>BSBM01000004.1:3802500-4087500 GCA_027924585.1 Larix kaempferi
CTTCATCATGATTGATGATTGATCATCATCATCGCCATCCTCTTCTTTATCATCACCATCATCATCCTCATCACCATCTTCATCATGATTGTGTATTGATAATCATCATCATCATCCTCTTCTTTATCATCACCATCATCATCACCATCATCATCATCATCATCATCCTCATCATCATCTTCAACATCATAATCATCATCATCATCATCATCATCATCATCATCATCTTCATCATCATCATCTTCATCCTCATCATCCTCGTCGTCATATTCATCATCATCTTCATCATCATCATCATCTTCATCTTCATCTTCATCACCATCTTCATCTTCATCTTCATCATGATATTCATCACCATCATCATCATCATCATCATCATCGTCATATTCATCATCATCATCGTCATCATGATATTCATCATCATCATCATCGTCATCTTCATCATCTGATACTCCCCCTAGCCAAAACCCCCTCCTCTCCCTAGCCCTTACTAACCCGAGCTCTCTCAGTCTCTCTCTCTTCCCTACACATCCACCTACCTCTAACCACGCCTTCCATCTCTCTTTCGTAGACCCTACAACCAATACCCTCTCCTCTTCCCCCCACCCCAACCATTGCTAATTCCCTCTCTCATTCTCTCTCCCTCTCTCTCTCCCCCTCGCTAACCCCCTTCTAGCCTCTTACCCCTAACTACCTCCCCTCCTAGCCCCTTACCCCTACCTAACCACCCCCCATCTCTACTCCCTAAACCCCTAACACCAAATCCCTATTTAACCTCCTAAGCCATAGAAACTATTGAATAAGGTTTTTTTATTATTTCAATAATGCTAGTGTGTTTATGAATAAACAATGCGCGCGCGTTTTGTTCAACTAGATACATTATTTAGCCGTGCACCAAACATATTAAATACCTAGGTTTTTTTTAATATTCAAGAAATGCGCACGTAATTTGTGTGTCAATAACGCTCGCGCATTATGTGTTTACATAACGCTAGTGCGTTATGTCTATGCAAAAAAATTTGCAAAATAATTTTACCCTCCCGCGTTCTACGTTTTCTCCTCCCGCCTTTCCGTCTCCCATACAGCACGCCACTTCACAATTAATAGTCAAAGCATTGGAGGAAGCTCAAGACACTCCATGTTCACAATCAACAAGTTTGAAGAGGATTCTATAGTTGACATTTGGAATTGAGGATTCCACATTCACAATTACCAAGCTTCAAGGGGATTCTTCATTCACAAATTCAAGCTTCAAGAGGATTCTACATTCACAATTTCAAGCCTCAAGGTAATTCTATATTAACAATGTCAAGCAAGTTTGATGAATCTATATGAACACAACTGAAGAAGAATCTACATTCCCTATTGAGCAAGCTTGAAATTTCTATATTCACAAATGTAGAATTTTCTATATTCACAAGTGAGTTAGAAACTTTAATTTCACATTTGAGCCAGATTGATGTTCATCTATATTCACAATTGAGGAAGTATCTATATTGACAATTGAGCAAGCTTGAAGAACCTATATTCACAGTTGAGAAATAATTTGGATATTTGAATAATTGAGCACACCTCTAGGATCTATTTTCTTAGTATTGCTCATTGTGGTCATGGGGAATCCACACAATCGAAAAAGGAAATCGACAAGGAAAGAGAAGCCTCAAGAAACCATGGAAGAAGTTAGAGAAAAGAAAAGATTGGACATGTGGAATCGAAGGCATTCCATGGAAACTCATCCAATTCCAACCGTAGATGATGACATAGTCATTCCTACCCATCCACCTCAAGAAATACAAAGAATTTCACTAGAGGGGCTCTCAATTTAAACAACATTTGATGAACAAGCACCCCATGGCACTATTGAAGAAGTAAAACGTAGGTGCTCATCGGGGGATGTTTCAATTCCCACATCAAGTCAACCTCATAATATCGTAGTGAATGACTTGTCGGGTAGTGGTTATACAAGCAACGAAGTTAGAGAGGCATTGAGTGGAGGATTGACAATGGAAGAAGCAAATGTTATGCAGACCATCCAAGAGAATGAAAGACAAGGGGCTCCTATGGAAATGTTGGAGTGTCCTAGTGATGGTGTACATGCTCCAGTTCCAACACCCTTACCTCCATTAGCAATTGCATACCGAAGAAGTCCGAGACATATACAGGTTGATGAAACTCTTGGGTGAAAATGTGAAGCTGGGAAACAATTCTATGACAATTTGGCTTTTTTTTTGTTCTAATTTCCGTTTTCTCACCCGAGACAAAAGTCAACAAATTTTCTCAAGCGAGAATTTTTATATTTCTCGGGAGAGACATTAACCATGGTTAAACATCTCTTGACTGAGAATTCTTCCATAGTTAGATAATTGTTCGCCCTAGAAAATTTAGTCTTCTCATCCAAGAGTATAACCTTTTTTTTATATTAAACTCTCGGACAAGTGTCTTGGTCAAGATTTTAGATTCCTTTTAAACTCTCGGCCGAGAAACGTTTAAGTATATAAATGCAAACAAACTTCCCGTGCCCATCGCTATGTGTCATTGTTGAACAATTTTCGCTCTCCGTCGTTCAAATGTAGTGCTCGCAGAGGACATTGAAAAACCGTAGGGAGAGGAACAGCCACGGCAACGAAGGGTCGAAGGAATTACTGCCAACACATGAAGACGAAGGGAACCTTTTGTTTGCACAGGTAATTGACTCATAATCTCAAAACCCCCACACTTCTTTTCTTGGATATCTCAAATGGAGAATATTCTTACTGAACATGGACATTTCATGAGCTCTGCAGACCCTAGTGGTTGGTTGTTGGATAGCCTACTAATATACTACTGCCATATCCCCATGAAGATAGTTCTTCCTAGTATGGATTTTTCTACCGCTGATTAAGTTCAATCAATAGGTTATATTGGAACTGATAGGGGTTATATATATTGGGATATTCTCACTACCAAATAGTTAGGTGGATGATGAGGGTATAACCCCGTAAAGTGTATTGATTAGGAGGGTTTTTTCTGACTGGTACCATATTTGCGACCCAAGTAGAGTACCTGACAGGAATTATTATCTTTGCATCAAATATATTTTTTTTAGTCTTGTATAGAGAAAATAAAGGAGTGACTCTCTTCAGATAATAAGGGAAAACATTGAATCCTTTGAGTCAGCGGGACCAGGAAGGTGAACGCTACATAGTGGCCATGGCACGTCAAGTATTGCAACAATAAAACACCCATTGACTTCACTATTACCTACGAAAACACCCATCATAACACAATGGATCCCCTCATATATTCATTATGCAGGAGAACAGCAGGCTCTTTAACTCTTTACAAAGAGACCCTATTAGTGAAATTAAAATAACCCCCAATTACCATCATCCTCAAGTGGATAATTAATACTACTGCCAAAGCTCATCCCATTCTACCCATGACTGATTTTTAAATCTGTATCTTCTTACCTCATTTGGAGCTCTTTTAGCACATTCGCTGCTTGATTTATTTATTATCCAGGAGTAGGAGTAGGGTTTCAATAAAAAAAATTATTTTCTTTTTATATTTTTTTCTACACAATTGTTTCTATAATTAGTATGGAAAAACGGGAACGAGATGGGAGGAATACTGTAAATAGAGACACTGGAAAAAATGTATTGAACAAAATGGGGACTGAAAGTAGGAAATGCAATAAGGGATCCAACAGAGCATGGGAAAAGGAGAAATATTAGCAAGTATCACATCTCAAGCATCATCAAGATCAAATCCAAATTTAGGAGGGATCGATCCACATTTCTAGAAACCAATCGTTAATATGTAAGCACATACATAGTTTATATTAATTGAAACTTTTAGAATTCAATCATACAATAACCAGGTCTCCTATATTTTTCATATGTGGATGAGAAACGAGGGTTCACATACATAGTTTATATTAGGAGGGATCGATCCACATTTCTAGAAACCAATCGTTAATATGTAAGCACATACATAGTTTATATTAATTGAAACTTTTAGAATTCAATCATACAATAACCGGGTCTCCTATATTTTTCATATGTGGATGAGAAACGAGGGTTCACTATTGTAAATCTTATCCAGTAATGTAGACATTTTCATGTTATAAAAACAAAAGAATATTGCTTAATGTATTGATTCCACATGTATCAAGATAATTGAATTGATGGATAATAAATCTAATTTAAGCATACTATAATGATACCTTTAGGAGTTGTTCTGTACCTCTCATACAATCATAAATATGCATCCTATGCACTGATAGTTTAATATAATAATTGCTCAGCTGGTAGCAATGCAAGTGTCTTGTCATTGGTATATTACAAATCAGGCTCTTGAGAGATGCGGGGTAGTCTAGATCTCTCCCCAACTAAGGAAACATAAACACTACCCAAGGTAGTGCACATGGTATCCACCATTGCATCTTGCACCTCACTTCCATGTTCTGATGGCTCACTTAAATCATGGGGTAAAACTATACTCTTCCAAGAAAATGGTACCAACATTAGAGGAGGTGGTATGGTAGTTGGGTCTCTACAAGCCCTTGGATGGTCATACCTATATCCCCTACCAGGACCATAAAATTGTGATGGTGTGGATGTGTAGTTGGGATCCATGTGCGACAAAACTCAACATAGATCTGTATCGTGAAAATTGATGGAATCTCATCACGGCAGAAGAACATGACCCATGCTCCAATAAATCTTTCATAAACAAAACGCGCTACAACCTCAAGCTTTAAATATTTGAGTTTAAGCATTTTCCTACTCGAACAATTAGGAGGGATCTCAAATAGAGTATCCCTCACATTACACCCTCTCGTGCACTCTTTCAACACATCCCATTTGTCTTTCCTCGATACCTATCGTCTCCTACTCTAGATAACATGATGATAGAGGTCACTCTGTGGCCTCAACCTTTGATACAAGTAAACCAACTTATCAATTATCTCAAGCATCACCAATATCAAATCCAGATTTAGGAGGGATCGATCCACATTTCCAGAAAATAGAACCAGCATTGATGATCATAAAAGGCATTATTTCAAACTTAGTATGGGGTCTTCCTTTTGGAAGGAAGAACGGTTTCGAGATTACAGTGTCTCTGTTTTATAATGTATGATATTTGAGTGAAATACGTATTGTAATATTCCATTATCACAGATCATTGAGAGATCTATTACCAGTTTGTAAATTTCTTGTTTTCCATTAGTCTTTTTCCTCTCATTTGAATGAAATTGCAGTTTTTCAGCCTGAAAAATTGTTCATGATTTATGAATTCTGATCCAATGAAGCCTCATTGTATTTTTCTCATGATTCATGTGTTCATTCTAGTGTTTCTTCTTCATTTGCAGAAAGCCTTTCTTTTTATGAAAATTTAGTCTTATGATGTATTGAAGTGATCTAGCATAGATTCCCTAATTACTCATAAAATGGAGGCAGTGACCTCCCCATGAAAGGGTTTGCCAACGGAAGGAAAATATATCCGGAAGGTGACGGAGTTTCGCTTACCTCACCCTCCTGTTGTTTTCCTTGCAAGGAGGGACAGGTAAAGTGCTTACAGTATTGTGGACAATGCAGGAGAAGTTTTCATTTGAGTTTCTTGGGAATGCCGAGGCACCCAAGATCGATCCTTGGACCTGTCCTCATTGCCAACAGACTAATAAGGTTAATATATATATGTTTTTATAATTTTGTATTTGACATTTATTAGTATTATTACAAGCAGGTCAAAACATTAAAAGCAATTGAAAACATTATGGCATCATGATGCTTTTGAACAATAAACGTTGTAACCTACCATTGTCTTGGGTTTTTTTTGGTAAAATAGAAATAAGTATTTATATTAAATATATAAAATTGGTAAATTCAGGATTACCCCTACTTTGTTCAGATTTGGCATTTGAATATGTTGTACGCGATTTATAGGCTATTCCAGTAAACTAGCATAAACACTATATTTATAGAATTTACGAAGACATGGATTGTCTTCTTCTGAGTGCAAGGGCTGACTGTCAAAGTCTCTGCTAACTATAGATGTCTTTGGTATACTATTGTTTTTTAGTTGTCGAGAAACTATGGTTGACCACACATCAAAAGGGCAGAGCACATATTATCTTGAAAATGTGATTAGTTTCTCTGTTGCGAGAATCGTCGATTTATCGATTTTCCCTAAGTTAATCCCCATATGAGAACTCACAATAAAAAACTTGTGAGTTTTAAAAACTCTAAAAATTCACCTTTTTTTTTTAAACAAATTGCTTGCAGCACCAAAATTCTGGTATTAAAGTCAAAATCTTTCTCTGTTGTTGTTGTAAGTTTATAGTTTAATATAATTGAATAAAATGAAATATTTGCATTCTAGACTTTGGGCTAAGTTATTCCTTTTTATGGTCCCGTCAAGTTATTCCCAAGTCCAAATTTTGCAACACTAGTTAGTGCTTTATGGTTCTCGGTATATTGTCCTAATTCTGAACCTAGGCATATGTATTATAACATATTTAGCTGACTGCATCCAGTAGCATGTATAAGTGTGATAGTAATCAATGACTTACCTTTCATTTGTTATTCATCCATTACTTATCAATCTACAGTGGGGCTTGGCTTTTTCTTTTGTGTTGAGTACAGCTTCAATATTTACTGGTTATTCCAATAAAATAGCACAAACACTATATTTATGGATTTACAAAGACATGGATTGTCTTCTTTTGAGCGTGAGGGATGACTGTCAAAATCTATGCTAACTGTATATTTTTTCTGCTTCCCTGGTCTTTGTTATACTATTGTTTTCTTCAATTGTCAGGAAACTATGGTTGACCATATCAAAATGGCAGAGGATATGATTGACTTGAAAATGTGGGATTACCTCTATCGCAAAAATCACTAATTTTTTTATTTTCCCCTAGTTAATCTCCAACCATGAGATTGGAATATAAATTTTGGAAAATTCACATTTGTTTTTGAAAAAATTGCAATTCATATCGCCTATAGCATGGAATTTTCTGTATAAAATCCAAAATATTTCTCTGTTGTAAGTTCATATTTTAATTTAATTGAAAAAATGAAATATTTTGCATCTGGAATGCTTACCGACTTTTGGTCAAGTCATTCTAATTTTTTGGCTCTGTCAAGTTATTCCCAAGTCCACATTTCAACACTCAACATCAATCTCTAGAGGTGCTTTTTTTTGTGTTGAGGACAGCTTCAGGATTCATCCATGCGCAATCCTTTGTGACAATAATCTCTATGAAACAGGCAACCTCACCTTTCAATTCACCAGCTTGGCAAAACTAGGACTGTGCTTGGTCCTTTAGCTTGTCAAATTGCTCAGTGACATCAATAGCCTTTCCACTTATATCCTCCTTCCAATCCTCTTTACTGACCATGGCTTCGTTTTCAAAGTCAAGGGTCCCTTCAGTGAGTTTGATTTGCAAATTGTTGACTTTGTCCACTGATTTATCCAATGAGCCAAGAACATCTATCATCATTTTCTAACTTATTGTAAACAAATTTTTCAAGAGGATTATTACCTTTATGGTTACCGAACTCTTGCGCCAGATCTTCAAAGGGATTGACTTCTTCATCCATTATTCTTTTTTCACCATCTTTATTCTCATCTTCTCGATCTTGGTAGCTGAATTCGAGATTGCAGGAGTTATTTTTTGGCTTATGTTCTTCAACCACTGCTTTATTTGAGAAGATATCTTCTATCTTGAGCCATAGATATCTCGCTGAGGTACAATGTCCCATCTTTTCTTTTACAACATCTGGTAATCCATCCAATATGGCTTCCATTGCCATATAATTTTTCTTCCTTTCATCCTTTTGTGCTGTAGTTCTTACTTTCTTTGGTGGAGTGTGACCGGTGACAATTGATTTCCATATGTCATATCCTACTGCCCCATTCATATCCTACTTGTTTCCAAAGAACATTGGTGCCCCATTCATGAAGAAAGTCACTTGTCCATCCATTGTGTGTAGGCTAGTATCTACTTCAAGTTGGTTAGACTTGTATGAGGGACCTTCTTTGATACCAATTGTTGAACACACTGAGATATTGAGAGGAGGGGGGGTGTATCAATATATCTACAATTAGCCATGCTTTTATCTTATAAACAACCTGACCTACATTTTAATTAAGAAAACTGGATTCCTAAAGTCTTATGACTCCTATTAATAACTGGAGCATGGTATGAAACCTCCACTAGACATGTAAGGGCCTATAGAAATTTTGCATTGGCATATACACATAATGACAAGTAGCATAAATTGGATTGGAAAATCCATTGCTTGAGTTATTGTTGGATATTTCAAACAATTGAAGGCTTACTAATTATATTATCTTATAGAATATGAATGAATTGGTATTTTATGGGATGTTATATCTGCTAAAAACTTGTTAGGATTAATTGGCCTTATTGATAATTTTTCTATCTTTTTTCCTTAAAAATGGTGAGAGATATTTATTGCATTTTCAAATTCCTAGAGATATTTATAAAATGTTTGATTTCTCATTTTGTCTTAAAAGGACACATGGATCGTCTAGAGACATCTACCATCGGTGCTAGACGAAGACATGTGATGCAGTCAGGTATATTCGATTGTTAATCTGAAATATATTTATCTTGATTGACACATTCTGACATGATTTTAATGTGAGAATTTATCATCATGCACAGTTGCACAATGTTAATTTTGGTAAATTTAAATTTGACATGTTTATTAATCTATGGAAAATTCTTATCATGCACATCTTCTCAGCTTTAGGGTGAAGCAAACTTGGCTTCTATGCAACGACATTTCGTGAGGTCATCGTCAGGTAAATTAATTTGTTATTCAATTCATGCTCAAGTCTATATAAACATAAACATTCTTTTACACATCTTTCTAAGATCTTGTTGTGCACAGGTGGTGTCTCTCACAATTATAGATGTCTGTCTGAGTGGTCTACAAGTGTTGGTGGACAAACTCATACCACACTCTTAGTGCCTTATTCTTCAAATATGCCATTGCCAGGTAGAGATTGTTTACATACATTCTGACAAGAATACTTGTTTGACATGTTTTTTAATATGTGGAAAATTCTTATCAGGCACAGCTTCATAGCTTCAGGGTGAAGCAAACTTGGCTTCTATGCAATGACACTCCGTGAGGTCATCATCAGGTAAATTCAATTGTTATTCAATTCATGCTCAAGTATATATAAACATAAATATTCTTTTACACATATTTCTATGATCTTGTTGTGCACAGGTGGTGTCTCTCACAATGACAGACGTCTATCTGATGGGTCTACAGGTGTCGGTGGACAAACTCAAAGGACATGCTTAGTGTCTTATTCTTCAAATACGCCATCACCAGGTAGAGATTGTTTACATACATTCTGACTAGAATTCTTGTTTGACATGTTTTTTAATATGTGGAAAATTCTTATCAGGCACAACTTCACAGCTTCAGGGTGAAGCAATCTTGGCTAGTATGAAGCTAAACTCCCTGAGGTCATCTTCACGTAATTTCAATTGTCATTCAATTCACGCTCAAGTCTATATAAACATAAATATTCTTTTACACATCTTTCTAAGATCTTGTTGTGCACAGATGGTGGCTCTCAAAATGACAGACATCTGTCTGAGGGTGGGTCTACAGGGGTCGTTGGACAACCACAGATGACACCCTTAGTGTCTTATTCTTAAGATATGCCATCGTTAGGTAGAGATTGTTTACATTCATTTTGAATAGAATTTTTGTTTGACATGACTGTTTTATTTGTGAAGAATTATATGATTTTTCGTGTAAACTTACATGTGATTGCCAATTTTTGGTTTCCTACAGGGACTTCTGGACATTCTAACAATAATGATGGTGCAGACTTTATTTCTATTTCGCACCATGTTCATGCTAATGCAGAGGTTCCATCGGGTAAATATAATGAACACATTTTATTTAAATGTTTATAATCTGATTGACAAATTATATATATAGTTTTTAATACTAGCACATGCATTTTACTTGTTACAGAGTTTGCTTCTCCTGATCCTAATCCACCTCCCCAGGAAAGGAGAGGTCGTCAGGTGCATCAGTATGCTCGCAATGAAAGATATCATCCTCTTTACGGTCATCCTAGAGATGTTCCTGAGGAGACTCCTTGGGAAGAAAACATCGCTATGCTCACTGTGGAAGAGATGAAGGAGCATTCCTCAAGATTGCAGGCAGAACTTGACACTTTAAATATCTCTTTTCGTACTCAACAGTGTCTCCAGATTGTTTTGCACAATCTGAATAGTTTGATCGATACATACCTTAGGGTTGGACCATCAACCCATATTTTTCACGACATGATCCATAGGAGGCGATTGTCAGTGATGGGTCGCCACAAGTTTGAAGAAATAAAAAAAGTTGTCACAAAAGAAATGGTCTTTTCATGTTTTGACTTGTGGCCTAAAGACAAAAAATGTCTAAAGATCGCAAGATTCAATGATCCACTGATTGCACACCATATTTATTACAGGTTCCTGTGTGCATATGGGAAGTTCACAAATAATGACGAGGTTCCTCAGTATTTTGTTAAGATGTTGATTGTAGAGTTGCGGTTTCACATGGACCCCGACTATACAGATACGGGATCCACTTTCTATGGTGCTAGCAAAGGTCGTACATATGAATGACCTGATACACGACGAGACCTTCAATCTAGGCGTTCGATGCCTTGGTTAGTACAGCCACATCCTAGAGTCATTGCTTTTCCAGAGGAGTTGGAAATCACATCCCAAATAGAAAGAGGCGTGAGAGAAGGGATAAAAGAGCATGTTGGGGCTGCATTGGCAAGGGTGGAAATCGGCATAAATAATATCCCATCCTCAACCAATATGGATGAAAGCCCATTTGATGATTATTCTGATGATTGTTTGAAAAGTATGAGTCGATTAGAGCTTGAGCAGTATGCAACGTACTGTAGAGACAATTATAAGCAACTCATCATTGGACAAGATCAAAAAAGAGGCATAGTACGTAAGTATGATATAATATATGAAATTTATTATATGAAATCTATTTTTTTTATTCTCCAAATCTATTGTCCATAAATTATATAAAATTTATGCAGTATACCAAATTCATGTATGATGACGACTTTGATGATATGTATCTTCTTGACCGGGAAGAAGCGGAGGCTAGTGGCACAAACATAGATGCTGAGAAAATTATAGTTTCACAATTTCCACAGGGGACACAGGTATGCATATTCCTGTATCATCCATTTTCCTTCGAGATTGTTGATGGTTTGTAGAAGCTACGATCATTTGTATGTATTCTTATTCAACTCATTGTCTTCTATTGGGGGCTCATGTCCTCTTTCTTGAGTCTATCATGGATGTTGTTGATGTGTGATTTCTTCTTTGCTACATTTATACCTAGTGGGTTGTCTTTGTGTCTCTTGTGTTATATTTGGTTGTAGTGTGATTTTTTGCTTGTTGCATTGATACCCAGTCAGATTGAGGCTCAAGGTCTCATTTTTTGTGCGTCCAGGTAGAAGGTTTTCATATTGGTGGTGTAGGAGGTTTTCTTTGAGCTCATGTATTTTGTCTTGATTATCTCATCCCATTGGGTAGAGGATGTGGGTGTTATAGCTTGGGTGTATAGAGGGCTTTGCAAGTTTGTGGTTTGGTTCAGCCAATGTTGTGTGACTTTCTGTACGCTTGTGGTTTGGTTCAGCCAATGTTGTGTAACTTTGGAGCTTGGGTGTTTGGAGGGATTTGCAAAATCTATGCCTCGGTTTATCATTGAGTGTCGGTTGTGTAGAGCACTCTAGACAACATACATCAGTTGGTTTCCCATTGTGTCTATGTGTTGTGAACTATGCCTTTGGATCTGATGTAAACTGCTGCTTTGGAGCTTGGTTGTGTGGAGGATTGTACAAAATGGTTATCTGCATGTATATTCAATTCCTTGTTTGAGTGAAAAAATCATTATAATGTAGATTTTGAATGCCTACAATTGAGTATCTTTTTTTTTAGTATAAGTGTTTGTTTCCATGATTTTGATTCATTGTTGAGAAAAAATTCATTTGTTCTAACTAGGTTGTGAGCTTAACGACAAGCAATGATTAGTAACAAACTAGCAGAAGAGTATTCTAAAAAAACATGACCTAGTAAAATTTCTTCGAAGCAAGTGGTAGCAAACACTCTCTTTGGGATGGATCTTTTTCCTTCTTGAATGCTCTCTCTCAAAATGGTGAATGAAGAGCACTTCTCTCCTTGAGGAAGCAAGCATGGGGGAAATGAATGTGAGATATGAAAAAGTGAGATTTATGATCTCTGAGCTTATTTCTCTAGCATAACTTTTCAAATCTTATTCTCCTTAAATGCTACCCATGGCTTTCATTTATAGGAAAATTATGAGCTCCAATGAATAAGTGGTTCAAATGCGAATTCTTCTCATTTGAAAGTAGGATCCTATTGCTTGATGGGGATATTAAGGAATCCATCCTACTCTTCATTGATGATTTAAAGGCTCGAATTTATCTTGTACTCCCTCATAAATCTATTCAAACCAAGCCTATGAGCCTTTAATGCATCCAAAAAGGTTGAGTTTCAAATACTTCTGTAATTGCATGGGTATTGAAGGATAACCTATGCAATACTATGAGTATTGAAGGATAATTCATGAAATACTACAGGTGAAAAACAATGATAATTTTGCATTTGACCTAAAAAAGGGTTTTATGAGGTTTTCTTTAGCTAAATGAGGTGAGTAAAGTAACCATGAGTTAGTAATTCTTTACTGCTTTTTCCAAATGATGATGCTTCTGCATATTTTTCTGAAATTTAACTTATGAGCAAAATTAAGGTGATAATAGTTATCACCTAATGTGTGAGATTAGGAGCACCCATATAACCACAATACATCATTATTTTGTTGTTATCATGTGCTTGTGTGTTCCCTTTGTAAACAAAGAGAGAGCTTAGTAAAAAAGGAAGGACTTCCTATGGAAGAGTGATGAAGGCCTGGTAGAAAGGCCAGAAAGGCTTGAATCAGTGGATTCAAAATTAACTAAAAGTTGTTAAAGTTGTTAAAGAGTCTCTCACAATTCCTTCAGCAAACTTTGCTTTTCAATCTTCCTCCTTTAGCTCTTACCCCAAGTAGCTCTTAAATAGATTTTGGCTTTGGGTGTTTAGGAGAAAAAGTACAATGTCGGATTGAATCGAATTCATCAGTTTCATTCATTTCCTTTACACTTTGGTTTTCCATATTTTTTAAGAACTTTTACGATAATTTGATCTTTTTGCACTAAAATGACATATTTCATGCAATTTTGACCACTTGAAGCTTATGGTTTTTTTATTCTAAGATCAAATTTGGAAAATTAAATCACTGTAGTTTCCCTTAGTTGGGATATGTCAATAACCATGTGCACCTTTCTTCTGGGAAAGTAGCACTTGAGATATGATATTTTGTCTATTTTAGTGTTCTATCTCAGTCTTCATGTTGCGAGTGAACCTAGTATGTGCTTTTGGCTCACACAATTAAGGGCATTAAATTAATATTGTGTTAACATTTAGGTACCAATGTAAAAAAATAATGGGTCCCATAAATTTTATCCATGTTAGGTTCCCAAGTACACAAAAATATAAAGGTAAAACCCAGTAGGAACCCCCCCACACACACACAAGAGGATAGAAGTGAGCTCCACCATATGGATGGTAGATAGTCTCCAAAGATTAGAAAACATCAAAATCCAATGAAGCACAATCTAATGATGACATATCAGAATTTGCTCCAATGAGTGTGTTGAAGTTGATACTAGTCAACAACGATTAGATCTCTTCAAATAGCTAAGGTGCCATCCCACACCAATATGGTCAAGCTAGTTCAGAGTGCTTCCAAAGCATAGATGCAAACACCATAAAATTCATCTGTTAGTGGTGAAATGGGATATCAATGTGGCCTAATTAGTCATTGTCAAGAGCAATGAAAATTATTCTCGTGTATCGTGGATGAAACACATATGTAGGATTTCCTCAATCAATTGATCAAATGCTACCATGACCAATCGTATATCCAACCACAAACAATCTCTGGATTTAGTACCTTTCCAAGATGTTTTCGAATATGCATCTTCAACATTTAGTTGAAAAAAAAGAAACTAGGAAACATCATGAATACCATAAAGGAGAACAATGTTGTCTCTGATCATTATGTTGAGGATGTTGATATGTAGATGATGTAGAACCTAAAGCTAATGCTGAAGAGTTTGATGTTTCCAAAATATTTGATGTTGGAAATTCTTATAAATATGAAGCTAGTGTCAAATTGGGCTAAGTGGGCTCCAAACCTATATCAACATGTAGTGTAGGAAGTGGATCCTTCAAATCAACACTAGAAGATTAATCAAATGTGATGGACTCTAGTGATGGAACAAAATGAATATGAGTAGTAGATAGATTGAGAGGAGTTTCTAATGTTGATGAAGTGCCAACAAAACCAAGTCTAACTTTTGTTGGTCTCACCATAGGATGAATAATATTTGTGACCCCTTATCCATTTTTACCAAGTCCTCCACCAATGTAGCCCATCTTCAAAAGTGATTTGGACCCAAAGATACAAGTATGCACCTCAAAAGAAGATGCTAGAATCTCATGAATCCCAATAGGTGCATGATTTGCAGCAAAATATGTAGTGTAAGAATAAGAATTTGTATAAACAAAGATAGACTATGTAGAGTCAGTAGTAAGACTTGAATAAAAATTTCATTTTCAAAATCATAAAATTAGGAAGTACTATTAGAAACAACGGTTTGCTGCAAATGTACCTGCAAAACAACTATAATATATTCATTCTCTTTTAAATATATCCTATCTTTCTCCTTGTATTAGGAACCACATATTTCTACTCAATAATTTTTTTTCCAAGAGCTAAAAGTTGGAGTTTGTCTTGAGGCTTTATTAATGAGACGTGTGTTGTTATTTATCCTGAACCTGGAAACGTTGAATCGGGTTCTTTGGTTGGTTATTCAAACTCTAGTGAAGATCCTTCACTTAGTGAAATAGAAAATAATGCAAATAATATTTGTGAGGTTTTAGATGTTCTTAGGGTAGAGCATAAAGTGGATGAAGATCTATCTATTTTAGATGCAGAGGAGTGTAAGGCCATACATTCAACTATGATCATTGTCACCATTTATAAATAAATGAATTGTACTATAAATATATATATTAACTTGTATACATTTATATATATATATATATATATATATATTAACTTTCATTTTGACTTTGCAGCCCACAGAAAACCAAGAGCCATTGGTGTCCTAGTCCAAAGGTTGAAATGGATCTGCTCTATTTGTAGATCAATAGTCACCATTTTTGCGATGGTAAGAAATGACCAATGCCATGACGATCATTTTTGGTTACTTGAACATAGTTTCCTTGTGACTGAGGAAGCTTCTGGCGATCAAATTATTTGGTTATGGCAGGTATTGGAATACCACTTTTGTTTTTGTCATGTATTTATAATATTACTGAAAATTCATGCTTGTCCTATGTATTTGCGAGGGAACTCAGTGGATTTAATTTTGTCAGGCCATTGAATGAAAATTGTATATGATCCAAAAATATTGTTTGATGTAAGGCAAATACAAATAGTAACAAGATTTCATAAATAGTAACTTTGTCCAGGGTGAAGGGACTTGATTTTAAATAGTAAGAATTGGCATTAGTATGTCAAGTTGTTGATTCAATGTCATTTTGTGACACCAGTTGCATATTAAATTAAATGCTTTGCTCAGGGAATTTCTAATTTGCTTGGGAATTCAACACCTCAACAGTTTCTTTGAGCTTTAGAACCTAAAGATCTGGATCTAATGTTTTACGAAGAGGGTATGCTAGATTATGTGTACATGATTGGAGGACAATCTGTGCAACTTCTGAAGGACAAATTGTGTAGAGATAACAGTTTTTGAAGGACAATCTGTGCAGAGATAACAATTTTTGAAGGACAATCTGCTCAAATTCTTGTTGCTGCAGTTTTAAATTTAGTCTTTGGATACATTTTTACGTTTTGCAAATGAACTAGTTACTCCGCTGATATGTAGACAGTTGTGTTACCTCTAACAATAAACTAGTGTGTATTTGGCAACATGTTTATTGCAAACATCTATTTAACAGCTTCTATTTCATGTTGGGTATATTTTGGGTATACCATTACTCACCTTTAATCCTCCTTGACAAGTTGTAAGCTTATGGCATAGTCCATAATCCTTTCTGAACTTGTGAGCAGGGTTGTACAGGACTTCAAAATTAGCCGACAAATATGTAAGTTGAATATTGTGCAATGCCTATATTTTTATGATACCACAATAATACTAGTCCATGAAAATTTGCAAAAACATTATGCAACTTTTGTCTGTCCTTAGACTTGTTTTACATTTTAAATAGATTTTCATACTGAAATATGTAAACTACTATCTATGGTACCACTAGAAGTGGGCAACTTCATTGAACTTAGAGGTAATTAATTGGCCATTGGAATTTCTGTAGGCAATGAAGGCAGGGAAGGAGATGAAGGAGCTAAGGGTGGTTGAGCCCTGAGGGGTCCTTGAATTACATAAACATGTTAATTTACATGTTTCTCAATCGGTGTTCTCAACATATCCAATAGGTCCCATTTGTCTCAATTCCTGTGCAGTAGTATTTTTTGTGTATGGTTGACGTGCATTGATTAGGCACACTAGAGTAGGCACATTATGTTGTAGGAATATTGTGGTTATTTTATATACATGCACGCTTGCATCCATGCTATCTTGAGTTAGTTGTTGTTTCAAACTTATATAGAACCATACTAGCATGCCATTTTTAGTTTACCTAGGCAATGCCTTTTCCATTTTTAGGAGTGTTGTTTCAGTTCTATTTCAGGCTTTCTTCCATCTCTAGGAAAAGTGCGTGGAAGAGTAGGTTTCCATATTTAGATTAGGGCACACTTTTCTAGGTAAGGAGGCACTCTATTCTAGACAATATTCTCATGCTGGTTGAGTGCACTCTTCTAGGAAGCTAGGGTTATAGTTTTTTAATATTATAGAGAAGATGCACCACAAGGATGGTGGAGTTTCATTGTAGACCCTAGTCTTCTTGGTCTATAAAATAATGGTAGCGTAGTTAATTGGAATAGTGACACTATTAGGGTTTTGATCAATTACTTTGTAATTTTTTATTTGCAAGTAATAGACAATTATTTGCAAGTAGCAATCACATCCCCAAATCCTTAGCTTCCCCAAGTCTAGTGTTGGCTTATCTTCTTTTTGCTTGTTCTCAATAAGCATTTGGAGGAATAATTCTCATGTTTTTTTAACACACTTTTTTTTCTCATTTTCTTTAATCCTCTTTCTTTTCCATCTTTTGACATTTCTCATGTTTACATTAAAAGAACAATGTTAATGTAAGTGTGGACACTAGTTGAGATAGCATGGGGTTTTTCACGCCATCAATCATGTCTCCTACCTTGTCCATAGTCTTGAACCTTGATTTTGTCTATCCTCATAAAACCTAAGTCAATATTCATTTACGGTTGTTTTGTGAATCCAATTTGGATCACACCTCCCCATTGGGTGGCTTTTGGTTGCAAAAATATTCCAAGGATAGGTGAGGGAACTTGATTCCAATTTGGTTTCTCTCACACCATTTGTATTTACATGGAGTCTATCCTTTGAGGCTAATTTGCGAGATCCCTTTTTGTGCTCAGCAAGTTACCGATTCCTTCCATTGCAGAATTGTATCCTCCTTCAATTCTTCAAGAACGTTTAATGAAAATTCATCGAAATTAGGGAGAACATAATGGTCCTCTTCTCCATCCAACAAGGAGGATTCAAAAAACATCATATACTCCTCATTGACCACTAGAATAATCTGCATATAAGAGGAGTCTTGATTTGAATATGTTCTCATTCACTTTCTCAATGATCTCAAAAATTTTGTATCTGAGGAGCTTGAGCTTCTTCACTACTCCATGTAGAGGTAAAGCCACACCTTGTTACCAATGCAAAACTTATGATAATCTATGTGGTCCTCATGCATTGCTTTATATTATTGTTGGCTTCTCTCAAACTACTTATGTACAATCATATGTATCCACTAGATATTTTTTATAGATGTGCTTTCCTTCTTTTCATCTCCTTGTAGCTCTATTTTATCCTTTTATTGTCCATACACAATATCAAATGGCGAGGGAGGTAAATAGTTGCACCAAGTCTCATAAGGTAATTTGTTGGTGGAAGAATTAAGTGCTGAATTGTATGAGTGTCGGATGTACAACAACTATTCATCCCATGTCTTTGGAGGTTGTCTACTGTATGCTCTCGACATGTGTACCAACATCCTATTGACAACCTTTTTTTCTGTCCATTAGCTTGGGGATGAAATGCGGTGGAATATCTCATCTTGGCGTCCATTCTTTCATGAAGTGCTATCCAGAAGCTACCCAAGAACTTGTTATCTTGATCAAATATGATGGAGCTCAATAATCCAGAATGTAGCAAAACATGAATGAAGAATAACTCCATTGTTTTTCATCAAGTGATCATTTTCTTACACGAAATAATCCAGAATGTAGCAAAACATGACTGAAGAATAACTCCATTGTTTTTCATTAAGTGGTTGTTTTTGAAATGTGCAAGAACTTCCTGTCTGAGCTTACCTTTCTCAACATGTTTTAGGGGCCAATATATTATCAAGGCTCCTCAACTCATTGCTCTCCTGGTTGAAGGAGATCCTCCTAGGAAAAATACTAGAGCCAGACAACCCCAGAGATGGATCTCAATACAGTGATATAAAGGACTGTGATTTTGAAAACATAAAATATCATTCATCCTAATTGGAGATGTCTTTTGGAATACATATATAAAAAGAAATAGAGTTAAATTATGTTTTGAAAACTATCATCAGGAGAAAGTCCAGCTGCTTGCATGCCTTGATATAGTTCGATCACCTTCTTTGAATTCCCTATTTCTGTATACAGACTTAACATCAAGTTTTAGATGCCAATATCGAGCCTGAAACTAGCTGCCTTCATCTCCTCAACAATCAACTCAATATCTCTGACCCACCCTCATTTAGAAAGAAAATCAAGAAGTGTTCTGTAAACTTGCATATTGGGAAGATAACCCTTAGCTTTCATATCATGATAGATCCTTTTAACCTCAGAAACATTCCCAACTTTAGAAAATGAATTAAGCATCAACAAAACAATGCTTTTGCTTATCCTGAATCCCATCTGTTGCATTTCCTCAAACAAGACTTGCAAGTGGTCCAGTTTATCAGCATTGATCAAAGCTTGCATGAGACCATTGACAATCTCTGTTATTGGAGACAAGCCAACTCTCAACATCTCATCAAATGCAGCCCTCACTTGCTCATGACAACCACTTTCATCATATGCATATATCAATGCATTCTAGACCTTCCCATCCAGTAGCAGATTCAACAAGTGTAGCTGTCCAAATATGCCTTCTTCTCTCTGCCACATCTTCTACTTTGCATAAGCCTATATCAAAGCAACATAAATGGAAAAATCCTATAATGAAGCACCACTTTTGAAACTGCATCCAATCAAATACTCTGTTGTCTTAGGAAATCCCATCTTACAATAGTCCATAGCTGCAAATCTATAGCAATTAAAGGTAGGATGCACACCATAAAATTGCAAATCTGAGTAAAGTCGTGAAGCTTCAGCAAGAAGCTCAACCTATTCACATGCCAAAATTAAAGCTTCATAAATAGAGCTACCAACCACAGGACAATGAACTCTCAAACTCTCAAGCTCGGCCATTGCAGCTTCAACCTTATTTGACTCAGCAAGCATAATGATTAATGCCTCGCACATTACAATGATGGATTCCATCCTTACTTCATATAAGAAGTTGACAAAGGAGTGTCCCCTGACATATCTGTTTGAATAACGGTATGCATTGAAAATGGCAAACAAGTTTTCACGGTCAGGAGAGTAACCACGAGAAGCAGTTGACTTCAAAACCTCTGCTGCTTTCCCACTGCATTCTACCTTGACAAGAATACTGGATATTGTGGAAGGATCAAGGCCAGATACCTCCATATCATCAATCCATTTCTTCACATCCTCCTTCATGTCTTCCTTGACAAATACCTATAGCATCGATTCATATAGACTGAGGCTGGGTTTTATCCCTTCCTGCACCATATTCCGACACAATGCCATTGCTTTTTTTAGCTTGTTGGCTTTTAGTAGAATGTCTAGTATCACAGAATAAGCAAGATGATCTGACTTTATGCCATTCCTTACCATATAATTGTACGTTTCTTCTGCTTCCTTTTGCATACCTTCCTTGGCATATGCAAAAATCAAAGAACTGAAAGTACGTAACATTGGTCTCACCTAAGCTTCTGACATTTCAGAAAAAACTTTCATTGCTTCTGCTATCAAGCCATCTTTCCCCATAAAATCAATCAAAATTGTAAATGTCACTACATCTGGACAACATCATGATTCCTTCATTTCCTTGTGCAGCAGGAATGCATCCCCATGCATGCCTTTCTTTCCATACATGTGAATCATAGTATTGTAGGTGATTTCATCTGCTCTAAATCCAGCAAAGGTCATTTTCCTACAAACTTCATCAACTTTTTCCACCTTCCCATTCTTTGCATATGAGTATAAAAGATCATTGTAGGTAACAGCATCTAGTAAAAATCCTCTGGCTTGAAACGTATTAAATAGTTTTTTGGCCTTTTCATCCATTCCAGACCGCCCATAAACTGAAACCATTGCATTATAAGTCCAGAGATCTGGTTCACAACCAAATCACTCCATATCCCTAAAAACATCTGCAGCCTCAGCCAAATTACTACTCATTGCACAAGCAGTTATCAATGCATTGTAAGTAATGGAGTTATCAGGAGTAGTTTAATAATGTAAACTACATGATATTAAAGTATGGTATATGATGCTATCTAGAAGGGAGCTTTGATGTTGGCTGAAAACACAATTTGTTGTATAGATGAATTTGGTAAAATGGATGGACTGTCTGTTTTATCCTTGTATTTGTATGCTTTGAAGTTTTCTAAAGTTTTCAGATGTTTTGTTTATTTGTACCTATATTTACATTACTTGACTTTTATATTGTTATCCATTGATCAAGTTCAAGGTTCACATATTTTCCACTAGGTTAATCTAAAGTCGAGAAATTGTGTTGAATTTTAGAGTGGATTACGTGTCATTCTACTATTCCAATGAATGTAGTGGTTGTGGAGGTTAGAGTGCAATTTGCGTAGAGTGGGGTTGTCATTCAACTTGCATTACCACATAAAATAAAAAGCTTGTAGAGTCTCCATACCCACATTACTCAATTTATTTTTTATAACAAGAGTATTGAGATATTGTCATGGCAATCAAACCCCGAAATGGTTTACTATTCATTGGCAAATGCCAATTAAGGTGTTGGAGAAGTGCACTAAAAATACAAACTAATTAAATAATTAATTTCAAAGTGGATAATATAAATTTCTTGGATTTATAAATTAAAACTAGAATTTACACAACACCGATTTCTTATAACTCCGATTCTCTCACTACAAAGGCATTTCAAACGCCCAATTTCTCCTCCTCATGTTCTCACAGTTACCAATATTGCAAGAGTAGAGGCATAGAAAGCAACAACATTAATGCATGGATGAGAAATGTATCAAAAATAAAACAAGGTTAGAACAACATGTGAACTGAACGTATCTCAAATAAGAAAATCCACATAAAACAAAAAAAATTAAAAGGGGTAGGGGTTGATGAATAAGAAACATCGTATAATGAATAATACATGTTGAATGTTGCTTTTATGTATAAAAAATCAAAAATATATGTAAATACTACATATTGAATGTTTCTTTTATGTATAAAAAAACAAAAATGATGTAATGTAGAGAAGGAAAAATGATGCAATATATGGTACTAGAATATACAACAATAGATTATTCGTAAATGAGAGTTTTATGGACCATATATTTCATCAACATGGGCCTTTATGGAAATAAAAATTGTGTTCTATATTCGCTATGCAATTCTAAGTGCAATCCTTTTTAAATTCTAGTCATCAACATGCATAAGATTTTCTATTCTAATTGGTTTTCAAGAAATGACTACATGTTGGCATTACCAAGACCAATGCTCAAGCAAAGAAATAAGTGCACTTTGTTGTGATGAAATGTTTAATAAAAAAAATTCATTTAGGTCTCAAAGTGCACAATATTTATCCTTGCACTCTAACTTTTCTAACCAAACAATGCTTGCAATGTCAATTAAATGGCGTACTTTGTGTGTAATCTCAACACCCTACTCTGCTTAGATTTCAAGGCCCTATGTGTTTTATTCCAAATGTGTAATCACTACACTCCTAGACAGATACGCAAGAACACATGCATACTCTACTATTTGGAGTGCAAAGAGCCATGTAGACTATCTAACTTGTGTGCTTTCATTTCAAATACCATGAAAGAGATTCTCTTAAGTGCAACCGTAGTTTAGCATTTGAGCCACTCAATTGGCTACTAGGGTTTTACAAGCAATCAATTCATTTCCATAATCATCTTTTTCTTTGTTTAAGTTGATCATGCATAACAGACTAAGACTAACAAGCTCTCATCTAAGATTACTTTTTAGAATAACAGACTACAAAAAACCCAAAAATATTCACATAAACCTCTACAAACTTTCAAAGCAAACGAAGGTTTCAACAAATAAACTCTTGCACAAGTAATCAAATATTGGGAGCACAATAACACAATGTTGTTAAAGAACAAAGTCCAAAAATTGACAATGATGATTGCAAGAGAAATCTCCAAATGGTGTAGTTTAAGGAAAAATGTTGAAGGAGTCTACTGTTGTCTATCTTAATGTTTTTTGCAAGCACTTTATCCCACTAATACATCTAACCTTAAAAAGAGCTTCTCTTAGTTTCAAGAATTATATATATATATATTCTCTACTGATGAGGCCAACCACATGAAGGTGGAAGCTCATTTGGCCCCACCCACCCACGAATCAAAGAAAAAATTCGTCAACCTTGATGTGTTCTTGAATCATATGAAATGTGCCAATGGCAGATTTCAAGAATGGAATTATGATCTTCTATCAACAATTTCCATTGTCGATGCTTGGAATTTTTCCTACTCTTCACTGCCTTTAACTGCAATCGGGATACTATGACCAAATGACTATATTGAGCACATATAACATCTGACTCGTAGTCTTGAAAAAGAATATGGTCTTTACATTTCCTTACTTCTGCAAAGAAATGTCCCATTAAAACCACTGAACCCACTGCATACGTATAATTTGACGGGTCTTTAAATTCTTGCATCAACATGCTTTTTGACCTAGTGCATCTCAATAAATAATAATGCAGATTTTCTGGATTGTTTCCCAGTGCAATGACTGCAAACACATCACCTTCTCTAACCAAATCAGAAACACGATCATAATCTTTGTCAATCACAACCACTTCATTGTCGGCGCTCTACATCGTTGATATTTCCAAATGGGAGCAATGGTGTCAATTCTTGGTGTCTCCATGGTTTCACAAATTTGTTAGTTTGGTTTTGACACTCATCCAAAGACTCTACTTCATCAATACATGCATGACAGAAGCAAGAGTACTTTCGTTTCTCGATTGCATGTATATTTTCCATTTTCTTACACCTAATGGAGTGTAATCCCCTTGTTGTCGGGATTGCAGTACAATTATGTGGCATTGATCTATCAACATCGCCCATTGCAATATTCCAGAAAAACCTTCTCACATTACCCATCCTTTCATTGAATTCATGGCTCAAATTTTGTTTGCACCAATTAACAACATCGTTTGAATTTGCAAGGCGAGAAGCAGAGTGATTCATTTGATATCTCCTAAGTGCACATTTCACGCAAGCCCCGGCACCATCATGTTCTCCTTTTCCATGTCCCGTTTCAAAAAATATCCATGTGTGGCGAACATCCATGTTTCTATGAATTCGAGACAACCATAAGAATGATTGTGCAGATTTAAATTGACCAACACAACCATCTGACCACACCCAATGTTCTTTAAAAGTGACCCTTCTTCTTGATAATTCTTCAAAAAGCAAACCAAAACAATGCTGGACAAAAAATGTATCATGTGTACGATCATCACTGATGTAGAAATTGTACTCCTTAATCACTTCACGATTATTTTCATTGCTATCAAAACCATTGACATCAAGCTCTGCATGTCTATACGTAATATGCACAAGTATAGATACCTAATCTGAATGATAATACTCACTATGTATCTCCATTTGCGGAGTGAAAGTGTATTTTTCAGCAAAATCGACAATGGATAATATTGTTCCTTTTGGAAATTCATCTCGTGATTGCTTGAACTGTAAGTCCTACCATCATGTTGAGTGAGAGTGCTTGATATATTTATATATTTGATCCCTGAACAAATTCATAAAATCTATCGAAGAGATATCACTTTCAACTAAATTAAGCTTTCTTGATGTTGTTGTTGAATCTGTAACTGCAGTATAATCAACATAAACATATCTCTTCCATTTCACAATGTGATTTGACAATTGAGGATCGTTTGCATCAATGGGGTAGTTAGCATTAAAAAGGGAAAAATCAAAACATTCATCACATTTTTTACCTCTGATGCATTGTTTCTTATAGAATACTTGATCAATCCCTTGCGCACATAATATTTTAGATACAAATTCACGAACACTCGAAGGAGGGGGGTTATTTGGCCAACACTGCATGCCAAAAGTTAGAAATGTCTCATAATATAATTCGAATTATACAATGATATCGACAACAGCATGTGTCAAGAACAACGATGGGCCTGACATACCATGGTTTAAGTTTCACAAATGTGCTAAGGGAAATCTTCACATCGACATTACTCTCAATAAAAGTTTTGAACATTTCCACTTGAGTAATCGCTGTTATGTGTTTGGCATGAGTTTCATAGTTTCCTTTCAATATACGACGTCGCACAACATCCTTTACATTTGGTAAGACACACGAGTTTACATGCCAAAACTCTTTCACCCTGTCCCTCACATTATCTGGAAGTCTATCTTGATAAGGTTTCCTACAGATAACACCCCAACATGCAACTTCATCATGCGACTTCTTGATATTTTTAACATTCTTGCAATCATAGACAACAAACGATTAGATGTAGTGGTTTTTGCCACAACCCCTATTAGAATTGCTTTACGAGCAACCATGATATTATGAGATCATTTTCTTGCAAGTGATGCAAGGACTGAAGTCATATTTTGTGATACAATCTAATTTGATTTAGCCTCTTTGGCACTTTGAATGCCCAATAATGTAATTGCATCTCTTAGACATTGTCGCTTTAACAAACTATGTAACAATTGAGCTTGTTCTATGACAGAAATACCTTCAAAATATTTTTTGACTATCTTATTTGCTCTATGACGAGATGTATGATCAGGCATCATAGGTCCCATTTCTTCAATTTTATTGAATCCAGATTCTCCAAAAAATTATCATCAATGACGATATTGTTGCAGCTTCCAGTTAATCTCTGTAAATTGGTAACTGTGGTAGGATGTTGTGTGTTGGATGTTGACCCTGCATAAAAATAAATATAAATTTATAAGATTGTGAACTTTCAAATCAAATATATATATATACTCAAGTATTATAAAGAAAATTATAAACATGTAAAAAATTATTTACTCACTAATCATGGTCTCAATATCAACGCTACCCATAGTTTGCTCCACATTTGTCATTTCCTCGTCACCTCCATGTTCTTCATTTCTTTCATCAATGTGCTCCTCGACTATTTGGATTCCTTCATCATCGCCATGTGCATTCACATTTTTCATTTCTTCGTCACCGCCATGTGCATTCACATTTTGCATTTCTTCATCACCACCATGAGCACTCGCATTTAGCATTTCTTCGTCACCACCATGTGCCTCCACGTTTCTTTCCATTGCTCTTTTTGCTCATAAATTCCTCATAGAAATAAAAACATATTTCTTTTCACCATGAGATCTCTCTTTCCTTGCCTCTTCATCAACTCTGGTGCGATCATATTTCTTTTCACGTTTCTTTCGGTTTCCCATGTTGAAAGAAATAAAAACCTAGAATCCAATGCATGAAAATATATGAGAATTGAGAGTTATATGCTGGAAAAAAAACAATAGTACATTGACCCAATAAGTGTTATTCATTCAAAATGAAATAGTTCTTATTATGGCCAAATAGTATCCAAAAAACTCTTCAACATGAAATAGTTCTTATGCATGTAAAATGAATACAAAGCATTGATTGATCTAACCTTACTTTTATATCAAGAATACCATGATCATATAAAACAACAATTTCATAATAGTGAAAGACTTGTTATGTGCTTCAATCTCAATTCTTTAGATCTCAAATATTCATCTTAGACATGTGATACTACCAATATTAAAACAATTCTGAATGTAATCAAAATCCTCATTATGGGTGATTTAAGAGAAAAAGTAGTGAAAACTTAGTGAATACAAACAAACGAAGCATCTTTTAGGGAATATTTCACCATGCAACAACCAATACAATTCGCACAAGTACTAATTCTAAAAAATAAAGAATAATGTGATGAAAACTTTCTCAATGGAAATGTACTAAAAGATTTTGCTTATCAAACTAAAAATAGTCTTCATTAAAATCACTAAAAATTTCCTTTAAATACCAATGAGTTTAATCTCCAAGCCTTGCTTGATAGAAGTGGTGATTTGTAACCCTTTTCAAGTGAAATGTACCATTTTGTAAATATATAAGATGAGTTCAAGGTTCAACAACCAAGAAGAGAGCAAGTGCAACATTAGGCCTAATTGAAATTGAATGAATAACACTTGCGAACTCACGGCAGAAAAGAAACTATAGCCTGTAAATAGACTCTTGGCTGAAAAGAAATGCTCTCCTGAAAAAATCCATTGAAAACAAACCCTCGGCTGAGAAAAACCTCAGCTGAAAACAAACCCTCGGCTAGAAAAACCCTCCACTGAAAACAAGCCCTCGAATGAAATGATTTGGAAGACTGTCTCGGCCGAGAGACTATATATACAACTCTCGACTGAGAATTACGGGCATCCCGTCCGAATAATGTGGAATCCCGCCCAAAAATCAGGAAATTTAAACTTAATGTATCGGGCCCTAAAAGATTCTTGGGGCATTATGTGACTCAACTCTCGAGCGAGACATGTTATAAACTCCCCGACGAGAGTTTAAAGCAACTTTCAGACGAGAGTTTTCATTAACTCTGGGTTAATTTTAGAGTGGGAACAACTCTCACCCGAGAAATTTTAAATCTCTCTCCTGAAACATTTCCTGGGCTGAGAGTTTTTGGTCAACAGTTCCAGCACCATTTCTGCAGAATTAAGAAATGTGTCACTTTAACAAGGTCAGACCACTGCAAAACATGAGAATTACATGTCGGAGTTTATACCAGTAGATTCGTCATTCAATCTACTTTCTCATAATATAAATTTTTTTGAATTTCATTTAGGATTACTATTTTTTTCTATTTTTTTATTAAACTTTATCATTAAAAAATTAAGTGACTGAAAACTCAGTCACAATGAAAATTCAATATCATCACAATGTCGAAGCCAAAAAAATTTAAAAAAATACAGGGATATTCCTTGAAGTGTCTTCTTCAATGGGTTGGTTTTAGTTTGTTTGATAAGAGTAACATTTGAAGAAATGTGAAGACAAAAACATGTGTCGAAAATGCACCATTTTCTAAACATATGTTGTTTCGATAAATAATAAAAAATCGTTCCCAAGTCTTAAAAAACTCAAAATATAGTCCATGATCAATTTTAGTGTGTGTAGATTATGAGCCTACAATTTGTTTCCCTAAACTGAATAACCATCTATTAAAAAACCGCCGTCAACACAGGTCACTCATTATCCATACCTAAAATTTTCAAGTATATGCCGTTAGTTGACAACAAATTTGTCCCAAGATATGTCCACAAAAAAAATTTAAAAAAATACGAGTAGAAAGCTAATTGAATTCTGTAAAACCTTTGTGTTTACTTCAAGTTGAAATTCCTAAGGGATATATGTGTTTGAAGAGGTCGAAGTTGAAAAACATAAAAATTAGCAAATTTCTTTGTCAAAAGCAAGCCAAAATTGTTTCCCAACTTCATGTTTTCACCCTAAGATAATTAGTTCACTTGAAGGTACATTGTCTAAACATTCTAATGCTTATCAAACTCGACAAATACTTGATAACTTTTTTTATTATAAATGTGATGGGGACAAGGCAAATTATTTTTATCATTGTTGAAATCTAGGCATATGACTGTTGTTAGAAGAACATTAGGGATACAGATGGCCAAAAAGTTAGAACCAAGTTCTCATATCATTAAAAGTTTAGTAGATGCATTTAGTACAATTGGAAAGAAATCTTGCTCAAAGGATCGCAATGCAGCTCGTCGTGTGTTGTCACAATCAATCATTAACAAAAGCACTAGGGAACTTCATTTTCTTAAACCTACATCCAAAATTGTTAATTTGAATGTGAAGACACTTCATAGGTATTGTGTTAGAAGAGAACAACTTGAAACCGGTCAAACAGATGTTTGGGCCTTCATTGGCAGGTTGCCACGCTCTGATATGAAGCTAATTGATGCGGTAAAGGGATTAGTGCAAGCTTTTTGGCATGACAACACTAGACCTTCTTCCAACCAAAAATGTGTATTAAAATTGAGAAGGGGTTCAAAGGATCATGAACCACACATTAAACATTTTCTTGATATGACACAAACAGAATTATATGAGAGATTTAGGAATGAACATAATGAACTTGACTTGGACCAAAGATCCTTTGAAAAATGCAAACCATGGTATGTTAAAATAAACACAATTCGTAACACATGTTGTCGATACAACATTGAGTATGGTTACTATTATGACACATATACATATATTTTTCGTGTATTGCAACCTCTACAACCTCTACAACAACCCATGCTTCTCTACAAACCCTTGGCATCTCTATACTCAACACTCTCACATTCAGCAAACTTTGAACAGGTGCCATGGGATTCACAAGATTTTTTAGAGGCTCTACCATAGCTCATCAAAAAGGTATTTCCGTCATCTCAAATGGGTATTTCACGGAATTTCTTTTCGTTTCCCGGTTTGTGAGATATGCTTGTTTGAAGTAGCACATATTTGTGCATAATGCGGCCAGACGTACAACAACATTAAACAAGTGCTACAAATTCCACAGAATGTCTCAAAGGCTTTTCCATAGCTCATTGGAAAGCTCTTTCCGTCATCTAAAATGGGTATTTCACAAAATTTCATTTCGTTTTTCGGTTTGTGAGATATGTTTGTTTGAAGTAGTACATATTTGTATACAATGCGGCTGGACGTACAACAACTTTAAACAAGTGCTACAGACTCCAAAAAATGTCTTTGAGGCTCTACCATAGCTCATTGGAAATCTCTTTCCGTTAGCTAAAATGGGTATTTCATGGTTTTCCATTTGGCTTTCTAGTTTGAGAGATATCATCGAATGAAGTAACATATGTCTGCAAAATAGTGTGCGCGCATCTCTTAAACTTCAACAAACATTTTCTCAATCTCTGGGCCACCCCAGAGCAAGTATGTTATATGGATGGAAAGGTCTCTTCGATATCTCAAATGGGTCTTCAATGGAATTCAATTTCAGTACATGCATCAGAAGTTATGAATGGATTTGCAGCAAAACATCAATTGCACCAAAGGTCATGAATTTTCGATTTTTTAAAAATCTTAATGTAATCACGGTTATGGGTCAACCACACAAAACCCATGGTTATGGGTTAACCACACAAAACCTATGGTTATGGGTCAACCACACAAAACCCATAGTTATGTATTGTAATCATGGTTGTGGGTCAACCACACAAAACCCACGGTTATGGGTTAACCACACAAAACCCTTCTCTTCAGTGGAAACAAGCTTGTCATTGCCACCATGGTTATGGGTCAACCACATAAAACCCACGGTTATGGGTCAACCACACAAAACCCATGGTTTTGAGTCAACCACACAAAACTCTTCTCTTCATTGGAATCAAGCTTGTTATTGCCATCATGGTTATGGGTCACCCTTGAAAAACCCACGGTTATGGGTCAACCTCGCAAAACCCACGGTTATGGGTCAACCACACAAAACCCTTATCTTCATTGGTAACTAGCACATTGTAATCATGGGTCTCTTTTTAGCATGAAATGATGGGGACCATCATTTTCTAAGGGGGGAGGAATGATCTGAATTTTATGGGGCATATTGTCTAAATTCGGATGTATAAGCCATAAAAGTATTAAATTGAGAGGCCACCCTCTCTCATTCATGGTATTTGATAGCACATAGTTTTGGTCCATGGTATGGTCTCAAGACACATTGTAATAATGCTATATAAAAGCCCAGCAAGCCTTCTCATAATAACAAGTTACTCATTTGGTTTCTCTCCTATTTTCTATTGTTCATTGTGAGATTAATTAGATCTGAGTGACTTATTGGTAATTAGTTTAAGAGGTGGGGCTCCTCTTTGAGCCTCACCTCCCATTCACTTCATATGTTTTTGTCCATGCTTATTCTTATGCAATATTAGGGTTTTCATGTAAATTTTATGACAGATTTGCATGCTTAATCTCCTCCTCTCTCGGCATTCAAGCATTCCGGTTCTCAGCTCCCAAGATCCGGATCACCTTTATCTTTGGATTAATTGGGGCTACAGTATGCTGATGTGCTGTTGATGTACAAACTAAGATGTTGATGATATGTATGGACAGAATGAATTCATAATTATTGGGGCTACATGCGATAAACAAAATGTTGATCTAGGGCAGCATGAAACAAGGACATAATGCTTGCTTGGGTTATGACAATTAATGATAATCAGAATGATGTTATAGACAGATATGTTGGGTGACAATGATGATTGATGTGATCAGTGAGCCATTGTGTCTAACAGGGTGGATGTAAAATTCATTAAAATTTTAAATTTTAAGTTTTGGCATTTCATTTACAAATATTTTTAGGTGACAATGATGATTGATATGATCAGTGAGCCATTGTGTCTAACAAGGTGGATGTAAAATTCATTACAATTTTAAAATTTTAAGTTTTGGCATTTCATTTACAAATATTTTTAGATTAGGACAACATAACAATTTATAAACTTAATAACGAGATGAGGCAACGATTTAAATGCTTACCTTTCCAACCGTCCTTGCAAGATGAATTTGGGATTGCTGAGCTTCCAAATATCCTCGGTTGAGCTTCTCCAATGCGTTTTGGGAAGGCAAAATCGCTTGAGCGTTTGTGCTTGGGTAAAACAATGGGTAAAACAGTGCCGCGGTCTACGGCACTGTTTTTTTTGTTATATTAACCATAACACTCGAGCGTTATGGTGATCACCATAATGCTTGAGTGTTATCATGATCACCATAATGCTCGAGCGTTTTGTAATCCTATCCTACATGTTAAATGACATGGCAGGTTCAAAGCCTGTCATTCCTAGTTTTACATAATGCGTGAGCATTGTGGATTTACACAATTCTCGCGTGTTTCGCATTTACCCAATTGCATCTAAAAGGTCCCTCAACTTCGTGTGAGGGCCCTATTATCCTAAAAGAAGAATCTGAATCAAAATGGAAAGATGTGAAAAAAGAAGGGTCACAATTATCGAAGGAAAAAACACCACTCATAGTTTCACTTTTACTAGTAAAAAATGCAACCTCAAAACAAAATTTTCAAAAAATAAAATAAAATGTAACTCACAATCTCATAAAAAAAATTAGGGTTTTTGCACAAATTACATATTAATCATTAGACGACAATAAGAAGAAAGATCGAAAACAAGTAAACTATATTAATCACCTATGGATGAGACTGAAACATGGTTTTAAGACAACCAAGGATGAATAAAAGGATCCATCCCAATAAAGTCAAAATCTGTTGTGTGTGATTTCTCACTCAAATGTGCTAAATGAACCTACTTGAGGGTTATGCAGTCTCAAGTAACATATCAAAGTAATGGGGAAGGAACTAAACTAAATAAATTAAATCCTTAAACATCCATGCATAACATATTATAAAATTAGCTGAAGATAGTAAATCCAACACATGTAAAGAATGTTTGATTTTAACACAAATAATAAGAGAGTACAATAACACCTTGCTATTTTTTGTTGCTAGTAGGAGACCTCTTCAGCTGATACAAGGGAATTTTTATTTAATTCCTTTATTCCCATGTCTCTAGCCAAGTGATTAGATGGTTAATTACATAATGGTGAAAGAATGATAAAATGATGGTTCTCTCACTTTCTTTCTGGTGGAATTTTGGAAGCATGACAGTACTATGAATATCGATAAAGTATGGTGACCATAAGGGATGCATTTATAGGAAATATGGTGGACAATTCTTAGAATTGGTTCCAATGTGAATGATCCCCTTTCCATCGACAACTTAGTGGGGAATTTAGGCCTTGGAAGGTCAAATCAGTAGTTATTTTTTCCAATAACAACTATGGAATGTTTACTTTCAACCACAACTTTTTAGGAAGCGCACAACAATAAGGAATAATCGAATTTTATGTTTTTGGATCAAGTTGCTCTTTTCGAAGGAAAAAGTACGAACCAGTCATGGATTTTTAGGAAAAAACAACGACCTATTTAACATGTAATTTTTTTACTTTTCTTTTGTTTTCTTTGTCATATTGTAGAGACCATATGGAAATGGATGAGATGGAAAGGGGACTAATAATGCCATTGATTATGTATACTAAAAACTACGACTTGTTTGCCATGGTAATTTTTTTACTTTTCATTTGTTTTGTTTTTTTTCATATTGCAGAATCCATATGAAAATGGATGAGATGGAAATGGGACTAATAGTGCTAATGATGATATATAATGGTAATGGAATTCATAAAGAGTTAGGTGAGTAAAATTCATCTCTTATTAATGCTAATCATGTATACCACAATCAAACATGATAATTGATAGTCAACCATAGCCAACCATTACTGTAATGTTAAAGATAATTCACAATGCACCATTAATACATACTTTTAGTGGTTGGATTTAATATTAAATAAAATGGTTGACATGATCAAAGTTAACCATGGTAATGCTTGATTTAATTATCTAAACAAGGATCTTACTAATATGCAAAAATGAAATTTTCGGAAGCTAACATAAATACATAAATTTTATACATTAGATTTGTTTATATATCAAATACTCTTTATTATATTGAGAGTAGCGAGATTCTCTTCAACACAGTATGATAGAGCTCTTGTGAATAAAAGAGTACAACAATTACACAATGTCCTTAAAAAAAATACAACACTTGAAAATAATACTAGTAGTATTATATGTTAGTTAAATATGAATAGAAATACATACAATTTAAATAAATAGAGAAATCTACATAGATTTACACACAAATATATACATATAAATATTCGAAAGATTGATATTTATTTGATATTAACAATAATATTTATTAATATAATGTTTTGATCATAGAAATATGTACCAATCACTGATTAGAATCAACTACATTAATTTTAATATGTTTATTATACATCAATAATAATTGTATATTTAACTTATTAATGTTTTTAATAAAATATAAAAAACATTATTTGCAACAAAAGCATTATTAATATGTTAAACAAAACTTATTTATACAAATTGATATGGTTGTTACTGATTATATTGTATATTGTATGGAGTAAGCTAAACTATAGGTTATTTAAGTTTTGTTGAAATTTAGATTTGTATTGTTTATGTTATGTGTGAAATCAAATATTATTAAAATAAAATAAATAGTATTGGAATTAGCTAAATTAATTGTATAAGTTTTTCTATCATAGTTTTGGGAAAAGTGGTTTTTTGGCCCATGGTTTGTGGCCATGGTATTTGTTCAGAAATGATATAAGATCTATGATCTAAATTGATTATATTATTTGGCACATATTTTAGATTGGTTATATAGATCTATTATATTGTTGTTGTTTTTCTAACAATGGTATCATCCACATCTTTTTTTGTTGGAGATTTGGTGTGTGTAGGGCTCATCTAAAGGAGGATGTGATGGAATAAACCATAAGCATTGAAAAGCTTACCGGGGTAAATTTTACAACATGGAGATCTAAAATGGAGGAATTCTCACCTTGAAAGATATTTAGTTACCAATTCAAGGAAAGTCAAAGAAACCTTCATCCATGAGTGATGAAGATTGGGAGAAGTTAGATAGGAATACAATTGCCACTATTCGACAATATTTGGCACACAATATATTTTCATGTTTCACAAGTAGCGAAACATATAAATGAGCTATAGTGATGAACCATCTCACTTCATTAAAAATTATATTTGATGATGAGATTCAAGCCCTTCTACTCTTGATCTCCTTATGTTTTGAAGATGTTTCTAATGGTTTATTAAATGAAGAAATTCCCAGGAAATATATGGGAAAGGGTCAAAGTCCAGGCGTTGAAGAATAACTTTCTACCATTGTGGAAAACAAGGCCATATTAAAAAATTTTGCAAAATATTAGAAGGGGAACAAAATGAGCAAAAGGTGTCCAATAACAACAAAAATGAAGAAATCATTGCCATTACATCACAAGGTGAAGTATTAATTACCATGTATTATGAAGATGCATGTATTTATAGTTCAATTCATGATAGTAATTGGATTTTAGATTATGATGCCTCTTACCATCCTACCTGAAGTAAAGATAATTTTATTTCTTATAAATCTGGTAATATGGGTAAGGTTCGCTTGGGTAATAAAATCCTTTGTAATATTGAAGGAGTAGGAGACATTTTAATAAAAACAAAAGATGGTTGTAGTTTATTGCTTAAACAGGTCAGGCATGTACCAGATCTTGGAATGAATATAATTTCTAGTGGGAAGGTAGATGATGAAGGCTTCCACATAGTGTTTGGAAATCGAAGCTAGAAAATTGTAAAGGGTTCACTCATTGTGGAAAAGGGGCGGAAAATTGGTACTCTCTACACATTAAAATCAAATGTGGAGAAATCAGATACTGTTGGTGTTGCAAAAGAGGAGCCTACAATAGATCTATGGCACAAAATACCTGGGCACATGACTGAAAGAGGTTTGAAAATCGTTTCTAAACAAAAACTTTTGCCTACAATAAAAGGTACAGAACTTAAAATATTGTGAACATTTTATTATGGGAAAACAGAAAAGGGTATCATTTATAAGGGATGGTCCTAAAAGGGATAAAAAAAATATTAGATCTGATTCATTCTGATGTTTGTGGTCTAATTAATGTAAACTCACTAGAAGGAACTACTTATTTTGTTACTTTTATTGATGATGCATCAAAAAAAGGTGTGGGCCTTCCTTATAAAGAGAAAAGATCAAGTTTTTGAAACTTTTCATAAATTTCATATGGTTGTTGGAAGGGAAACTTTTATTGAGATGTATTAGAACAAATAATGGTGGGGAATTTTTCTCCAATTCCTTTGAAGGATATTTTAGTAAACATGGTATAAAGCATGTAAAAATTGTTCCCCATAGCCCATAGCAAAATGGAATAGATGAGACAATGAATCAGACAATAATGGAGAAGGTGAGAAGTATGCTTTCAAATTCTGGTTTGCCTAAATCTTTTTGGGCAGAGGCTTTTTGTACTGCTTGCTACTTAATAAATCGCTCCCCCACAACTGCATTGGATGGTGGCATTCCTGAAAAGGTATGGACTGGTAAGGATTTATCTTATAATCACTATATAATTTTTGGTTTTGAATCATATGTGCATATTCCTAAGGAACAAAGGTCCAATTTGGATGAAAATTCATTTAAATGCATTTTCTTAGGTTATGCTCATAATGAGTTAGGTAATCGGTTATGGGATCCTTTAAAAATGAAACTTATTAGAAGCAGGGATGTCATCTTTAATGAAGAAAAAATGTTTAAATCCATTGAAAAAGGTGTGGAGGTGCAGAAGTTTGTTGAAACTCGGGAACAACAAGAAAATCAACCACCATTACAAGAAGATGTTGTTGGAAATAATGAGCAACCATTGTAGCAAAATGGTGAACCATGGGAAGAGCATGAAGACCAACAAAATTGGAAACCATTGGGAGAAATGTTGCCTCAAAATTTACCAATTCGCATGTCTACTAGGACGCATAGGCCTTCACAAAGGTATTCCCCCTCGGAATATATTTTATTAAATGATGAAGGTTAACCTAGTTTTTTTAGGAAGCATGTGAAGGAGATAACAGTATCAAATGGAAAAAGGCTATGCAAGAAGAGCTTAAATCCCTACGTGATAATAAGACATAGGATTTGGTTGAACGCCCAAAAGGAAGAAAGGTTTTAAAGAACAAGTGGGTGTACTGAATAAAACATGAAGGCCAAGAAAATAAGCAAAGGTTCAAAGCAAGGTTAGTGATGAAAGGATTTGGGCAAGAGAAAAGTATTGATTTTACATTTAAATTTTCTCCGCAGTTGTTAAAATGTCATCAATACAAGTTATTATTGATCTTGTTGCTACTTTAGATCTTGAATGTGAACAGTTGGATGTAAAAATTGCTTTCCTTCATGGTGAATTGGAGGAGGAAATCTATATGGAGCAGCTAGAAGGTTTCAAGGTAAAAGGTAAATATAATCTAGTATGCAGGTTGAAAAAGAGTCTATATGGATTGAAACAAGCCCCTCATCAATAGTATAAGAAATTTGACTCTTTCATGCTTGATCATGGTTTTAAAAGGATAAAAGCAAATAATTGTGTATACATTAAAAGAGATGAAAATGGCAATTTCATTATCTTATTATTATATGTTGATGACATGTTGATTGTTGGACAAGATAAGAACATGATTAACAGGTTGAAGAAATATTTGAGCAGTCAATTTCCAATGAAGGATTTGGGTACATCACAACAAATATTGGGCATAAAGATTATTCGTGACATAAAGAACAAAGGTTTTGGCTGTCACAAGAAAAAAATATTGAGAAAGTGCTTGAGAGGTTTAATATGAAGGATTTCAATCTGATTGGTACACCCCTTGCCGCTCACTTCAAGCTAAGTACTTATTTATGCCCTCATGATGACAAGGAGAAGGAAAAAATGAGAAAGATTCCTTATTCTTCAACAGTTGGAAGCTTGATGTATGCCATGATATGTACTCGGCCAGATATAGTGGGAGTTGCTCGCATTCCTTTCTAATCCAAGAAAACAACATTGGGAAGTAGTAAAATGGATTTTAAGGTATCTTAAGGGAACTATTCATCATTGTTTATGTTTTGGTGATAACATTGTGCTTGAAGGTTTTAGAGATGAAGATATGGCTGGAGATGTGGATAATAGAAATTCCACCATTGGTTACATATCAATTTTGCAGGTGCAGTAGTGTCTTGGGTGTCTAAGCTACAAAAAGTAGTGGCTCTCTCCACAACAGAGGAAAAATATATGGCTACAACAGAGGCTTGCAAAGAAATGTTGTGGATGGAACAATTCCTAGTAGAGTTGAGAATAAAACAAGAACAGTATGTGTTGTATTGTGATAGTCAAAGCGCTATTCACTTGGCAAAAAATATAGCGTTTCACTCAAAGACCAAGCACATTGATCTAAGGTATCATTGGATTCGGCAAGTATTTGAAGAAGGGCATTTACACTTGGAAAAGATTAATACAACAGAGAAAGATATGCTCACTAAAATTCTACCAAGAGATAAGAAATAACTTTGTAGAAGAATGGCAGTCTTGGAGGTGACTTGATGTAAGATGGTGAGGGAATCGATGAGTAGCTCATATTAGGTTTCAAGTGGGAGATTGTTATGTGTGAAATCAAATATTATTAAAATAAAATAAATAGTTGTCACTTTTCATTCTTCGATTGTATTATTGGAATTAGCTAAATTAGTTGTATAAGTTTTCCGACCATAGTTTTGGGAAAAGTGCGTTTTTGGCTCAGGGCCGAAGTATAGATGTATATGGTTTGTAAGTAATAAAAATTACTGATCCTTCCCTCCCATGGTTTTTCCACCTAAAATTAGGTGTTCAATTTTTATCTATGAGAATTATTTCTTTATGTCAAGATCTACAATTATGTGGAATTAATTATTATAAGATGTAGATCTAAATTGGTTGTATTATTAAGAAAGGACATTAGATGTATGATCTAAACTGGTTGTAGTATTTGGCACATATTTATGATTTGTTATATAGATCTATTATATTAAGATTTGGAAAATCTAAAATTGTTATTAGCTGTTGTTTTTCTAACCGTTTAAATTGTAATTTTCAGTTTAGAAATGAATTCCTATGTTATTCCAAAAACCTAAAACTGTTATTTCATCAATTTTGAAAAATACAAATAATTTAGCTTACACTTACTCCAAAATTAATTAAATCATTGAATTAAACCGTTATAGCGAATTGCAAAAATTACAATCGCATTACTCAATGCAATTCAAGGTTTTCTAAGCTCTCTGAATTTGTCGTTGCATAGTTTGAATTAACTCAGAAATTTATGTCCTAAATTGATGAAAATTTGAATTTTGATATAACATGTTTCCAGCGAGATTGACCGTTTTCGATGGGAAATCACTTCCACAATTTCATCAAATACTATCTATGCCCAAAAAATGATCAAAATCATTGAATTTGATATGCATGTTTCCAGCGAGAGAGACGGAAACGAGGCGTTTTAGTTAACTCGTATCCGTGGAAATTATGCAAAATGTCCAAATTCAAATCATTTTGACAATTTTATCAGGTCGTTAACAGCAATCGCTGCAAACGTCAAACCCAATATCCGATAAATAAAAGCTTAATAAACCAAATGGCAGGAAAACTCTTAAGGAATGATCCACCCAAACAATGGAATTTTAGATTAATATACAATGATGATATGAGGTAAGTTTTTTAGGGTTTAAACTTTGTAATATTTTTTTTGAAGGTAGATTTTTCAGTCCTGCTTGGGTGGTGGGAAAGGCGTTGGCTGCACAGAGAGAGCTGCCCTTTCATTTTACTGGTTCATACGGAAAATTTGATGGCGCATCCTAAGAGTTGGCCTCAACCTGTGGCACTGGTGCTTTCATTTATTTGAACAGTCATTGTTTTTATAACATCATTTATTTGAACAGTCATTGTTTTTATAACATCCGGTTGAATTTTGGTATGGGGACAAATACCAAAAGTGAGGTGCGTGCTTTCTGGAGTTTGTTATATTTTGCAAAATTTAGGAAGTTGGAACTCATAGAGATTACAGGGATTCTGAGGTAGTAGTGAACTAGGTAAACGGGCTTGGGCCCTTAAATGTTATATCAATTTCTCCTGGGCTTGTGATGATTAGATGGCTTATTCCTATTCTTAAATATGTCATCTAGTTTTCTCACATTCTCAGGGATGAGAATGTCCAGGCGGACGCTCTTTGGAAAAGAGCTCTTTCAACAATAAAAGGCAAATTATTCTACTAATTTTGAGTCTCTCATATTCTTCGGAAATCTGCAGGCTGTATGGCCCATAATTGCTGATTTGGTTCCTTTTTGGTTTTTTTTTTTTCTTTGGGACTATGGTTTTTGGGAACCATTTGTAGTGACTCTTGTATTCAGTTTTTGGGGCCTTTCTTTTAGCTGGGGGCAGCGTTGTAGGTGTAGGCATTGATTAGAAAGTAATTATATATATTTAAAATTTAGGTGTTATATATATAAAATAATAATTTAAATAAAACAATATGATCTTTAAAACTGAAAAAAATAAGATAAAATAATCAACATATATTTAGATTTACCAAATTCCATGTATAAAAATCCATAAAATATAAATCTTTCCCCAATTTTATACTCAAATAAACCTATAATTAAGATAAATTTGTAATAATAAACCTGTAATTAAGATAAATTATTATTAGATAAATTTATAATAATAATTTGAGGTACAAATCTTTCTTGAAATTCTACACTCAAATAAATAAACCTGTAATTAAGATAAATTTATAATGATAGTTACAGAAAACCACAGCAATCCACTCCAAAAGCTTACACGAAAATGATATGTTATTTGAAACAAGACAATGATGACACTAAAATGATGGTGATCGTGATCTTATTTTAAACCAGACACAGTATATAGTTCATCGCTGAGAAAACCTAATTTCTCATAAATGGGATTTCATACATGTGGGAATAATAGAGCTCGGCAAATCACCTTACAAATCATGTAGTCCTCTAAAAAGATAATATCCACTACTGTTGTAAGAAGGCACCCGAATTTCCTAATAGAAATGGACTCCAAAATATCCACTGGTGCTGTGAGAAGTTACCCGGATTTCCTAATAGAGAGGGACTCCGAAGAGTTTTGGTGGGCTCGTACTGATCTCCTCTGCAACGTCTGTCATGGAACTACAGGGACTGGGGTTGTCGACTCTTGATCTGTCCATGTCGATCAACGGAGGATTCCTGGTATTGTGCCGAGTAAAGAGCGTCATATTCCTACTGCATATACTCTGCAGGCGGGCAATCTCTGATGAGAGCAACGAATTATTTCTTCTTAATATCTCGTTCAGCTCTAACAGAGATGCAGGGTTTGCTGACGGAACGTCTTGAACTGTCGATGATGTGTTACGGATTGATGGCGATGATTTATGATTATCCAATATATGCGCCGCCTGCGTAGTAGAGGTACTGGAGGGCTTTCTTCTCTGGATCTGAGAGAGGAGATGCTTCTGCCCCTTCCTGAACAACTCGTTCGCAAACTCGCAGCGCCCTCGAACTATCTTTCGAAATCCCTACATCACCGATCTCATCAAGTAAGTTGATATTCCCAGATTTTCGGATGTGTTAACCAAAGAATAGGTAGATCAATTTTATCATGAAGGCGAAAGAATACTTACATAAGTATTGAGCTGTCGAACAAAGCTGGAGAAGTTGTTGTGGTTGAAATACGTTGGCAGGAGAGACGCGGAGAATTCTTTGGGCCGCCATACCACGAAGGTGTTTTTATGGTCTCCCCAGGAAACGATATGATCTGTGGAGGGATCGTCCACTAAACGGTATGTCTTTACCAGAAAAGGGGCAGCCACGAGCCTCCCTGCATCTCTAGCACCCCCAATCCCTCCCATTACAAATCTACCGGCGTTGGCAGCTTCTTCAGAGCAGCCCATGCTAACAATATTTGTAGGGTTTAAGATTAGCTGAGGAATAATGAGAACGAGCGAGCTAATAATCTCTGTTTCAAACAAGTAAAGTCTGCCATATTTTCTTCTTCGGTTAGCGAGCTCTTGGCAATGACCATGGAGCGCACCAAAACACAGTACACGGGGCGTTGTATCTGGAGACAAATTTGTCATAATACGTGCTGTACAAATTCTTGAGAGTCCATCAATGTCGAAGGCGTTGGAGTCAACTGGGCTTCCATTTTCTTCACCTACCGATCTGGGAGCACATTATTCTCATGCCAAGTGATCCAATAATCTCGATTCTCGACCAACCATGCACGGACTATTGTTCGTCCTGTAGATTTCGAACTGTAGCAACTATGGTTGATTGAAGTTTGATGTTTGCAATTTTCTATTTTTTGAATTTTGTAAATAGCCTTGCAAATCAAATTTAGCCATGTGGCATGTCCGCGTAAGTGAAGCATAAAAATTAAAGTACTTAAAACAAGTAAATATTTCAGGTACAAACATCCTCATGGCTAATTACATTGATTTAACAGATACGACAAAATTAATTTTATAGAATATACTTTCATATCTAATAATTGATTATTCAAGTACTTTCCTATAGAAAGTATTTTCCCCATTAGTTAGTGATTCACATCAGTTCCGTAATCCACATCACGGATAGGAATTTCACCAATTTTACAGCCAAATTTGTTGTCATCGATTATTTTGATTGTAAAATATAATTTAATATATTAATCCATATGTATGGAGTTTTAAATTTTGATTTGGTTATTGTAATTTACATGTTTCATTTTATGGGTTTTTGATTGCCTAATGGTTAAGAGCGTGTTTCTTCTTAGGAGGTCATCCATTCAAATATGGAGGGAGGGAGGTAGGGTATGTACATCTTTGTAGATTTTAGTTTAAGGTTTGAATTTAGTGAATGGTGTCTTCTATATCAAACACTTCAAGATTAAACTCCAACATAATATTGCTCTGCCTCCATTAACCTCCTCTTCTACAAGAGCTAAAAGCGTATTCTTCCTTGCACCGAATTGTGTGAATGATGCTCCGCCTCCATTAACTTCCTCTTTTATGAGAGCTAAAAGCATGTTCTTCCTTGCATAGAATTATGTGAACAAACCACCTAGGTCTGAAACCAATTGCTGTTGAAGGTAGACACATTGTTTCACATTCATCATCTTAAATGAAACAAGAATCCTTCCTGCTATTCCAAAGGAATCAAGGAAAGCTACTCAATACATAGGGGCTCAACAAGAGCATCATGTCACTTACAAGAATTAAACCTAGGTGGGGAGCATAACAATCATTCCTCCCAACCACCCAAGCTACATCCAATGGACAATGTTTCACATTCATCATATTATCTCTTTGACCACTATGTCAACCGCATTAATTGATGCCATAGTTGAATAACATTATTTATTAGCGATTTCCCAATTCTAAACTAATTCAGAATGATTCTACATCTTAGCAGTTTTTTTGTATTTCCCTCACATTTTTTGGTGTACATTTAGACCATGATTATTTGATTATGTGGCCTACCAAGCTCATAATAACGAGTTAAGCTTTGTAATAGTCCAAGAAATTCCCTAAAGAAAGTTTGTATGCAAAAGTTACACAGCTGAGAATTTGATGTATCAACAAACCTCCTTAAGCCCGCATTGCTTTTGCCACATCATTTCATAGGGTTCGAGTTATCGATCTTCATAGTTTTTCATTCATAGGTAATCATACTTCGTGTTAAAATTCACTTTGGGACTCTTGTAATGTTTTCTTTTGAATCAACATAGCTAACACATGTCTCTTAAGAGGTTAACTACAACAATTCTAGCTAGTTTATTTTGCTTTGCAGTTTATAGTCTGCTTTTGATTATCTAGAGAACAAAATGAAGGCAACACACACACAAAGGTATTGCAGAAAACACAATACTATAGTATAAACTAAGTTATATTAATGAATGGAATGGAAAAAAGTGTCAATTGCAAATCAATAGAAACTAGTTAGAATGATGGTAGCTAAACTCTGAAGAGAGATGTGTTGCCAACTATGTGTATTGGCAAGAGGACATTACCAAAGACCAAAAATTCCTTTTAACATAATGTGTGAAACCCTAAGAGGTGAAATCCCTAAATATCAAGAATCCTAACCTAGGAGATGAAGTGGGAAAAGTAATGTCGACCCTGAGGAGTCTACTTGATAAGTTAACTTCCTAGGGCCATAACTTCCACTTACAAACTTTGTTTGGGGTGCATAATGTCCCATTGGAAAGAAATCAATGAGAAGAATAATTTTGATCAAGGCTTAGGAAATAATTTCCAACCCTAATTTGTCATAGGGCCAACAACAATGTTTAGGGCTTTAAAAAAGCACTTGAAGTTCATGGCCTAAAATCTATAGAAATATTACCAAGATGTGGAACCATTTTTAATCAGTGGAATAGGTGGGTGGCCACAAGTATTGATGGATCAGTCAACCCTCTATAGGGAGTAACGGTCCCCACTGCATCAAGTTCCTCCATGGGATGGGGAAACTTCTGTTGAATCTAACTTGTGGCCAACCACTTCCCTTGGTGAAGAAGTTTCCATGCTTTGATGACTTGATACGATTGGATATTCTATTGGTAGGTTTCCTTCATCTTAGTGGCCATCAACTAGTAAACTTTCACCTTCTCAATGTAGTTGGGATTGGTTTATGTAGGGAACAAATACTTGGATACCTTTGAGGTATCGAAGAGAGGTGGAAAATATGATCGAAGAAACTCCACATTAAATACAAGGTGTAAATCAAGGAAAGGGGAAATACTTATTTTGAAATAATTCTCACCCATGGCCTTGGTGAGGGTGTAACATATTGGAGTGGGCATAGCTTATGATGGGTTACTGTGACAAGCTCTTTTCAGCAAGTGAAACCATACTTTAATTATATCTCCCACTTGAAACTTGACATGTGGAACCTGATGTTGATCATGCCACTCTAGGGATGGTGCAAGCTAATGACGGTTTCTTTTCACGTGTTAGATGCAATAGAAAACTGAAAAAAAAAAAACATGCATAGCTTATATATTCCTAACGATTATATACAACATGCATCTCATCATTCATTTAGATAAACATTCTTACAGTGGAAATGAATAACAATATTGAAACATCACATAACACTTATCTTGAATGAAGCTTCTCCAAGAAATTGACTCAGAAAGATAAATGTTATGGACCCAGCCATAGGAACTCTATCTAGCATATACTCTTTTTGCTAAGAGGCCACCCCCATGTTGGGCATGATTACATTAAGTAAAGGGGAACTATCCAAATCTCTCTCCCATGTTCAAACAGACACAAGGCCACAACCAAGCAACCCTCTATTAGGTTAACAAGTTGTTACAATCACACCAACTCAAATATCAATCCAATCTAGACTCTACTAGGTTCATATGATTTTCTAGGTAATAGAGGGGAACTGCTAAACTAGTGACTCACCATGGAGTTATAGGCACCTCGCGTAGAATCAGTTAGCTTGGGGTCAATAATACCCACCCCACACAACACCAAGAAGGCACCCTTTCACCACTCAATTATCCCTTAAGCATCACCTTCCTCCAAGTTCTATACTAGTGTATGCGTAGAAAGACCAACCAAGCCGTCTTATTCCACCAAGAGGTCACAACCTTCACTAGTCTCTTAACCAACTCCATGTTCCACACCAATCTGGTACTCAATACTAGCAATCGACCTCATGCAAACTCGGTTAGTTTGGGGTCCACAATACTCTCCCCGCACAACACTACTCAAGTGTTATTCCAGTGTGTGCATAGAAATACCACCCAAACTCTGTTATTCCACTAGGAGGTCGCACAACTGCTATTGGATCTCAATGCACTCGGTGCTCAACACTCTATCCATTCTCAAGGATCACAACAAAAATAGTACGACAAACAGTTAGATTTGGTTTACCTTCATAACCACAAATTCCTCACATAGACTCGACTAGCTTGGGATTCGCAATACATGCCCCACACAACACCAATAAGGTAACCATTGACTGCTCAATACTCCATCAGGTGTCACCTTCCTCCAAGTGTTATACCATTATGTGCATAGTATGACCACCCAAACTTGGGATTATCTTCCTACATGCTCTATTTTTCCAAGGGTTACAAATTTTGGCTATGCACAACCAATGGCTCGAGGGATTTCTTCCCAATCATAGTTCAATAGACTACTATGTTATATAATTCCATAGGCGTCTATACTCAAGTTGACCTCAACAACAGTGATCTAGGACTTGAAAGCATGAGACTAAGGACTCTCATACCACTTCACCATGCTGCTAGACTTGCTCAGATATTTTGGGGACTAGAACCTATCATAGAGGTCTTTCAACACACATTAATGATGCTTAGGCTCACACTAACAACTGGGTAATTCAATACCACTCTAATTCCTAGATCAACAAGGGAATGCATAGCAGTTGCACCATCCAATTCATCATTGACTCATAGTCATGACCATGATCTAGAGATTAGATCCACTCCCCACTCTACTACAATTCAGGTCCGACTTCCTCTCAGGAAAGGGTCGACTTTCTCTCCTCATATTAGAATGGATAGATTGGTCAATGGATAGATAAACATTACTTTCCCTCGAGATAGAGTGAGATAGATACACCCATGAAGGACTAAGTTACTTGACAACATAAACTCATTAGCTTGCTAATAGTATCATTGACATGCTGACTGAAAGACTTACTGAAATGCTATCGCGCCATCCCCCAATTGACAAGTAATTAAGGATGACATCAATTCTATTGGTTTTTTACCCAATAGGAAACTCCCATCCCATTTATGTAGGGATATTAACACAAGGAACTAGCACTACTATGTCTCAAGGAACTCGTACCCAAGACAATAATTGTCTTGAAACTACCTTCCTCTTGGAAGCATTAAATGATTGGGACACATGAGTCAACTTGATAGTTGATTGCTCATCAGTCCTTTCTAGGACACTTGGCTCTCATCTACTAACTTCATGGATTCAAATTCCCCTCCCTGACCTTAGGATAATCATATCACTTTCTCTTGTTTCCTTGCAAAGTCAAATGTAGATTTATTTATTTTTATTATGCACATGTACATCACATTACAATGCTACTACACTTGACCAGTGCATGGCTCTCTAACCGTATACATTCGAGGAATCAATTATAGGACCTTTTCCTTGAGCTCCTCGCCATGTTCCATCAATCACATCAATTACATCACATTATTTACATAGTTATGTCAAGGGTCAAAACTAGGGACATTACATGATCAAATAACCAAGTGAGATTGTTGATCTAAATATGATCTAGTGGAGTTAATATATCAATGCAATTAATAGGTTCTGCTCTCAATACGGTTATATAAATATGATGTAGTGGAGGTCATAATATTTGTGTATTTTGAAGATCAAGTGAAATGAAAAATAAGGTTTCCCTTTCACATGTGGTTTTGACTAGGCATAGACTCTATGTTGGCTTGATGCTTGGCATGGTAGTTTGGTTTTTAGGTAGACATGATATGTGATGTTTTCAAATGACATACAAAGATGACATCAATATGGGTTATGATATATATATATATATATATTCACATGCATCATTTTCAAACAACTTTCATAAGCAACATAAGTGAATTCTTAGGCACCTTGTGGAAAAGGCAATAGGAAAATACAAGTCTAAAATCAAGTTTCAAGCCACATCTATAAGCTTTTAAGTATTTAGCAATATTGCATTGCTATCTAAACTAAATAGTAATTAATAAATTATAAAAGGGCATGGTATTTATAATTTTTACCTTAGTGCTATATCGTGACCAAAGTCTAAACAATATTTTTTTAGTTGTTAATTTTGGGTTTGTTACAAATACTACATTAGACCCCCTTGGTTAGAAAATTTGAGCATCTTTCTCAAAATGTAGGTTAACAAAAGGTGGAGACTAGACATCCTCATCTTCCCATTGTTGTTTCTAACATCCACGTCATTTCTTTCAATTTCCTAACCCAGCGTTATTCTACATATACACTACTTTTTGGAGGTTCTTTATTACTTGTAAATATTCCACATGGTTAAACTACCTCATTCTCTTTAACCCCATTGGTGCTTATTAATTTACACCAATATCACTCAACGGTGCTTTGTTGTATCCTACTCCACTTACTTCACATACACCAACATTAAGCTTTACACATGTGGAAATCCTTCCCCATTTCTTCATTCAATGGATGTAAGTTAAATTTGGTCCCATCCTTCTCGAACTATGAGGTATTTATTCCACCATAAAATATTTATTCTAAAATGTAAATAATATTATGATATATACTAAAATGTCTATTATATTTTCATCTAAGAGTATAATGTATATTTTTTTTGTAAGTAAGAGCAAACTATATTAGATTAGAACCGATAAAATACAAAGCACTATTTCCATAACAGAGAACTAGGATGGAAGTCTAGTATCACCGATGATCACACCTTATATCCTGAATCAATATAGAAAAACAAAAACAACATTACCCCTCTCCCTAGGGGAAAAAAAGGAGTTTCCAATTACAAACAAAATCACAACCATAAGATTCAACCACCTAAATTCCAACAACTCACTATCATGGCTATCTATATTCTTTATATTTCTAGGACCCAGAACTTGGAGATTGTGAGGCCCACCATGCTTCTCTATCTGCACCATAACCCTCAAGATACCTACCTCCATCACCTATCATAAAACGAGAGGAATTCCCAACTGTATCGCAATCACGTCAATTTTCTTGTGCATTAGCCTAGAATCTACGTAATGCTTCTTGTGATGACCTTACTGGTTCCTCATAGCCATCCTCTTTAGATCTATGCTCCACTAGGACATGCGCAATGTCACATACCCCAATTTTATTAAAATAATGTAATTATTTTTAATATTCCTGAGAACATTATGTTAAATTTAATGCTAAGTAGGAAGGGATGACTCAGCAGAGTCTCCAGAAATGGAATGTAAAATCTGAATAATTATTATTAATAAATAAATTATGGAGACAACAGCATGGGAGAGCTGTTAAAAGAGGTTACTGGTCTAACTGGTGGATGGAATTAGGTGGAAGGACAAAAGACAAGTGGCAGCATCCTCAAACACTTCCTGAGTTGCAGGTGGCAACTTCCCTATATTTTGGGGTCATGATTCCCCAAGAAAGTGGAATCTGAGCAGGTGGCTCATTAATGACAGTTAGCCCAACTAAGACCTAGGCAATCTTTTAAATACTACTCAATGAACTGAGCTGGGGGTTCAGCAATTGTTCTAGAGGGAGAATACATTCAGATGAATACTATTCAGGAGTCCCATTGAGGAAGTGGGAAACAGTAAGGAAGTGTTTTGAGCAGGAAGTTGCAGTAACTTGGTTCCAGTATAGCTGTTTTGGCTGAGGGAATTATTGGCCGTACTTAGATTCCAGCCAGTTAGACCAGAGCAAGCTCGGGGGTCCTGAGAAGTGCTGTCTGGGCACTCTCCAGGAATTGGTAGGGAGGAACAGCCTCCCATTGCTGTTATTGTCTACCATCTACAGGTTCTGTCACTCTCCCTGTTGATTGGTTTAAATTATTTTCCTATGAGATAAACTAGTACAACTATGTATTGATTGTGTTCAATTACAGGAAATCATTATCTGTACTTTCTTTTGGTATAAATTTCATAATGCAGATGTTTTAGAAGTTTTCCTGTTTTTATTTAAATAGAGTATATTATTTTTATACAGAACCTATTTGTCACTGCCACAGTTAATAAATACTGTGTTTATGCATATGCTAGAATTCCTGTTATTAGTTTAATAATAGACAGAAATATTGGATAATAGATAATCCAGATTTATAACTATTAAACAATCATAATAACAAATCTAGACAAATCTTAGTGTTTATTTTGAGATAATTCCTATCAGAATAACCTATCTGTATATATATATGTATTGTATATTTTAGTAAACTTTAAATTTCAAGTCTTTCTTATATCAAGTTAATAGATAAACAAAACTCATTTAATATATTATTTATACTCAGAACATGTCTGACAGTTATCGATTAATTAAAAGGTGACTGTAACAATATTTCATTGTTACAAGTTTTCACAAATCTTAAACATTTACACAGTAGTCAAACACAGACACTAGTAACTGTAGATTTTTATTTGCTTGCTATCTAAGTCTTAGAACACAGTAGCCATGTCAATATAATAGAAATAACAGAGTGGTTTTTTTTAACAATACAAACATATTAATACAACAGAAAAACCGTCGACTAACACAGTCATCATTGGCGGATTACAAACCATCGTAAATTATACACAGTATTAATATTATTCAGTACAAATATCTCCCTTGGAGTAGTTCCCAAACCCTACTTGGCCGTAGCCTTACAATATCCCATCGACAGACTGAAAAACAAATGAAAAGAATGTCTTATATGGCAGCGATAACCTACAGTAAGTTTACACATATTTCTATGTGTATATATTATTCAACCTACAGTTTCTTTTAACAACTGTACAAAAATCAAAACAAATATTATTATAATTCATACCCAGTCGCTATCGAGTTCACAATACCCTACGTATGCTTTGAACATGAAACAAAACCCCCCAAATTCGCCAGAATAACCCTATGCATTCAACTATTGCAGACACCGTCGAGAAACATCCACTATCATTATTCAACACTTCAAATCAAAATAAAACACAGAAGGAAAATGGTAGGGTTTCTTTAAACAGAGCCATCATACATTGCAGGTATCGAATAACCCAGATATCTTTACATCTTGTAAATATTATAACAATACACGAAGACGAAACACGGTCATAACAGACCCAATAATATATATGAAAAATATAAATCTTATACAGCGAGATTTGAACCCTATGCTTAGCCATTATCGGAACCATAACCAAAAACCCTGGCCTCATACAGTTGGCCGTGAATGGCTCTCCATAAATTTAACAGGGTTTTAAAACCCCATTTCATTTCAAACAAAACAATTTCATACATATGACTGCACCTACGAACATCAGGTCGATAATGACCTCAACACACAGGAGTTTCCCTCCAAGACTCAACCCTAATCACAAAACCAGCAAAGGAAGAGACAGCCGTGGATAACCAGGCTTACCGGAGAAGCCTGCGCGGGTGACAAAGCCCTGTACACCTTCAAGAGCCGCGTGACCTGCATTTAACGAATGTCGAGAGATATTAATACCCTGTCTATGCCGAGAGTTTGATTAATTATAAAAAACAACACTTGCTTAAAACAGAAATTGCTTACCTGAGTATTGTAACCGTGGAAAATCTGAAAGCCACCGGTGGAAGCAGGCGCTGAAACCCCAACCCTCGTCGGGTGAAGGAGCAAAGCACACCCTCGTAACCTTTCAATGACAGCTGCGACAGACAACCCTTGCAGACGAAACCCTCACACTGGGATTGAACCAGTCAATACGCACACCCAAAAACCCAAAGACATCAACCCTCTCATAACTTAAAGACAATAGCAAACCCTGTCTCATATTCACACAGCACAAGCGATGGACTGTAAATATCGGGGACTAACAAAGGAGGAAACAACGAGACCATTAAACGAAGAAATAGTAACAGATGATATCACCAGAGCCGAGGACTTAATCTATTTCAGAATGAAACCATAAAATCCAAAACCACAACACTGTGCAATTCGTTACAGTGACCAACGATGAAATCCAGACATGGAGGGTTTCACCCTTAGGACCCGAGCCCGAAGGCGACTACAATAATCTGTAGGGTTTACAAAATCCGCTTATATATCACAATTTGCATGGAGGAGAGTGAACCACGTAGCATCCAAATAAATCAACGTAGCATGGGTCGAGACCCTATAGTTCCATTGCCAACCAAATCATTATACACCGATTTTCCCAAATCATTACATATGTAAGTCAACATACAAGATAACAATGATATATATAATTGTTAACACCCAAAAAGTGCTCACTAGCTCATTTACCACATTATATGACTCATTTGTCCATTTTCCTACCATATTTCCATTAAAAATCCCAAAAAACCCATTAAAAAGCCTCCAAAAGGCCTAAAATGCCTCCAAAAGGCCAAAAAACCCTCAAAATAGCCTAAAAAAGGCTAAAAAACCCCCTTTTCCTCCAAAAATAGCAAAAATCCCCTAAAAAGGAATAAAAAATATAAAATAATGAGGAAAAGGAGGAAAAAACCCTATACAGCTGCCCAAAACCATGTGTTTCCCAAAACCATGGGTCAGCACTCCACCACCAAAAAACTATAAATAGGTGATGGAGATCCCTTATTCGATATCCACAATCACAAGCACCCTTACTCTGCCAAAATCTCTCTCGAAACCCTAGTTCACCTTTGAACTATTTTCACCTTGAGAGCCACCTTTGGCCCATTCCCAACCTTGGAGAAGGAGAAGGAGCATTCTTGAAGCTTGGAGCATCCTCTTGGACACTGCAAAGGGCTTCACCAACCTTGACACTCAAGGTAACATCAATACAAAGACATTCTTTCATTTTGGTGTTTATGCTTCATGCTTGTATTAGAAATAATTTAATGTTTTGTTTATTGCATAATTAGTTTAATATACTGAACTGCTACTAAGGAGTCCATTCTCCTTAGTAGGTGCTCATTGGCACAAGCTAGGGGTAAAACCCTAGCTACAGTTTTGGCGACTCCCCTAGTTTTCGAATTTCTTGTTTCCTTTTTTAAATTTTTTCTTTCGGCTGTCCCTTTCGGCCGCTGCATACCGCGTCTTTTTCCTCTGCAGTCGCGTCCCGACCGCGCCTTTCAGGTCTTTACCCGCGATCCGACCGTGGCTCTCAGACTGCTTCCGACGCTCTGCCGGCGGATTCAAGTCTGTTACCTGCGATCCGACCGTGGCTAATCAGCCTGTTTGCCGCGATCTGACTGCGCCTGTCGGCCTTTTTCCTGTGTCGCGACTGCGGCTTCCTGCCTCTTTCGCGCGTCCCGACTGCGCCTGTTAGCCATTTTAGCCGCGACCCGACTGTGCCTTTTCCCCTGTTTCCTGCGTCCCGACTGCAACTATTGGCCCGATAGCCACGACCTGACCGCCGCTGTTTCATTCAAACCCGCGGTCGGCCTGTTCTGACCCGCCACAGACCCGCGGTCTGATTTCTGCTCTTTTTCTGTTTTTGAGCCCAGCCCCTCTTGCTGCAATATTTTCTGCATTTGAACAGCCCTCTGTCCCACCTGCAGCCTACTTCCTTACAGCCTTTCTGCAACATAATTTCTGTTCCTTTTACAGAATCTTTTTAAAATTTCAGTATTTTTATTTCAGAAAATTTTGCAAATTAAAAGAATCAATTTCAGCATTATTGATAGATTGGAAGTTGCCCTCCCTTGTGGCACTTCTGTTTTTGGGTTCAACACCTCACGAGCACACACTCTGTCACATTAAATCAAGTGAGCCTTAAAAAGTACCTAACTAAACCAACATTCTAACCCCACTTGGGGAACACAAAAGAATCATTGTAGTTAGGTAGGATCAGGGGGATAGGCTTCCAATAACACCCCTTGGTTATTTCACTTGAGACATAGTTGTTGTCCAACTAGGGAACCAAAATCCCCTAGTACTTTTTGGCACGGTCACGACCATTTTATCAGAGGGCCTCTCCCTTAGGAGGGTTGAAGTCGGGAGACTGGTTCCGGAGGCCTGAGTGGAATACCGCACTCCATTCAGTAACCGAAGGGCTACCTTTCGCGGTTCGCGGGATATCCCTGTATAGGGGTATTGCGGTCAACGAACTAAACGGCAGATTCACCTTTCTAGACGTGTCATGAACGGGGTATCTTAGTTGCCATTCTTCTAGGATTGACTACCCGGTGTCCCTCCCGGTAGGGGGATATCATAGCCACTTGGCTTTCCTACTCATATTGTCTGACTTGGATTTCATCACCTTGCAGAGGATATGTTTAGTTAAGTCAGAATACTTTTAGTTAGGTGTTTGCATGCTCCTTTACCTCCCTTTGGTCTAGTGAGTCCACCATTTTTCTTTTTTAGGAAACCTGCTGCTTGTTGGTATTCTGACCATCTTTGTTGTTACTCCACCTATTGTAGCACAGCTGTTGCAGTGGGTGTTTTGAGTTGGTTGTTGGCCTGAGTGCCTTGCTTTTTAGCTCTCCTTCTGCACACTCGGTTGCATTAGGATTTTTGAGCTGTTTTTATACTCACCTCAACCCACAGAGATTTAGACACCATCTGTCACCATTGAGTCCCCGAGACATTCTCGGCGCCTCAGGGGCGAGCCCCCACAGCACGGTTCTCTCGACACCACTCGTCATAGATTCCGATCATTGTCCGTTGATACCACTCATCACAGATCTAGAGCCTTGTCACTTGACTCCACCCGTCAGCGACGTAGGTCTCCGTCACCAGATAGTGACGCACCTTACTTTACCTCTGATTCTGACGAAGAGTCTGAGAACCCTATTTATACTGCCCCTACTAGCCCCATGGCTGGTACGACTTCCACTCCATTTGCCATAGGGACCATTGGTGGCACATCCACCACTACACCAGTTACTACACCTGTTTTTGGTATGCCCTCCATGGGGCAACCATCTACCGTTCCCCTCACGGTACCTATTCCCACAGCGGGAATACCTATCCCCACTACATCAGTGGCTCACACTACCCATGGTGGTGCTGGACCATCCTCCACTACCTCAGTTCCCCCACTTGGGGGCACCACCCTAAATCTTGTCCCTCCACTTGGGGGCACTGGCCCCAACTTGGTCCACAGCACTACTGTGTCACAGCCTTCTTCCAGTTTGCCGTTCATGGCTAGCCTCAACCTACCTGACCTGGCCAGATTGACCAATGATCCTATTCGACACGACCCTATGTGGCCTCATATGCCTACCAAACTACCCTCTGACATCCCTAAATTCGAGGGTAAGGCCGGTGAGGACCCACAGAACCACATCATGTCTTTCCACCTATGGTGTTCCTCTAACTCCATTGTGGATGACTCTGTTCGCCTCCGTCTCTTACAGCGCACCTTCACTGGCTCTGCAGCCAAGTGGTATATTGAGCAGCCTCATGGGACCCACGCCACATTTGCCTCCCTTGCCTCTACCTTCCTGCAGTTCTTCCAGTTGCCTGTCCGCTATGACGCGGGCGTTGAGATCCTTCTATCTTGTAGACAAAACACGGCTACCCATATCACGGACCACATCCATGAGTGGCGTCGACGCCGTAGCTTATGCAAGATTAAATTAGATGACCGCATCTTCCTCGATTGGTTCCTCAAGTCCCTGCTTCCCGTCATTGCTAAGGATGTAGCTTCAGAAAGACCCCAGTCTGAAGAAGAGGCCATCCTTAAGGCACAGCAGTTCGACCTCATTTACGCCCAGTCGGGTTACCTTTATACCATTATACCTGACGCCCCTCGCCGCGAGTCCTCCCATCATGATGCACCGGGGGCATCCCACGCTGCAGATGGTATCATTGGCCGTGTTTCTTCGCATCCCCAACCATTTTCTATAGCACGTCCTACCCCTGGCCCCGACCTGTCGCGGGCTACTTCACAGTCTGGAGCAACCAACTCGTATGCTCCCATGACACATCACCATTCCCATGGACCTTCGTGTCCACCTCAGTGCTTTGGGTATGCGACTCCTGCTTATGCTCCTTCAGTCGCCCCTCAGCCTTACTACCATCAGCAGACCGCCCCGGCTCCTGCGCCTTCACAAGCCCCACCAGCTTATTATCTGCCCCAGGAAGCCCCTGCGGCACATCCACAACCTGCTCCGCAGTCCTATCAGCAATCCCCTCAAGTTGCTGCACCTGCTCAGCCTCAACCTACATATCATCCTCCGCAGCCTGCTCCTGCACCTGCGCAACCTCAAAATCCACCTGCTGCCCAAGGGCAAGTTTACGCCCAACATAACCCGCAGCAAAACCAGAATAACCAACGTAACCAGGGCCAACAGAACCGCGGCAAGGGCCGTAATCGGGGAAACAACCAACCTACAGACCAAGCAGGTCAACCGGCTAATCCCCCTGACAACAACAATGCGGCCCCCGCTAATCAAAACCCTGATCGCCCGCCCAAGCAGGCCAAAAACCCCAATCTGCGAACGAACCACCCTTGTTCTATTTGCGGGGTCTATGGACATTACACCCATGCTTGCCCACACTTGGAGCGAGCTCGGCAGCTTTGGGTTGACGAGGCCCATCGCCAAGGGCATGCGGCTCCCCAAGCACCGCCCAACCCCCCCCCAACCTCAGCAACCCCCTTTGGTGCTGCAAAACCCCTTACCGACCCAAGGCGTGGTGAACACTCAGCCGTTGGCCCCTCAAGCTAACGTGCAACCCCAACAACAACAGATCACCTACGCTGCCCCTGATCAACCCATGTTTGACTCAGGTACCCACCACTTATTGATGATGTCATCAGCTGACGTCAACCTCCAGACCCGTCGGAACCAATATGGCTCCACCTCTGAAGCCACTCCCACGGATAAAACTACTAACGCCCACCCCACCGATCAGGCGTTACGCATCCCTCCGCCTCCCACAGACGGCGCTGCGAAAGCACCTCGTTTCCCACTGCGCCGAATCAACAATAACCCTAACGCGCGCGCTGCGTCAAACTACAACATCGTAGACGACCTAGCCCAATCTCCCGCAGCCATGTCTGCGTTGGAAGTCTTGAAGAACTACCCTTCCCAGCGCAAGACTTTACTTTCCGCCATCGGGGGGATTGACCCAACTGATTCACATTTGATGGCGTTTGATTTAGACCAGTCTGAACCACGCCTACCTTCTAGCTTAGCCTTCCAAGTTACAGTCTCCGTTAGGAATCTTGTTATCCATCGGTGCATCATTGATGAGGGTGCTTCCACATGCGTTATGTCTACATTTGTATGGCAGAAGCTAGGATCCCCTCCTCTCCAGCAGTCCACCACTGCGTTACGTGCCTACGACGGTCGTTCGGCCCAGCCCCAAGGCCTTCTACCCAACGTTCCAGTCCAGTTAGGTGGTAAAACAGTTCTTATTGACATAGAGGTAATCAATGCCCAATTGGATTACAACCTTCTACTTGGCCGCAGCTACATGTATGCCATGCGGGCGGTTGCCTCTTCTGTCTTTCGCACCATGATGTTCCCCCATGAAGTACGCGTGGTTAAGATTGACCAGCTCACCTACTATGATCCCAGTGCTCCAGCGGCACCGGAAAATGTTCTCCCCATGGTTGAACAACCTGTTTCTCCTGCCTCCACCTCATTTGTTTCTTCTACGGGGCCTGGAGTCTACTCAGACGCGCCGATGACCTCCACCTTTCAATCCATTCCTCCGCCATCATCTACGCCCGAAATGTCTGACTTATGTACCTTGTCCCATGACATCCTACCACCTAACAATCAACCATCCTTGTTTCCTAAACCACCATTGGTACCTAGTCACATTGGTGTTACACCGATCCATACGATCCCCTTCCTAGTTCCTCCAGCAGGAGTAGTAAGCGCCCCGGTCATGGCTACCCTTAGCCTCCCTGGGTTAACATTGGGATTACCTGTATGGTACCTTTCGCCTCCCGTTCGCCCGCCGACACCAGATGTCGTCCTCCAGCCGGTGCAACCCATGGCTACTACCACCCACCCACCTCCCGGGGTCCCTACCCCTTCGTCCTCCACGACACCTCCTCCTCCTCTTCAACCCACTGGGGGCAGAGGTCCACAACCTTACACTGCTGTCCCACCTCCCAAGACAGTCAAGAACCCTCCAGTGTTTCGTGCTCCTCCCAAATGCTCGCTGTGTGACGAGTTGGGCCATGCGACCCACCAATGCCCACAGTTACCTGCATTACAGAAGCACATGCAAATGCTCGATGATGACCCCAACATCCCAACAGTCGAACTAAACCCCACTCCCAAGCCTAAAGATAAGTCCCTACGTACCAACCACTCCTGCGCCATCTGCGGTATTTACGGGCACTATTCACATCATTGTCCCGATCTCCCGGATTACAGAGCGGCTCTCTATGAGATGAACAATCTGGACCTTGAGACGGCACCACCTACCATTGAGGAGATCTACCCCCCGGTCTCTCCCCCTTCCGAAGAGGTTAATATCATCTACATGATCTCTTCAACCAACACTTCTACTACCCCCTCGTCAACCGATTTGACGACGCAGACTTTCCGTACTGATGAGGAGATTCTTGAGGCCCTAACTGCCCCGGATTATCCTTGGGATGATATGCACCACCGTTCCTATTTCATCCCAGAAGCGTCTTCCTCTAGCACCGCTACCCAATACGCGGTCGAATCCAAAGACTTCCTCCCCACCAAGGTTGACTGGTTCAAGGACCCTATCCCTGCTCCTGATGCCTTCGAGGAGGGCAACATGGCCAACATCTCACCTGTCATCCAAGTTGATATTGCTGCTCCAGGTCGTGCCCCTGAACTCATTACTTTAGGAGCATTCTGCAGTAAACAAGAGATTGAGGACTTCATGGAATGCAGACCCCAGTCTGCCAACGGCCACAAATATATTGTTGTCGCTGTTGATTACTTTACCAAATGGGCAGAAGCCATGCCTACCTTCAATTGTACCACTGACACTGCTGCCCGCTTCTTCTTCAACCATGTCATCGCTCGATTCGGGGTTCCTAAGCAGTTAGTCTCTGACCATGGTTCACACTTCGAAGATGCCGTCTGGCGTGAGTTATCCACCCTCCTTAAGTATGAGCACCAATTCTCCTCTGCTTACTACCCCCAAGGGAACGGCCAAGTAGAGGCCATCAATAAAATCCTTAAAACCATCCTCCAACGAACAGTTGACAAGCATAAGTCCAATTGGCACCACATGTTGTTCCCTGCTTTGTGGGCTTATCGCACCTCCACTAAGACCGCCACTGGTTTTACACCATTTCATTTAGTTCACGGTATAGAGTCTGTTCTCCCCATCGAGTGTCAGATCCCTGCCTTACAGATCGCCGTTGAGCTTCTCCCTGACACCACCCCCCTCGAGCAACGTCTGCTGCACCTCGAACAAGCCGATGAAGACCGCCGGGCCACTCTCCAGAACATCGAAGCTGCCAAAAAACGCTCCAAAACCGGTTATGATAAACATGTTCACCCTCGAACTTTCCACGAAGGGGACCTAGTCCTCGCCTATGACCAAGCCCATGACAAAACCGGTAAAGGGAAGTTCGAATCTATGTGGCAAGGCCCTTACGTCGTGCAGACCTGCCTCGGCAAGGGGGCATACATCTTAGCTGACTCTGAAGGCCGTCCTTTGCGCAACCCTCGTAATGGGTTGTATCTTAAGCGTTTTTACCCATAAAAAAGAAACCCGCGGCCTCATGGGTCTGCGTTGTACAGTACTTTCTTTTTTGTTTTTTGTTTTTACAAACCGTTTCCACCATTGGAATCAGCGCGACGTGACCGTCATGATGGTCACCTCGTTGCATTATTTTTGTCCTGTCACTTTTTACCCATTTTTCAGACGCCACTAGTCGCCTCGGTTTGCGTGCCACATCGGCCGTTCTCCGTTTTTCACATATTTTATATCATCGGATTCAGTCTTCCGAGCTGGTGATGATACTAGAGATCATTTCTCGCCCTCACCTCCAGTTTTTCCGGGCGTTTTTCAAAATGCCCCCGTCACCTCGGTTTGCGTGCCACATCGGCCGTCACCCGTTTTTGACATCCTTTATATTGCCGGATTCATTTTTCCGAGCTCGTGATGATGCTTGAGATCATTTCTCGCTCTCACCTAGTACAATTTCAACATTTTGTCCCAACACCTTGTTGCCTCGGTTCGCGTGCCACATCGGCCGCCATCGGATTGTTCCACATTTTTACATGAGCCATTCACTCCTGTCATACTGCAAATGTTTCGTTATTTTGCCACCATTTCATCTACCCCGCAAGGAGGTCCATCAGTGTTCCCACCTACCCTCGTTCTTGGTCATCATTACTCAACCTTGATTGAACACTTCCTCCTTGCCTGGCCATTCCTTTTGTTCGGTATAATTTTATCCCTTTTTCGGGCCGGACAAGTCCTTTACGAAAAAGGCACTTAGGGAGTTTCCGTTAAGCTCTTTTCTGACTCCTAAAAGAATGAAAAGATCGCCGAGCAATCTTGCTTCCTTTCATGCTCGTTAAAGTACCTGAAAGGGCGTCTATCTGGTATAAGTTTAACCCTTTTCCGGACCTGGTAGACTACTTACGAAAAAGGAATACTCTAGTCACACCGACTAGAAGAGTTCTTCATTGCATCCTTTTATGCTTCTTTGGGCCTTGGAGACTAAACCTACGAAAAAGCAACCCCCTGGAGTCTTCTTACTTGCTTTCAGACTCTCTAAAATTGAAAGCAACCACGAGCATGCACTGTCCTGGGCTCGTAAAATCCACACGACAGTACCATTTCACTACCTCAGAGTCTTCTTATCGCTTTCAGACTCCTTAAAATTGAAAGCAACCACGAGCATGAACTGTCCTGGGCTCGTAAAATCCACACGACAGTATCATTTTATCCACACACTTCTTCTAGTTCCTTAACCCATGAAGAAGTATCCTCCCGTGCCTCATGGCACTCAAATCGATCATCTCGGCAGCACCCCCAATTCGGTCGCCTTTGTTCAGAGTATTCTGCAGTCTCCTACCATTTTATACCAGCTTGAGTCTCCCTCAGCCAGTTATTACCCCAGATTCATTACAGCTATGATCCCTTTTCCCTGAGTCAGTTTCATATGCTGCCAGATCATTCCCATTATCATACTCTGAACAAAGGAAGTTTGAGTCCACCCGCTCTACTTGCCCAGTTGTCCCACCACAGTTTATCAGTCCTGCCATCAGCACTATCACATTTCGGTCTTGTACCTCGCGCTCCTGTCAAGGAAACATCATTGCCTTGATAGGGGCAGGTCTCCCTCTGTCGACGACAGCTCCTCTATTCCAGAGGATAGGCCCAGAGGTCCCTACGCCTTGGACTTATCACCATCTGTGGTAAGTGCCTACGGATCATTCTGAGAGGAGACATCATTGCCTCTCTGCGTGGTTGTTCCTCACATGCTCGACTTCAGCACCTTGATCGCATCGTTGAGGATCGCGTAGGATTATATTCCATCAGTTTTTTGTCGAAGACCCCGGATTTCCCCCGACTCTAGCACATTGGTGAGTCACTTCGGAACGCCCAGTTGTATGTTCCCGTGGATGTCCGGGCTGCGTTGGCGTTTGTATTCGGAAGCCATCCAGTTTCATGCTTCCTTGAGTACCCAGTTTCAGTCCCAGATCAGTTCCAGTTCAGTGTACCATGGAGAGTTTGACCCCAGTCACTATGATCCAGCCGCTCATCAGTTCCTTTGGTACCACACTCAGTAGCACTGTTGATTGTTCCAGTGCACCAGTTCTGCAGTTCACACATGATCTGCTCAGCAGTACGTCTCAGATTTGTGTCCCCTCTGGACTCTTATGATGTACACAGTGGTCATGTACCTTACAGGTCCCCCTTTTTTCGGGCCTTACAGTTATATTTATGTATCTTGATACGAGCATGGGTATGCCCGCCTCGTCCATATATTGAGATTATTCCTCAGTCAGTATTTGAGGTCATGTATATTTCAGGTCCCCATTTTTTGGACCCCATTGTTGTTATTATGTTATATCCTGATACGAGCATGGGAATGCCCGCCTCGTCCATATGATCAGATGATTCCTCATCCATTATTGAGGTTATGTACTTTTAGTTCTTGCAGTTGTTCGGGATCGTTGTTCCGGGCTTCAGTTTGTTTCTTCTCTTCTCTCCACATCCCAGGAAAACCATTCATGACTTATGATGTCCATCGGCCATACGATGAGCTCCTGACCTCGCACATCAGGGGGCAATCTGTTAACACCCAAAAAGTGCTCACTAGCTCATTTACCACATTATATGACTCATTTGTCCATTTTCCTACCATATTTCCATTAAAAATCCCAAAAAACCCATTAAAAAGCCTCCAAAAGGCCTAAAATGCCTCCAAAAGGCCAAAAAACCCTCAAAATAGCCTAAAAAAGGCTAAAAAACCCCCTTTTCCTCCAAAAATAGCAAAAATCCCCTAAAAAGGAATAAAAAATATAAAATAATGAGGAAAAGGAGGAAAAAACCCTATACAGCTGCCCAAAACCATGTGTTTCCCAAAACCATGGGTCAGCACTCCACCACCAAAAAACTATAAATAGGTGATGGAGATCCCTTATTCCATATCCACAATCACAAGCACCCTTACTCTGCCAAAATCTCTCTCGAAACCCTAGTTCACCTTTGAACTATTTTCACCTTGAGAGCCACCTTTGGCCCATTCCCAACCTTGGAGAAGGAGAAGGAGCATTCTTGAAGCTTGGAGCATCCTCTTGGACACTGCAAAGGGCTTCACCAACCTTGACACTCAAGGTAACATCAATACAAAGTCATTCTTTCATTTTGGTGTTTATGCTTCATGCTTGTATTAGAAATAATTTAATGTTTTGTTTATTGCATAATTAGTTTAATATACTGAACTGCTACTAAGGAGTCCATTCTCTTTAGTAGGTGCTCATTGGCACAAGCTAGGGGTAAAACCCTAGCTACAATAATCATTTGGAACAAAGTGCATGCCTTGCAAATGAATCATCGAGATTTCCAAGCATTTGGAATGCATAATCACTACAATGATATAAAAGAGTTATAGTCAATTTAAACCATAAGTTTATGATCAATACAACCTAAATACTATATAGAATACAAAGCTTGCCAACGTATGGAAACATCAAGATTTTTGCACAATCAATTTATGATATATATATATTAAACCAAATCATAGACTAATGCTATGAGCATGCTACATTCTCATGACCATTTAAGTAATAAGGTAGTTAACCTTAAATAAAATACCTTGATATTTAACCCTGGAAATGTTACCAAGTCTAACTGACATTATACATAATTGCTATCATATACACTCGTCGGAATTGCTACCAATACTAATGATAACAGTAATAATTTGAATAATAAACCTCTATTATTGATATGTTGAAATAGAGTATCCTCTACAGGTTCACATTGTAAGGGTAGTAAAGAAAAATCAAGACGCAGTCCGGTAACATATGTTAAACTCTAAGTAGTCATTGGACTTCGATGCATAGGAGTATAAGTTGAAACAACGCTAGAAGCGTCACCTTCTCAACTCGCAATATCAGTACGTGAACAAAACAGTAATCACCGGTATTTAAAATAACAATAGGTCACTTGAGGCTAAGTCGCCTTGCGCAGATGATAATTTATGATACAAACAATTGTTCCATCGCTAGTTACAGCAGTAACATAACATAATATTTATAAAAAAAACAATAATTATAACTGAACAGTGTAATCTATCACAGAACATGTGGATACTATCTGCATAAGAAATATCTTGACGATCTTTTAAGTTGTAAGTACAGGAAATATTGATGCTCACCAAGTTCAACCAACGGTGAACCTTACTTCGCTGGCACACCTGAGAAACAAAAGACGACATATGCATTAGCTCGTAAGCTAAGTAAGCCAGTCAACTACGACTAGCTCTTCCCTTGCGGTTCAAAACAAAACAGTCATTAATTACAATCACCAAAATCAAAGTTTTAATAAGACAGAGTCTTCAACAGATTATTTTAGTTAGTTAATTTAAAAACAAAATCAGAAATACTATCTAGCTAACATTTATTGTTGTAAATAAAAAATTTTAAATTTTTCGGAAATTTCGGGTTATGACATAATGAGACCTTTCATAACCCAAAACAGGGCCAAAGAACGATCATGAAGAGCCAAACAATGGCGCGTAGAACCGGGGTCCTAGATCTAGTCGGCAAGTACCTCCATCTCATCAATCAGCTTGGATTCCTCTAACTCCTCCCACAAATCCTTCTCAATTGTAGCAATTTCTTCCTTTCTCACTTGGGGGACCATGTTTTGTAACAATAAGGCCGCTTGGGCCGCTTTCGGTTTCTCCCTCGTTTCTCTTTTGACCTCATGCGCACCATTCTCCATAACCTCCCTTCTTGTTTTCTAGCCCCTCATCTCCATCATGCCACACTCCCTTCCTTCCATGATCCCCACAAAGACAAATCTCTCCCCTCCCTTAACCGACATGATCAGGGATGCACCAATCCTTTTACTCACAAGTACCTTATCCACCAAGATAAAAAGAAAGAATGAATCATGCCCACTAAGCCTTGTCTAACCTAAAACCACCCCATAAAATCCATAAATTACCACGAGAAAACCAACATATTGCCTTAAGCCAGTAGTCATCTATGAATTTAAGATGGATTAATCAAATAGATGGGGAATCATTCCCCTCCCACTGTATTAATTACCATCCATACTTTTTTTTTCTCATTATACTCCATCATACCCAAATGTGGATCGCCTCCACCATAATCCTCCTCTTATCACTTTGATTGCTCCTCGTACTTACACCACAAAACCTCATTGAATTTCTCTTCCTAAACACATGCTGAGGGCAGGTCTCCACATACACCTTCTCCACTAATGTCACCTACATCCAGGTATATTTTTTTGTAAATAATACCCATGGAGTTTCGAACCAGTGACCTAACATCACAAGGAGTTCCTTAACAATACACCTATTCACCATCTATTCTACGCCCCATGGGATAATATATATATATATATATATATATATATATATATATATATATATAATTAATAAAAGAATATATATATTTCACATTTTTTTATCATTCTTGCTCATACCATTTTCCATGCCTATATATATATATATATATTTATTTCCCAAACATTTCATTTCTAAATGGAAAAGACTAACAACAAGTAATAATAAAACTTTGGCTTCTCTCGCAAATAATATCATGCCACTTTGAAGATATATATATATATATATATATTCCAAACATTCATTTATAAATACACTTATGTAAGGTGGGACATTTAAGATATTAAGGTGAGATGTTTAAGAGTTTTAAAATAACAAATTAGTATTTTTGTTTCAAATTATATTCTTTTCAACCTCTTTTTATGAAATTAACATTTTATTTTTATTATTTTTTAGTTAATATTTTTTTACTTTGATTTTACTTTACTAGGGAGAGAGAGAATTGGGGTTTTGCATGAAGCTTGTGCCAAACCATCTTATACATAGTTTATTAGTTTATCCATGAAGTGAAATCAAAGATAGAGGTAATTGCATCAAAACCTTTGCTTTTTATTGATATCAAGATGAGTTATAAATCAGATCAGATCTACATAATAAATTAGGTGCATTCTCTCATTATTGAGGCAAAGCTCTATCTATTATGTTTTAGGTATTATGTTTTAGGTTTTGTATTGCAAGCTCCTGGATTTATATGCTCTTTCAGATGTTAATAAAATAGTCTAGGTAAATATTTGATGTAATCACTCAACTACACTATTGAGTTATCTTTAGAAAAAATGGAAAATGGTGAATATATTTTGAGAAAAAAACCTCTAAAATTAATCTATGAACTAAATTTTCAGTAAAAGTTATACAAATTTTATAATCTTTCTAATATACAATTAGTGGCAAAACAAATCTAATTACTATTGAAAATAAACTCAAAGTCTTTTTAAGCTCAATAAAGATTTAGGTTATTTAGTGTGATAATCATATATGTCAAAGTTTAAATTAAATCAAATGTTCTTGTAATTATAAATTGAACAAATGTGTAAATATTGATATGCCATATATTTTGTTTGTTTTCTTATAGAATAGTCGAGTTATTGTCGGTCACATCAAACAAGTGTCCAAATAGGTGAAATATAATTAATAGACACTCTCCTCATAATTCATACCTTCTTGTTAGTAATAAGACCTTAATACATATAGTGGTTTTCTTGTTAGTAACAAGACCTTAATACATATAATAAAAAATCAATTGCCTTCTCAAAATTGATTTTATATATCTTGCAATGGTTTGCATGCACTAACTTCCAACCCTCGTCTCTTGTGGGCATTATTGCATCATCCAAGTAAATGGTCGAAGGTTTTTCCTACCTGTTGAAGATGGAACCTCTATAAAACCCTTAGACCCAAAGTCAAGGTGTGTTACTATGGATTTTACAATTACATAAGTAAATGGTCGAAGGTTTTTCCTACCTGTTGAAGATGGAACCTATATAAAACCCTTAGACCCAAAGTGAAGGTGTGTTACTATGGATTTAACAATTTCATTCAAAATGGCCTTTGCAAAGACATTTTTTGGCCTAGTATGATAGTATCAACTAGTTCTTGTTTCATGGGGTTTCCCTCATGGTTGAATTCTTCCATACCTATAAATTCTTCTATCTTACTATTTTCTCCCATCACTTATTTTGACATCATTTGTATTGAAGTTTTAATAACTGTATAAATTCTTCTATCTTACTATTTTCTCCCATCACTTCTTTTGACATCATTTGTATTGAAGTTTTAATAACTAGAGATAAGTTCTCCATTGAATGGTTGAGGGCGATAGTCTTCATGGTTGCATAGCTATGTGAGAAACTCAAGGAAGGATCATCTCCATCAACATGGATTCTACACATATCTTTGTATTAATAAGCTCTCCCAACCAAATTCTATGAGTTTTGGGTTCATGTCAACCGCGATGTAGGAAACCCTTTCTCCCTCCAACTATAGTCCTCCTTAACATATTGCAGATCTATTTTTCACCACGCTTTAATATATTTTTATGTGAGGCAAGTTCTCATAATTGCATACCCTCTTTCGGTTCACTTTGCAAACATCGTCCTTTTATTTTTTAGAGATCCGCACTAAGCACGTGTATACGGGTGGGTTTTTGGACAGCTCCGCAAAACACAGTATCCATCTGTCCTCGGCGTATGTCATTCTTGACTGTTGACCATTTTTCCATGTTGATGTTCATGTTCAATGCACTCAGTATAAAGTTCGGATTCAATGTACGAACAAAGATTTCCATGGGTCATCCAATTCCATTGCGAATCCTCTAGATGCAATTGAACGACAATGGAATGTGGTTCGTGTGGTGGGGTTTTGAGGAGCTGCGGTGGGGTTTTGAGGTTTTAGGCATGGTGATTCAGAGTATGGATATGTCTGAGGAGAGTTCATTGGTATGGAAGCTTTGGTTTACTATTGGATATTTTCATTGAGTAAGTCCTTATGTGGCCATATAAGACTGGGCTCTTTGTTTATCTTGGGATTTGATTGCTTATGATGGACAATTGTTCTTGGAGTCTTCGTTTTGATTAGTTTATTCATCATTACCTCTCATCGTGAGTGTCCTCTGGAGTTGAGGTCCAGATCTTTGTCGGGTCTTCTTATTTCTCTTGTCTTATACTGGGCCTTGTGGGGTTACGGGAGGTCATCTTCTTGAAGTCTCTGTGTCTTTTTGGAGTGACCTGTGGGGGGGTCAGATGGTGCAGGTGGAGCCCATGTCCGAGATTTATGATGGGGGTCAGCCCCTGGGGAATCCTCCAAAAACCTACCCATTATCCACTATTCATGGGGATGGCCACTCTTCTCTCTATTTTGGGAGGATAGGTTTTCTTCTGAGGATGAAATGGGTGACAACATTGTCTTTGAGCCTGACAAACTTCCTAGATGGGGAGGTGGTGCTTCTCGGAGCAAGGGTATTAATGCCAAGAAGCATCGGGCTCAGAAAGGTTTCAAGCTACGGATTGAGGAACCTGAGATTACTATTGGTCGTGATGTGCAACTCAGTCGGGTGCTCAATCTTTCAGCTCGAGCACTGGTTGGGAAGGTCTGCTATTCCGAAGTCAATCGGAATACTATTCTGGCCTGGGTTAAGGATTACTGGAAACCCATCCTGACTTATTGGCCTCGAATCCATATCCTTGTCAATAACTGGGTGGTATTCCATTTCTTAGATGATGATCACTCGTCCTTGATTCTCGTTCAGACTTGGGTTTTTGGCAGAGGGTCACTCTGCCTCAAACGTTGGCATTCAGACTTTGACCCCCGGACTGAGGTGGTTCAAACAACCCATCTTTGGGTTTTATTGAAGGGCTTCCCGTTGGAGCTTTGGTCTAAGGCTATTTTTGTTGAGCTTGCTAATCGGATTGGGAGGTTCATCTACTTTGATGATAAATCTCTTTATCATGAGGACAAATGGACTGCCTCGGTATTAGTGGAGATGGACACCTCTCTTGGTCTACCGGCAGTTATATCGGTTATAAATGGGGAGATAAGGTTTTCAGACAACCCCTCGATTACTGGAGGGTGCCTTTCAAGTGTCACTACTGCAGGGAGGTAGGACACTTGAAAGCTCAATGCTCTGTTGAGTCACACATAGGGCTGGAGATTAATACTGAGTCTTTTTTCGAGTAAGCTGGTGTCCCTTTTTCCTCATTTTTATGATTCTCTGTCACCCTTTGATCTGGCTAAGTTAAAATTATGTGACAATGGGGACTTCATTGCGGGGGAGGACTCGGTTGATGGGTTGAAGGGCGGTGGGGAGTTACCTACTGCTCCTTTGCATTGTTCTAGCGTTGAACCGGTGCTTTCACCTGACTCACAACTCTTGGTGGATGAACGAGAGGTATTGGATCTTTTGGGCTCAGATAGGGCTGTTATACAGATTGACTCTACTGGAGTGGGTTTGATGAAGGAGCCTATTCTGATTTACTCTGGTAAAAATGATAGGGTCTCATCCTTTACGAGTGATAACCCCAATGTTACACTTTGAAAAACAAATGGGGGGAGGCGTCCAAAAGATCTGGCTAGAAGTGGTGAGGTGGGGGGATTGGATTTTGTTGTTGGTGATATGCATCCTGTAGAGGTGGTGGTTAGTGCATCATTGGCTGATATTTCTGATACATTTGGGCCTCTTAGAGCAGATCCGACCGGGACTAAGGTTCATTAATGTCCATATTATCATTAAATCTCATAGGGGTTGGGGGTGCCCCTAAAGTGCTAGCCCTGTGTAGACTTATCAAGATTTCTGCTCTTGATATTATTTTTTTGCAAGAGACTATGACTTCTGGCTCTAAAGCTCGGGATTTTATATGGCGCATTCTCCCGGAATGGGATTGCTGTGTAATTGATTCTGACGACTTGTCCGAGGGTCTTCTGGCTGCTTGGAACCCCCATTTATTGGCTCTTCATTCCTATTGTGTTGGTGGAGTCATTTTACTACTGGGGAGACATCGGGGACTAGGCCTGGATCTACAACTATTTAACTGCTATGCTCCTTTTAAGGATAGACAATCCTTTTGGACAATGTTGGAGGCTAGTGGTCTGCTGGATTTTAAATCATTGATACTAGTTGGCGATACGAATCTTACGATGAATGCCGAGGAGATTTGGGGCCAACAGGCCAAGGGGGCCCCCCTACATTCATGGTTCTTTAATATTTTTTCTGGTCATGGTCTCATTGATGTGTTTCCCAAACCTATTGCGCCCACATGGAACAATGGCCGGAAGGGCTCGGGATACATTGCCAAGAGGCTTGATCGCTTTTTAGTGAGCGAACATTTGTATGGTCTGCTGGATAAATTTTCATCGAGCATTTCTTCTGCTTGCATTTTGGATCATAAGCCTATTTGTCTTCGGCTTTTGAAAGGGTCTCCTCTACATCGCTTTCCGTTCAAGTTATACCATGTGTGGTCTGGCGAAATAGCTTTTGTCACCCTGGTTCGCGAACATTGGGATACCTTCTGGTCCAAGCCTCGGGAGAGAGCGATGTCTGCTCTGCCAACATTTCTTAGATCTTTAAAGGCCTTGGCTATTCCATGGCTGAGAAATCGGGCACTTGTACAAAAGGTTGATCTGTTACTTATTGAGGAGAAAATACAGTTTATCATTCTGACCCTAATTACTGTGTGCAATTTGATCCAGAGGGCGCTTTATTGCAGGCCCTGGAATCTGAAATGGCTGCTATTCTCTGTGAGGAGGAGATTCTGAGGCTGAAAAGTAGAGCACTCTGGATAAGTACTGGCGACCAAAACTCAAAATTTTTCCATAATTTTGTGGACATGAGAAGGAATTCTAACACAATCTGGGAGATTGTCGATCAGGATGGCTTTCGGGTAACCACGCAAACTGGCATTGAAAGGGTGGCTCGGGAACATTTCAAGCTTTTATACACTAATCTGCATTCTAATAATCTGACTGCACAAATGGAGGTACTTCAATGTATGCCCCATTTTTTTACTAATGAGGATAATGCACTTATTGGGAGTCCGGGGTGCATAATGTCCCATTGGAAAGAAATCAATGAGAAGAATAATTTTGATCAAGGATTAGGAAATACTTTCCAACCCTAATTTGTCATAGGGCCAACAAAAATGTTTAGGGCTTTAAAAAAGCACTTGAAGTTCATGGCCTAAAAGCTATAGAAATATTACCAAGATGTGGAACCATTTTTAATCAGTGGAATAGGTGGGTGGCCACAAGTATTGATGGATCAGTCAACCGTCTATAGGGAGTAACGGTCCCCACTACATCAAGTTCCTCCATGGGATGGGGAAACTTCTGTTGAATCTAACTTGTGGCCAACCACTTTCCTTGGTGAAGAAGTTTCCATGCTTTGATGACTTGATGCGATTGGATGTTCTATTGGTAGGTTTCCTTCATCTTACTGGCCATCAACAAGTGAACTTTCACCTTCTCAATGCAGTTGGGATTGGTTTATGTAGGAAACAAATACTTGGAGACCTTTGAGGTATCGAAGAGAGGTGGAAAATATGGTCGAAGAAACTCCACATTAAATACAAGGTGTAAATTAAGGAAAGGGGGAACACTTAATTAGAAAGAATTCTCACCCATAGCTTTGGTAAGGGTGTACGAAACATATTGGAGTGGGAATAACTTTTGATGGGTTACTATGACATGCTCTTTTCACCAAATGAAACCATACTTTAATTATGTCTTCCACTTGAGACTTGACATGTGGAACCTAATGTTGATCATGCCACTCCAGGGATGGTGCAAGATAATGAGGGTTTCTTTTCACGTGTTAGATGCAATAGAAAAAAAAAAGCATTGCTTATATTCCTAATAATTATATACAACATGCATCTCATCATTCATTTCTATAAACATTATTATAGTCAAAATGAATACAATATTGAAACATCACATAAGACTTATCTTGAATGAAGCTTCTCCAAGCAACTGACTGGGAAAGAGAAACTTTCTACCCATCCATATGCACTTTGCCTAGAATATACTCTTTTGGCTAAAAGGCCACCCCCATGATGGGCATGATTACATTAAGGGAAGGGGAACTATCCAAGGCTCTATCCCATAGTCAAACAGACGCAAGCCCACAACCAAGCCAAGTTCTATTAGGTTAACAGGTTTTCATAGGCACACCAACCCAAATATCAAGCCAATCTAGACTCAACTAAGTTCACGACATTTTCCAAGTAATAGAGGGGAATTGATAAACTAGTGATTTGCCACAAAGTTATAGGAACCTCACGTAAACTCAGTTAGATTGGGGTCAACAATACTCACCCCACACAACACTAAGAAGGAACCCTTTCACCACTCAACTATCCCTCGGGCATCACATTCCTCCAAGTTCTATACTAGTGTGTGCATAGAAAGACCACCCAAGCCCTACTATTCCATCAAGAGGTCATAACCTTCACTAGTCTCTTAGCGATATCTGTGCTCCACACCACTCCAGTACTCAATACAAACAATCAACCTCATGTAGACTTAGTTAGTTTGGGGTCCACAGTAGTTTCCCCACACAACACCACTCAGGTTCTATTCAAGTGTGTGCGTAGAAATACCACCCAAACTTTGTTATTCCACCAGGAGGTCGTACAACCGCTATTGGATCTGAATCCACTCGGTGCTCAACACTCTATCCACTCTCAGGGATCGAAACAAAACTAGCAGGACAAATAGTTAGTTTTGGTTTACCTTCATAACCACATATGCCTCACATAGACTCAACTAGCTTGGGATTCGCAATACATGCCCCGCACAACACCAATAAGGTAACCATTGACTGCTCAACAATCCATCAGGTGTCACCTTCCTCCAAGTGATATACCACTGTGTGCATAGAATGACCACCCAAACTTGGGATTATCTTCCTACATGCTCTATTTTTCCAAAGGTTACAATTATTGGATACACACAACCAATGGCTCGGGGGATTTAATCCCAATCATAGTCCAATAGAATACTCTGTTATACAAGTCCACAGGTGGCTATCCTAAAGTTGACCTCAACAACAGTGAGCAGGGTATTTTTTAAGGATTATAATATTATACTTAAGTATAGTATTCTAAGCAATTATTTTCGATTGAAAAAAACATATATATAGAAAGGTAGGCAAATATTAAATATGAAACATACAATTTAATACTGAAATTTGTAATTTTTGGCGAATATTATGATAAAAAAACATATTTTATGTAAATAGAGGCGATATTAGAGCCTAAAAATGACCAAATAGCGAATTTATTTTTTGAAAAAAAACCCCAAAAATAGCCAATTGGCGAAATTTCGCCCCTAAATATTTCCCTGACAGTGAGCCAATACTTGCAACCATGTGACTAAAGACTCTCACGCCACTTCACCATGATGCTAGAATTGCTCAGAGATTTTTGGGAATATAACATGTTATAGAGGTCTTTCAACACAAATTAAGGATTCTTAGGCTCACACTAACAGTTGAGTAATTCAATACCACTCTGCTTCATAGATAAAAAAGGGAATGCATAGCAGTTGTACCATCCAATTCATCATTGACTCATAGTCACGACCATGTTTTGGAGATTAGATCCACTCCCCACTGTGCCACTAGTCAGGTTCGGCTTCCTCTCAGGAAAGGGTCGACTTTATCTCCTCATATCAGAATGGATAGATTGGTCAATGGATAGATAACAATTACTTTCCATCAAGAAAGAGTTACATAGATACACCCATGAAGGACCGAGTTACTTGAACACATAAAATCATTAACTTGCCAATAGTATCACTGACATGTAGACTAATAGACTTACTGAAATGCTACCGTGCCATCCCCAATTGACAGGTAATTAAGGATGACATCAATTCGATTAGTTTTTAACCCAATAAGCAACTTCCATCCTAGTTCTGTAGGGAAACTGATAGAAGGAACTGACACTACTATGTCTCGAGGAACTCATACCCAAGACAGTAATTGTCTCAACTACCTTCCTCTTGGAAACATTAAATGATTGGGGCGCTTGAGTCAACTTGATAGGTGATGGCTCATCAATCCTTTCTATGAGACTTGGCTCTCGTCTACTAAATTCATGGATTCAAACGTCCCTCCCTAACCTTAGGATAATAATATCACTTGCTCTTGTTTCCTTGCACAATCAATTGTAGATGATTTATTATTAGTATGCACATGTATATCACGTTACAATGCTACTACACTTGACCAATCCATGGTTCTCTAACTGTACACATTTGAGGAATCCATTGTAGGGCCTTTTCCTTGAGCTCCTCACCATGTTCCATCAATTATATCACATCATTTACATAGTTACATCAAGGGTCAAAACTAGGGACATTAATGATCAAATGACCAAGTGAGATTGTTGATCTAAATATTATCTACTGGAGTTAATATATAAATGCAATTCATAGGTCATGTTCTCAATACGATTATATAAATATGATGTAGTGGAGGTCATAATATTTGTGTATTCCGAAGGTCAAGTGAAATGACAAATAAGGTTTCCCTTTCACATGTGGTTTTGACCACCTAGGCATAGACTCTATGTTGGCTTGATGCTTGGCATGGTAGTTTGGTTGTTAGGTAGACATGATATGTAATGTGTTCAAATGACTTGCAAAGATGACATAGAGATGGGTTATGACAGAATCATCTCTCTCTCTCTCTCTCTATATATATATATATATATTCGCATGCATCATTTTCAAACAACTTCCATAAGCAACATAAGTGAATTCTTAGGCATACCTTGTGGAAAAGGTAATAGGAAAATACAAGTCTAAAATCAAGTTTCAAGCCACATCTATAAGCCTATAAGTATTGATCAATATTGCATTGCTATCTAGAGTAAATAATAATTAATAACTTATAAAAGGGCATGGTATTAATAATAGCTATCAAGGACAAAATGATAAATAGTGCTATGCACTTTGTGCCAAAGTGTCACAAGTAGTGACCAAAGTCTAAATGATATTTTTTTAGTTGTTAATTTTGGGTTAGAAAATTTGAGCATCATTCTCAAAAGGTAGGTTACCAAAAGGTGGAGACTAGACATCCTCCTCTACCCATTGATGTTGCTAACATCCACATCATTTATTTCAGTTTCCTAACCCAACGATATTCTACATCTATTAAAGGATTTGCTCTCAAGTGCAGACACGAGTGAACCTCCCTAGTTTGAATGAGTCAAAACTAGAAAAAAATGGGACAATACATGCACACCTTCACCTGGATCAATTAAACACTCATAAGAAATGAAGCAAAAAAGGCTTACCTCTGATATGAAGTTTGTCCTTGTTATCTCCGAGTTGCTACAATCCAAATTCACTTATGAGAGACCCTGTGACAGATCCAACACAAACAAATAGCAAGTGGATTGAACTAGGAACAATATAACTAATCTAATAAATAACCAAGGAGATTTTATATACATGACAACAGCAATCCAATATGGGAAGGAAATGCATCATTGTATTGAATATAACATAAAGAAATACAACCGTGAGCCTTGGTGTCATAGTCTCCTTCTGATAGATTCCTCTTAATCCAACATGTCACCCTTGTCTTGAAAGGAAGCACATCAAGATTCTAATGCTCTGGGAAAATTTCTCTAGCACTTGCTTGCTATCAATTCCTCCTTTTTTACACCCATGCCCAAAGGTCTCATTTATAGGACAATAAGGATAAGAGAGGGGTGAGAAGATTAGGGAAAGTGGATGAGATATGATCCCAAACGGTTTGGAGCTCGAGCTAGATCCATAGAAATGGGAAGGAAAGGCTATCCAATGATATTTTGCTCTAGAAGCTTCTCAAAAGCTTAATTTTTTTCACGTACAGAGGTCGATGCGCTTTGCATTGGAGAAATATGTGTCTTCCATGGTCGATGCGGTTTGCTCTGAAGGCAAGATGCGCCAACGACGTATGTTACAGTAAGACACACTGTGTTGAGAGCATTTCAGCGCAGGTTGCTAGTGGATCAAGGTGCGTCGAGGTTGCAAAACAAGTGATTTACATCTTAGGGAAGTCAAGGATCATCCACCATGAAAATGACTTCAGGGATTGTGGCAACATGAGGTCACAAGGTTTGTCCTACGGACGAAAATTTCGTGTAACAACATCTACCCTACTTCTTAGAGGTTCTTTATTCCTAGTCAATATTCCACATGGTCAAACTACCTCATTCTCTTTTACCCCATTGGTGCTTATTACTTTACACCAATATCACGCAATGGTGCTTTGTTGTATCCCCAACCTCCCTCTAAGACGTACCATTTTCAATGCTTCCTGCATGGACTATACATGTATATCATTATTGTTGTTGTCGAATTTTCCTTTAATTTTCTACCTCATGGCCACATCCTCCATATTCTTGTATTCCTACAAATAAATATCCACATCAAAGTAAATGTCAACCCCTCATTTCCTTTTTCAAAATTCCTACAACTATAGCAACCATCCTTTTCTCTTTACTTTGGTCAACCCACTACTGCATAAGTTCTTCCTACTCCACTTACTTCACATACACCAACATTGAACTTTACACTGTATTGAAATCCTTCCCCATTTCTTCATTCAATGGATGTAAGTTAAATTTTGTCCAATCTTTCTCAAACTATGAGGTATTTATTCTACCATAAAATATTTATTCTAAAATGTAAATAATATTATGATATATACTAAAATGTTCATTATATTTTCATCTAAGAGAATAATGTATAATTTTTTGGGTAAGTAAGAGCAAACTATATTAGATTAGAACTGATAAAATACAAAGCATGGTTTCCATAACAGATAACCAGGATGGAAGTCTAATATCATCGATGACCGCACCTTATATCTTGAATCAATATAGAACAATGAAACAACATTACCCCTCCCCCTAGGGAAAACAAGGAGTTTCCAGTTACAAACAAAATCACAACCATAAGAGTCAACCACCTAACTTCCAACAACTCACTATCATAGCTATCTATCTTCTTTCTATTTCTACTCCTACTATATATATATAGCTAACATAACCAAGGTCTTATCTACACAAAACACCAAGCATACACTATACCTATAAAAGTGTATAAACCAACTTAAAATTCTTCTATATCTTACTATCTATCTTCTTTCTATTTCTACTCCTACTATATATAGCTAACATAACCAAATCCCATCTACACAAAACACTAAGATATACACTATACCTATAATTTCTTCCATCTTACTATTTTCTCCCATCTCTTCTTATGACATCATTTGTATTGAAGTTTTAATAACTGGAGACAAGTTCTCCATTGAATGGTTGAAATGGTTGAGGGCGATAGTCTTCATGGTTGCAGTGCTATCTGAGAAACTCAAGGATGTATCATCTCCATCACCATGGATTCTACACATATATTTGTATTAATAAGCTTTCCCAACCAAATCCTATGAGTTTTGGGTTCATGGCAACCGCGATGTAGGAAACCCTTTCGCCCTCCAACTACAGTCCTCTTTAACATATTGCAGATCTATTTTTCACCACGCTTTAATACATTTTTATGTGAGGCAAGTTCTCCTAATTGCATACCCTCTTTCTGTTCACTTTGCAAACATCGTCCTTTTATTTCTTAGACATCCGCACTAAGCACGTGTATACGGGTGGGTTTTTGGACAGCTCCGCAAAACACAGTATCCATCTGTCCTCGACGTATGTCATTCTTGTCTCTTGACCATTTTTCCATGTTCATGTTCATGTTCATGTTCAATGCACTCAGTATAAAGTTCGGATTCAATGTACCATTACACATAGTCACGAACAAAGATTTCCATGGCTCATACAATTCCATTGCAAATTCTCTAGATGCAATTATACTAAAAATTGCAATTTGATTCCTAATTTTCGTGTTCAATTCGAAATAGTTTTAATTTTTAATGCCTTAGAATTTTAATGAATGATGATTAGAGCTATATACGTGATGATACTACGAGGATGGATAAACAAAGTTCATGTTTGGCCCCCTCCACGTTATTAGAGGTTATTAGAGTGTTCGAGGGACACCAAGGGAGTGTTGGATACGAGCATAGCTAAAACCACTCCACCACCAAACTTAAACAACACACAGACATAGAGCACACAATAGAACATAATTAGTATTTTTTCATTCAACTAACATACAATAAAATTACAAATCACATATTTATACACATGGTGATTTTCACGGTGATGGGAATATTCATTCGAGTTGCAATCCTTAACAAACACGGTGACCAAAGCACTGGCAAACATATTACCATCTGATTAAAACATCGGGTTACACAAACTCCCGAAATTATGCCATGTGTCACTATGTGAATGGCTCTCAGGTTTATCCACCGACATTCCAAAAATGTGCCTTCAAATTTACCTCTGATTTGAACCTTCAACGATCTTCCACGTGTCACTCTATGATTGGTTGTTAGTCACTACCTTTCAGCCTTTCCAATGTGGGCAACTATTGTGCACACCAATACAAAAACTTTGATGTCTTAATGTGTGTCCCTTTCGGCCTTTCCAATGTGGGCAACTATTGTGCACACTGATACAAAAACTTTGATGTCTTAATGTGTGTCCCCATTGGGACTCTTGCATTAGAATTGTGTGTCGATCCTTTCCTAACAGGCTCCTCCATGCAACTCTGATATGACATACCCAATGAACTGTCGGACCTTATCCACAGAGACTTCTCCTAAACACAATTGTTGACACCTATGATATCACACATCGACGACCAATCTAGTTCTGCCACTTGCCAACGTTTCAGGGTTCTCTATCAACAATCTTTGTCGGGGCTTCTCCTGAGCATCTTTGTTGACACTTCAATTCACTTCTCCAAAACCCTTTCGCAATATACCACCTCTCATCACCCAATTTTTTGTCAAATTGATTTCATCGGCGATCTCCACAAGCTTCTCAACACTTAGCTAATTTCTCTTCTTTGCTTCGCACCTTCGGTTGGGAGACTCCATACGGTGGCAATCAATATGGCAGGAGCACATTTAACTCTTGAATGTGATTGGGTGACGCCATAATTTCAACATGCAAACTTCTTTAATGAGAGTATGACTACCTTGCTCCCAGTACAAAATGCCTATCTAGTTGAACTGATCAATGACTAAACCACCATGATGCATGTCTAGTTGAACTTAATGAACTATTTGACTAAGAAGATAATGAGCCATGAAACACCTTAACTGCATCAACTTGACTTCAATGATTGATACAGGAATTGGTGAGATAAGTACTCCCAACAGGGAGGCATGGTTTACCAAACCTTGGGATCCGATGAAAGATGTAGAAATCAAGTTAATGGTTTAGTTTAGGAGAGGGTTTTGGTATTTTAGATAAAGAGGTGGAGGAGGAATTGAAAGCCATAATGGATGAATAACATGTAAGAATTAGTATAAAAACATAAGGTCAATCCAGCCACCATCCTCAGAAAAATTCCACAAGACGAGGCCCCATCATAACCTCGAGCCATTACCACATTAGTAGACATAGTCGATCTCTACAAGCATTTTATAGTGTAGATTTGTACAACATGGAGTATTTTCTATGTGTTTTGTTTATGTATCTTTTGTTTTAATATGGTATCAAAGCTACTATAGGATTGACTCCCTCATGAGATGGCCCAAGAACATAAGTATGCAAAAGTAAATATGTACAATAGACTAGAATTTAGGTAAAGTAAATTTCTATGAATTGACTCAGATTGTAGATTGTTGTTGAGCATTGTTTGTCTGTAGTCTGTGAAGAAATTTATGTTGATTAGAGTTTTATTTTTCCCCTATTTGGCTACCTATTTTTGTTTCAAGAATAATTATTGTTGAGGTAAATGTGTAGTTTTGGATTTGAACTGTGTTTACTCTATGTCAAGAACATTGTGTTGTTGAGAGATGCTATGATGTAAGCTTTGTGTGTCGCTAAATGTTGCCATAATGTATAGATGAATTATTGATTCATCTTGTTAATCGGGGTGAAGGTCACTTGTGATGGATGCACTATTGGAGGAAATTTCAATTTAAAATGGGCCTTCCAAAAATAATACAAATTCCATGTCATCATGTATTAGCCAATCAAAATGCTTTAAAATTCAAAAAGGGAGCACCTAAAAAAATTAGAGGGAAAAAATAAAAACGACTTTTTTTTATCGTATTTTCAACTTATCTCCTTGTAGGTTTACTCAAATTTCAAGTAGGAGGACTCATTGGATGCATAATTAAATTATGCATCCAACGAGTACCCATGTTGCATACTTTTAAAAACATCCACACCATGAAAAATCAAAAATACATTAAAAAACGTGTTTTCTCTCACTATAAACATGTTTTCTAATTTATTTTCAATTTTTCATAGTGTGGATGTTGTTAAAAGTATGCAACATGGGTACTCATTGGATGCATAATTTAATTATGCATCCAGCAAGTCCTCCCACTTGAAATTTGAGTAAACCTATAAGGAGATAAGTTGAAAATACGATCCAAAAAGGTAGTTTTTTTACTCTCTCTCTACTATTATTTTATTATTTTCTTATTATTTTCCTTAGGAGACCCATTTTTTACCCAAATTTCCTCTAATTGGCTAATCTAGATATTTATGTTGTTGATTCATTGAATATAATCAATAGTATATTGAAGGTCCTCAATGGATCTATGAGAAGTAGCTTCTCTTGCAAGCAAGTTACTGAGTGAAGAATCTTGTTGCTACATAACAATGCTTGAGCATCGTTGTGTAATAACCCATTAATTGTCTATGTTTTTGTTCACAGGTGAACCATTTATTGTTGTCTTAGCAACAGTCTGCTCGAAGAATTGAGAGGTCAATGTGATATTCAATAGCTTGACTATGAAACCATGGGTGGATTTGGTTTCCTCTGAAAACATCTTGTAATGTCCCTAAAAAATACACTCTAATTTTTTTTTGTATGGGTCTTTGTTTGTTTATAACGGTCACAATGGTTCTTTTAAATTAACTTCAACATTGAGAAGTGAGTCGGTGAATTCTACTAGTTTACGATCTACCTATCATGGATGTTTTTCTTGTCGGAAGTAATTTGGTCCTTTGTTTTTCCTTGTCGGTTGTTTATGGCAATTTCTAATCCGATTTCAATTTTTAATGTAATTGATGACTTTATGACTATTTTTTTTTAAGAAGTGTTTGAGTATCGCATGCGTTTCATTTTATGGTGAGATATCTTTCTCTATGATTGAAAACCTACTCTTCTGATGAGCCTAGCTTACTTAGCTGTAAAAGATAATGCATTAAGTTGTTAATTATTTGCAGGTCCTAATCACTTGACTCATTCTGGGGCGTGCAAGTCCTAAATACTAGGTAAGGGAGATAAGATTGGGTCTGTTCTTTCTACAAGTTACAAGTTACAAGTTACAAGGATCCTAGGATAGTTGGTAAATAAATACAATGGTGGTAAACCCTACACATTCCTATGTGATAAACCCTACATATTCCTATGTGATAAACCCTACATATTCCACGATTTTCCTAAGTGATAAACCCTATGCTCCTATGCTAATGGACTATACTATACCCTATGCTAAGCGAAGGTTTTTATTTAGTGGAGAGCTGATCTTAGAGGTTGGTGAAGCATTAATGGCTTCCATGTGATGGGAACGATTTATTTCAGTCCACGTAGGATGGGCGTTTTCTTTGGTCACTCCAGTATGGTATGGATTCATGTGTGGAGTTATTCTAGTCGCAGTGCTTTGGTTTGGAGGAGCGGGAAGCCAAGAGCTTCCCCTCTACGCTTTCTTTATAGAACCCTGGTTAAGGCATGACCATTGCTTGTTGGTTGATGGGGTTCGCTTTAACTGGTTGAGAGTGCCATCATTTAAAGCTCGGGTGATGGTTGAGAAAAACAATGTACTATTCCCTTTTACATTTGCTTGCTTTGATGGAGGTCGCATTCGCTTGTTGGAGGTGCTATCATTAATGATCAAGTAATGTTTTAGTAGGATTGTGTGTTATTTCTCTTGTATTTCTTTTACCCTTTATTTTGCTGGTATCTAATGAATTTCCTTACTAGTATTTGATGTATGTACAAGAGCTGAGTCCTTGGAGCTATACTACGTGTTCCAAGCAGAGCTTTTTTCTACGGTAAGCTCATGCTCTCTGAAGTTTCTTTTTGTCTAGTGGAGGAGTGGCTCTACTGTGTTTTAGTTGGGTTGTATGGAAGATGGGATTATGGTTTTCGCCTTTCTAGAGTGACAAGGGTTTGGGTGTCTATGTTGGCATTTTTACAGAGTCTTCCTTACTCTCCGAGGACTCTCTTTCATAAAAAAATACAATGTTTATTATCTCAGGGTTTGTTGGCCCTTTCAAAATTATGACTATAAATAAGCTTTAATCCTGTGAAGGTGATTTTTGTGTTTAAAATGTTTATTGTATAAGAGCAACGACTCTATTCTTTCCCTTGGGTCTATATAAATATTTGGTTCTATATGTCTATGCCACGTTTGGATTTCTAGTGTAATGGATGTTTAACTGTGTTCTTGGTTGAGATGTATTACTCTGTATTCTATTCATACTGTAGGCTCTATGTTGTTTTTTAGTGTGGGTACTTTGTTCCTGAGTATGATATTTTGGGTTGGAATTACTATGGTTCTGGGGTTTGGTTTATTTGGGCATTTTTCCTATGGTCAATTTCCTTTCCTATCGTTTTCTCCTGTCAGAGCAGGGTTGGGCTATGGCAATAGCGAAACTCTGCTAGAAACGAATCCCTCACCGGATTCGATCCTTGGTTGGATGAATTATAAACTTGGGAATAATACTTTATACTTAGATATTTTCGCTTTCTAGGAAAGCCCTAAGTCGATCACGTCTTCTGTAAGATATTTGTTTAAATGTGATAGTTGTAAATATTTTATGTTGGGAAATACTCAGACCTCCGGTCTGTAATAGCATTAATGACTTTGAAAATTCAAACTGAGATTTGGTTCTAGCTCAGTCATGAAAATTGTGTTATTCTTGAAGTATTCTAATGACTAGGTGTGTTGAGATCTGAACTGAGGGTTCTATTGGGGTTTTGTTGGGAAGAAAACATTTAAGATTAAATGTGATAATTTATGTTTTGTTGGAAAATAACAGAGTTTTGTTATGATAATTTTGATGTCCTTGTTATGTGTAGAAATTTATCAGTTCAATGCATAATTTAATTTTAAAATGAACAAGTTAGTTTGGGGTTTGAAAGGAGGGTTTGTGATAATCCTATATTTCTAAAGTAGAATGATGTTTAGTTTATGAGACCCCATATGTCATGACTAATGATTATGTCATTGACCATATCCAGAATAAAAGAAATATTTTATGCATCCTCATAATAAAATTTACATAATGAAATCATAATAATTCTATCTAGATTTCTACACCAGTTTTCTTCATGAATAATAAGAGAAAACACTACCTACGTATTCCTCATGAAATGGAAAGTATAGATGGGATAAATGCAGAATATAACACTAGTTTACCATTAATAAAAATAATAAAAATACTTAAAAATAGTTACTAGTTCTTTCTCGATTTATCCGAATGTCATGGGAACTGCCACGTTCCTCCCAACCATAGATATCGAATCGTTCCTGGTTCATTTGATAGATCACCCTGAGCCGAATCGAGCATGCCAAGAGACTAAAAGGCCTAGGGAAAATTGTTATTATCTTTCTTACGAAGGACTCTATCTGTACTCTAGGATGTAAGACTTGGATTCTTCCAATCTTCTTTTCCACACCCTTTCCTCTTGTATTGTCCTCGTATTTATAAGTATTTCAATGAGGAGAAGGATCCCAGGGTTTTGAACTTTCAATTACTTGACAATTTGTTTTCTTCATCTTATCTCTATTTAACTATTAAAACTCTCAGTGTCTTTATTATATATATATATTTGAAGTCTTAGTTATTTATCCATTAATACTTATATATGTGTGTGTGTGAACTCTCAACTATTTATCTCTTTAATAATGAAATATATATTCATGTTTGAACTCTCAGTTATTTATCTTTTTAATAATGAAATATATATTTATGTTTGAACTCTCAGCTATTTTAACATAGGATTTCTCTTAATCATCCTATCATCTAGTTGATTTAGTTTGTCAACTATTTGGTCATTCTAATCCCTTGCATGCTCGGTCCCTCTTTGAGTGGAAGTACCAGTCAGTCTTAGAAATAAATAAAAGATAATTCATTTAATCAATAGAAAATATTATTACTAATGCTCCATATTTTTTGGCTCAATATTAGTATTAGGATGATTTTTTTTTCTATTCAGAGTTTTTAGGCTCAACACTTTTAAGTGAAGTAACTCTAGTGCTATGCAAAGCTTATTCTCAACACTTTTCAAGTAGAGTTACTCTAGTGATATTCCAGAGATTATGATCTACACTATGCTAGGTGTCATAAAAGCCACACCTAGAGACAATGATCAAAGTCTAGGTGCTCTAGAGATTATGCTCAACACCCATATAAAAGTCCATGTGCTCTAAGGATTATGCCCAACCCAACACTTTAATAATTAATTAAAAGGGTTATCCATGTACTCCAGAGCTTGTGCTCAACACATAATAAATTAATCCATGTGCTCTAGGGATTAGGCCCAACATATAATAAAAATTCATCTATGTGCTCCAAAGCTTACACTCAACACATAATAAAGTAACCCAGGTGCTCCAGGGATTATACCCAACACATAATAAAATTCACCCATGTGCTCCAGGGATTATGCTCAACACATAATAAAAGCCGTCCATGTTCTCCATGGATTATGCCGAACACATAATAAAAGTCATCCATGTGCTCCAGGGCATATGCCCAACACATAATAAAATTCATCCATGTGCTCCAGGGCTTATTCCCAACACATAATAAAAATTCATCCATGTCTCGGGATATTGCACATATAGAAAGAAGCAAGTGATGTTTTTATTCAAGGTACATGTGATGCTAGATGGGGTGTATCTAGGAGGTTTGAACCCTATTGTGTGAGTTACGTTGACAAAGAGTAGTAGATGCAAGCTATTGGGTGAAGGTTCAAGCCGAGGCACTAGTTTAAGGAAAGATATGTTGGATCCATTGTTTCCAATTGTCATATTCAATATTCTAGGGTGCATATGTTGTTGAGTACAAGTACTCTTGTATATCTATACAAATGAGATTTTAAGTGTGTCTTTTTGTATTTCAAATTGATGCCTTTTTTGGTACTTTGACAATGACCTTCCATTTTTTTCAAATTTTTTTAAAGGGTGCTAAATCAATGGAATAAAACCTTTCTTAGAAGCAAGAGGTTAGTGGTTCAATTCAATTGCACCTTGTTATTGTAGTTTATTTTTAACAAAATAATATTTATGTTTATTTAAAGATTAATAATAAGCAATTGCTATTATGCATTATTTTATATAATGTCTTTGTGTAAACAAAATTGATATTGTCTGAGACAAAAAGATTTTAATTTTATATTGTGTTTATTGTCTTAATTTAAGACACTCACTTAAAAACAATATTTAAAACAACACATGAGTTCTTTTTTTTTTCAAATTAGATCATTTATATTTAAAAAGAAAAAATGATTTGCATTATATATTATCTTAAAGATAAGCAATTTTTTAAGATACTCCTTAAAATGACAATATATGAAACAATACACTTGAGTTTGTTTGTTTTTGTCTAAACTTGAAAAACCATGATATATTTTTGTCTCAAACCCCAACTTTCATTTTTTTGCCTATTGAACCCCCATGTAGTAATAGTGATGGGAAGACTAACAACAAGTCTTAAAAATACTTTTTCTCCGGCAAGGAATATCCCGCCACAAGGGATTGAAAAAAAAAATATTATCTCTTTTATCAATGTGCTTGATGAAACGGGATTAAAATGATATCAATTTAACCAAAGCAAAAAAAAAATCCTTGTGAAACCCGACAATTGCCAAAATATACGATGTCGTGCCCCTTATACTAACCAAACATTAAATAAATCTAGACAATGAATGGAATTGACCGTGGAAAAATCGACCGATGCTCGTAAATCATCAGTCAGCACAAGTTGGGGATGATGCAAAATTTGGTGGGTCGGTTTGAGGTTTTGTGGGAAATTCTCACATTCACCTCAAGGAAAGTCTTAGACGAATTGATCTCTTGCAAGTTGCAAGTGCTCTGTGTGTTGGAGCATTTTAAACGTGAGGTAAATAGTCTGTCTTCATGGCAATGGGAATTCGGCTTTTCGTAAATCCACAATAAAAAAGATTTGTTTTTTGAATTACATTTTGGATGATTTGATTTGATTCAAATATTTAAAAAAAAAACGAGTGTGCCATGAAATTACAATTTTTATCAAATCTAATTTTTATAGTGTTGTTTTAACATTTCATTATTAATGTAAATTAAATATAATTATACAATGATAACGATGATGTTTAAATACTCAAAAAGTTTAAAGAGAAGCATTCACAACTCATTAGATTTTTTAGCTCATTAATGAATTAACATCACTCCAATTAATTCACAAGATAATATTTAGGTGTTTCAAGTTTCATGGGGATCATAAGGATTAATCCCAATCTTTGCTTAACTCGGATGGCAGTGGATTTTATGCATTATTTTAGTGGGGAATACAATCTCCTAGTTGTTGATCTTCAAGAATTAAGTGAATAAAGGGCAAGATAATAGGGATAAGGAGAGTAACACTACGTTTTCTTTCATTCCGTAGTAATAATTGCATTGAATGAACAATAAGCTCGTAATAAAGCAATTATGAAAGACCTTAATTGAGCTTGGGCGTTGAACTCATTGAAAATTTTGGGCATTGAATCTAATTAGCCATGCTACATAGGATTATTCTGAAGCATTTGCCTTGACGTAAAAAATGTATACCTCTAGAATGTTGTGCCTCAATATAACATTTGATCAAGAAATCATATTAATCTCTAGCACGTTTCTAATATTTTGTGTAAATTGACATCGATTAATGTTATGCCATTTTTCTATTAGTTGTGTAAATTGATTTTGGTTAATAGTATGGAATGGGAAGATTCATTGAGAAAGTGAAAAAAAAAGACAATTTTAATCTATTAAATGAGTCCATTCTTTTCCAACAAAATAAAATTTCACTCTCTTTAAATTTCTTCTACAATTGTTGTTTGACCATCATTATTATTAGAGCTGCTAAACTAATTATTACTAAAAATTGCTTTCAAAATCTGTGTTTTAACCCACATGGATTATTACATAGGTCTGTCTTCTAAGATGTCCATATCAAGTATTAAAAGCACATTGTTTTATGCAAATTGACATCATTCCAAGCATTAATCGAATATTTGAAACTAATTATAAATAGAGTTGTTGAAAGTCATTGTTCTTGAAGTTGGTTTCAAAATTTGTAAAGGCCACCAAGTTAGGGTATTATTAAGAATCTAAATAGAAAATTCTACTATCCTAATCGGGTTGTGGGGCTCTTGTCCACACATAACCATGTGGAGGATCATGAATGTGCCCTTCTTTACCCACAACCCACAACATCATCCAAATCAACACCTTAGTTCTCATCATGTCAGCGACTTAAGCCTTAAGCTACCAATGTGAACCAAAAGATGGGTCGACACATTAATCGTTAGCATGCCAATGTAAATAGGATACTATTGTAGGATCCTCCAAGGGTCAGAGCACTATTGTACAAGCCTCTGATAGAAAGTGGCTCTAATAGCTTAAGTTTTATCAGGAGGCAAATCAATGCTCATCATTTCTCATATTTTTGGCAGGGAATTAGCTACCTCGCAGCTTCCCCTTGTTCATTCACTTCTTTATTTAGAGGTGGTACAAATGGATTACATTTAATATCCATGCGTGTTATTCCATAGAGGGCATCTTCTACAATTTGCAATGAAGATGCGAATATAAATACTTGAATTCTGTTAATTTATATATATTGGGGAATCATTCATGTTAGAGCGATTCAGTGTAAATACTGCAATTATAGTAGCCATTTCAACTCCATCTCTCATTGTTATTGAAATCATCCTTATGATTACAATGGGAACTTTATATGATGTCCCTATTATATCGTGAAATTGATTATGACGTACCTTTTTCAATCCATGAAGTTGATAATGTCTAAAACCAGAAAACAATTCAATTTTATTAAGTCCCTCAATTAAATAAAAATCCATAAATAACACACCTTTAATATTCCTTTCCCAACCTTAACCGCTATTGTTAGGAGTATAAAGCTGGTTTATTTCATGAGTTGATGATGCATTAACACCGTGCACATCGAATAATCTTATTTCTCCATCAAGCTCATTTTATTTCTTTTGATTTAAATGGAGTTTTCACCAGCAATTCTTCTCATGCCACATGATTATTTAGAGTGGAAGATAAACAAAAATTATTAGCTCAAATGAAAAAGATTGCACCGAATAAAAATGTATAGTAGTTGAGCAAATATCAACTATCGAGAAAAATAGGTATCTCAACCACATGGATGAGGCCCATAGCCTTATTTGCATGTCAATGTCCCCACAACTGTTGTTTCACATTGACGATTGTACCACTCCAGATGAGATTTGGACAAAGTTGGAATCTCTCTTTGGAAAGCACGACGAAATGAGAGGCCACATGCTTAAGGTAGATTTTATTTCCTTGGATCCGAGAAGCTTTGAAAACATCCATGACTTCTTTATGAAGGCCAAGTCCCTTCTTCTTAATTTAAAGGGATGTGGTATTAACAAATCAACTCAACACAATCAATTGATCCTTTCTATTTTGGAAAACCTTGGTCTGAAGTATGTTGTGTTCGTCTCAACATTTCATACAGTGAGATTCACTTCATGAGCAATATGGAAAACGCTAACATTGGATCAATTTATTTAATCCCTAATGCATGAGCAATATAAGCTCATTAAATTGGGGAAAATCAAGAGTTCCAATGCACATTAACTTGTTGTGCATGATAGTTGTAACAAATTCAATCTGAATTCCAAGTGGAAAGAAAAGGGAAAGGCACATTTTGAACAAAATAAGGAAGGCAATTCCAAACCCTTTGATGATTCCTCCAGCTCTAATGGTGGAAAGGGAAAGAAGGGGAAGTCTAAATGTGGTTGTTGTAACCACAACTATCATATTGAATGATCATGCATGAAGAATACAATAGATCTCATGGACAAGGAGTTTCAATAGAACAATCTTGTGGACTGCATTCCCAAGATTGCCAAGAAGAAGCCTGGAGGTCACAGGGGGTTCACTCAGTGAACTTGTTACATAGCACGATCGTTCACATGATATTAAAAAATACCCCTAATTTCACTAAATATTCGAAAATGCATCCTAAATTTGTATTGTTGAACCCCCCTCCCAATATTCCTTTCCAATTAAGAAAACCCCTAGTTTCACCAAATATTGCAGGTTTCCATTTTTATCAAGCCATTTTTTACACCCCCTTTATATTATATTATCAAGTTGTAACAAACAAGAGCCGTAACACATCTTAGTATAAGAAAACAAGATGCTAAATAAAATAATAGTATAATGCTAATAATGATCCCACTAGGATTGCAGGGGCGACTGATCAATTTGTAGCATTGGAGTGGAACACCCAAAGAAATAGTACTAGGGAAGGGAAAATGTGTAAAATGCAACCTAGTCAAGATATCAACATAACAAAGAATGTAAAATACCAATAGTCCAATTTTTAGTGCAATGCTTAGAAAAAATGAGAAATCTAGATGTTTTACACCACAACCTGCCAATCTACCAATTATATATCATGTAAATACGAATATAGCTTTAGATAGCTCATGTTTTCTATAAAATTAATAAATTAAACTCCATAAAAATGCAAAATTGAAACCCTTTTGTGGATGAATGCCCTTACCTTCCTATCAAAACAAACATCATTGATGCTTGAACCCAAATGAACATAGAATAATTCCTTTTACTTTTCAATAACACCATATGATCATGTGCATAGCTTGGATTTGGGTCATTCACAAGATCCAATGAGTTTCCCCCACTTCCTCTACATTTATTCTTGCAATCAAGCGAATTAACAACATATAATTACCTTTCTTGGGTTATATATAGTTTTTTCAATCTTTAAAGGATAGGGAAAAATGTCCATTGTTAGGTTTCAAGCATGCAAAAGTTATAAAGATACACAGATGGTGAAACTTATATGATATCATTTCATGGTAACGATAACACATAGGGTAAGTAAATAAGGATTTAGATTTTCACCCATGTTCATGTTAATTCCAATACAATATTAAGATATATGCCTTACATATAAGAATTGAAATTACAATTATGAATGTGCCAAATATAACTCAATTTAACAACTATTCCTAACTGGCAATGTGAAAATATTAAAGAAGAATACAAAAAGTTGAAAGAAATAAATAGTCAAGAAACATTGATCTATTTTTTCTTGGTTCCAGTGAGTCAAGAAATATTGATCTCACTTTTCTTGGTTACTGTGGAGCAAGGTTTAATTGAATCTCAATGCCCACCTAAAACCCAACCTAAAAAATGAAGAGTTAAATCTTTTACTTGAATGCCTCCAAAAAATTCAATACAATTGTTCAAGTCCGGAACTCCCGATTAACTACATCTCTTAACTTTAAGATGGAAAACAATATAACATATCAATTCAAACCAAGCATAAATAAGCTATTAAATGAGAATTTCTCAAGGCCAATAATCCAAAGAGACTTCCATCGAAATTATCATTGGTACAATATTATCAGATTTATGCAAAAATTTACTTAGGATCATAAGCAATATCAAATAAAAATTGAAGGTCCTTAAGTTTTAGGTGGGTATGAATTGAGCCCATGATTTGGAGGTATGAATCCATCCCACGATTTGGAAGTTATTCCTTAGCACACCCAAATAAAATAACCCCCAATATCTATATTACTATGTCAAATTAAAAACCCCCTCTGACCCCTTAATACAGGGCAATATATTTTTAAGGTTTTTATGAGTATTCAACCCCCCAATATGAATGGACGTGATATGATATTGCCTCACTAGTGAACCCCCTGTGCTGGAGATCAACCGCAATACAAAAGAATTAATTCTCATGCTTTATTTCCTATTCATTCCTCTCATGATGCATGGATCCTGGATTTGGGTGCATCCCATCATTTGATAGCTACATAAAGTGTTTTATATTATGTTGTCGCAAGGATGGATCCCCCCATCCTCATGGGTGATGAGACTCAAGTAGAGGTCACTTTACAAGGGAGAGTAGAACTCCAACATGGAGGTTTTGAGAACATCTTGCATGTTCCAAAACTCTCTATGAATCTACTCTATGTTTATCATATAATGCATTCAAGCAAAAGAAAATGGGTAGAATTCACACCTAATTCTGCAACCATATATGAGTCACATGCATGATAAATCTAATATTGTTGTTGGTAAGGAAAATCATCAATCTTGTTTGTATGCATCCAATAAGTTTATTGCTAAATCTGATTCTACTTTACTATTGTTGCATGTTGATGATGAGAGTAGACTCTAGCATGTGAGGTTTGGTCGTCTAAACTTCAAATACATGAAGCAACTTTGCAAGCAAGGAATGGTCATAGGATTTCCCAACATACACTTTTCCAAAGGATCTTGCCAAGGATGTGTTCTTGGAAAACATCCTCAAGAGAAGTTTGAGAAAGGGAAATCTTGGAGGGCCTCCTCTCCCTTGGAGCTCATCCATAATGATATGATGGGATCCTTTCCTCATCCCCCCATTAGCAAGGCAAGGTACATGCTTACATTTATTTATGATTTCTCATGATGCACTTGGGTGTATTTTCTTCGGTAAATGTTTGAAGTTTTTGAGCATCTCAAAGACTTCAAAGAACTTGCAGAAAGTGTGGGAGAAATATCAAAATCCTCCACAAGGACAATAAGGGGTGAATATGCGAACAATAATGTCCAACATATTTGTTTAGATTCAGCTATACAACTCTAACATATAGTTCCATAGAATCCATAGAGGGACATAATAGTCAAGCAAAAGAATAGATCCCTCAAATAGATGACCACTTGCATGTTGCATGCAAGATCTCTTCCTTCCAAGCAATGGGATGGGGATCCTAACTGTGCTAACTACATTCAAAACATATATCCTCATAAATATGTCAAGGACATGACTCCTTTTAAGGCATGGAGCAACAACAAACCAAAAGTCACCCACTTCCGGATATTTGGATAATGTGCATGGGTCCATGTACCCTTTGAAAAGAGGAAATCATTAGATCCTCATAGAATTGCATGCATCTTAATGGGATATACCGATGTTGTGAACGATTACTAGTAGATTGATCTTTCAATGAACAAGCTATTTTTTGAGTTAAGTGTTCAGTTTGAGGAAAGCCCCTTCCATGCACCATTGGAGCCACATGTCGATACCTTTGCTCCTCTGCTTGCACCATACATCAACAATGATGAGTGCACTCATTTAGATCATGGTTCAGATTTGAGTTCCGAATATGATTTGAAAGAACTTGAGCATGCATGTGTTGATCCACATCCAAGCCACAATTAGGATTCCAACTGTGATTCAGTATCCTCTGTGAGAAATAAGAGAATACGAAGATTAATGGAGATATATGCACAAACCACTCTACAGCAAGTAGGTGGCATTATGGAGGATCTAGTAGATCCAAGGAGGACAAGGTCCCAATTTGAGGAGCCTCCTCATTCAGTCGTATTTGTCGAAACAATGTTTCCCATGCATTGTTACATGGTTCTATATTCAATCCCATAGACATATGCCAAGGCTATAGGGAATCCCTTCTCAGAAGCCTCTATGTATGAGGAGTACAACTCTCTCCTTGAGAACCAGACTTGGGATCTCATTATTCTTCCTTAAGACAAGAATATTGTGAGATGCATATTGGTCTATATGACCAAGAAGGAAGAAGGTGGATAGGTTAGTAGGTACAAGAAAATAATGGTTTCAAAAGGATTTCAATAGATCAACATGATAGGCTATGATGAGACCTTTGCTCCAATAACAAAGATGGGCTCCATCCTATTGGCCTTTTCCATTGTAGCAATAAGGAGGTGGGAAGTTCACCAAATGGATGTGAAGAATGCCTTTCTTCATGGGTATCTCATAGAGGATATTTACATGAAGCATGCTTAGGGGTCCATACATAACTCATCCTTACTATGCCGACTGAAAAATTCTCTCTATGGCCTCAAGCAGGATCCTAAAGCATGGTATGGGAAGATGGATGCTTATTTTATTTCTCACCACTTTGTGAGATATAAATCACATCCAAACGTCTACATGTTGAGAACTTCACAGTCCTTGCTAATTGTAGTTATATATCTTGATGGCATCCTGATCACATGAAGTTTGACCTCAACAATTGCTACAGTCAAAGACATTTTGCATGATAGGCTCTCCATGATGGGAATGGGTCCATTGTACTATTTCCTTGGTCTCAAGATCAATTAGGATGCTTCAAGCATCAAGATAACTCATAGAAAGTATGTGAGGGATCTCTTCGATAGATTCCACTTGAAAATCCGTAATGTATGTAACAAGATTCCACATGACCGACTACAAATCGCCATCCACACAATTTTTGTCTAGGGTACATCTTGAGGATGGAAGGGACACACCATTAGTGGACAACACCTTGTATCGACAGCTTATGGGGAGCCTTTTGTATCTTATACACACCTGGCCAGATCTTTCATAGGGGACAATTTCCAAGTACATGCAGGAACTACATGAGTTACAATAGAAGGTTTCCAAGCGCATCCTTAGATATGTTTAGGGAACCACAAGTTATGGGATCCACTATGCAATAGGTTATGCATTAGATCTCATGGGATTCACAGATTTTGACTGGGCTGGCGATAGCACAGATCGCAAGTCCACCTCCAAGTATGTGCTTAGTTTAGGTTCTGGTCCCATATACTGTTCAAACAAAAATAAATCAGCAATTGCTTTATCTTCAGCAAAGGCCGAGTACTAAGGAGTTTTAGGTTTTGGTCCCATATATTGTTCAAACAAAAATAAATCAGCAATTGTTTTATCTTTAGCAAAGGCCGAGTACTAAGGAGTGGTCAACATCTCTATTCAATCAATTTGGCCTTAGAACTTCCTCACTGAACTCGACATCCATTTCCATCGTCCGATTGTCATTTGGTGTGACAATCAGGGTACTCTCAAGTTTTGCAGAGACTGAGTGCCACAATAACAAACTAAACATCATCATCATCCATATGAATTTCATTAGAGCTGGTACATGATAGGTTCGTCAATTTGCAGTACTGTCCATATGCCGAACAGACTGTCAACATCTTCACCAAGACATTTACTGAACAAAAGTTTGGCTTCTTGCACGATCGTCTTGGAGTGAAGGACATAGTTGCTTAGCGCTGACTTTATTTCTTATTCTTTGATACATCGTGCTTTGAGGGGATTTTTCCAAGAGGCTTTCCCTCTTTCCTATATTTTTCACTATCTATTCTTAGATGCATTTTAAAATGGAACCAAACATGGCCTTGGTTTCTAGGACCCATTCATGATTTACACCCTAATAATCTTGAGGGGTGGTGTTGGAAGATGGGTCAGTCTCAGCTTACTCAAACGAGGAAGAAGAAATCTATGAAGCTTCAATTTGAGATCCATCTCGTTGGGATTCAAACAACGGACTTTGTAGCGCATGAGGGTTTGCATTGGAAAATTCTCTTCTTTTATGGTTAGCGATGTTGTTAGCTAGAGTTTAATGACTGGAAGTAACAGGGTTTAACCTGAAAACTCTAATGTCGACTCCATTGAAATCAATGTTAAAAAGCTCTAAACTTCTTGTAGAGATCATTGTCCAATACCACCTAGACTAGATTTCCTAAATTACTCTCATCTGCTGCATCAGAATTACCCTAAGGAAAAAATTCCTCGAATCTGACCATGATTTCTTAAATACCCTCAGAATCAGAAATATGCAGGGTTTGCTCAAACTTGTCCCCATCGCTCGTTTATCACCCCGCAAACCCTACTTGCCAAGACCCCTGTCGAAACGCTGGACTGATCCCATGGATCCTTTGACTTTGATTCTACGCCTTCGCTGTCGTTCTTCCTACTTGTGTTGTAGTTTCTCGAGGCAAAGATTTGTTGGAATTTGTCAGGGGGTTTGCAGGGAATGGATTCGTACTGGTCGATGGGATAAACCGAAGATACTTTGACGGGGAAGTCGTCGGGCGTCCGGTTGCCAAAGTTGAAGTCGTGGGGCAACTATCGACCGTCGAAAGCGAGGGAGAGAAGTAGGGCCGAGCCGGTGTTGGCATCGATTTCGACGATGACAAATTAACCAGGCTCGAAAGGGAATATATATAAAAACAAACACCAGACAATATCGAACAGAAATTACCGAAACCTTTATTTTGTTGTTTCCATAAAGTATACGGATCATTGTAGTCTAAAACCTGGATCATTCTTGTATAAGATTTCTGCTGAAACTCTAGTAAACTCCCATACCTCATCCAATTTTTTTTATAATTTTATTCTCTCGTTCCAAACCCCACATGACATTGTAGGTATGCAGTCATGGCTTGTCCCAGATAAATACTAACATTAACATCAGATCTAAAGTTAGAGGAGGGATATTTTGCTATACCTCATCCAATTTTTTTTATAATTTTATTCTCTCGTTCCAAACCCCACATGACATTGTAGGTATGCAGTCATGGCTTGTCCCAGATAAATACTAACATTAACATCAGATCTAAAGTTAGAGGAGGGATATTTTGCTATACCTCATCCAATTTTTTTTATAATTTTATTCTCTCGTTCCAAACCCCACATGACATTGTAGGTATGCAGTCATGGCTTGTCCCAGATAAATACTAACATTAACATCAGATCTAAAGTTAGAGGAGGGATATTTTGCTACGTCATAATACAATATATTATAAAATGTTCATAAATTTTATAATGGAAGTGTTAGAGGCACAAAAGTTTCACAACCTAAGCATATAAGACCATAATGTCAACATGATTACATTAATATAGGTTTCAACATAAAAAACAGTTATAATGATTAGCTATCATTCACATGTAATATTTAACTTACTTCATTAACATGTAATAAAGCTAGTAATAACCAAAATAATCTATCAATTAACAATAACCAACTTAATCTCGTATATCATATTTAATTTATTAGATTATTAAACAATAATAAAATTAACAACAACTACATTAATAATATTAATATATTTAATATATGTTTATCAATATATATTTATCATAATATTAATGTTTTTTTAACAATGTACTAATATACCAAACAAATTAATATTATTGATGTGGATAATATTAAATCATAAATAAATAAATTTTAACAAACATTTCAATTCATAAATAATTTATAATTAATTAAAATATATGATTAAATAATGCTATACGAATAATATTTAAATATTGGCACATTTTATTTTATAGTTAAGTATATATTATTATGATATTTTAATAATATTATTAAATATTTTATTTTATAGTTAAGTATATATTATTGTGATATTCTAATAATATTAATAATATTATTAAATATTTTAGTACATATTATTATTATGTTATAGTATTAATATAAATAATAAATTTTGATATATTATTATTATATATTTATTTTTATTTATCATATTTTATTATGATAAGTAATATTGTTAAAATGCAAATGTTGATATGATTTAACAAATCTTTATATTAGTTAATTATCATTAGCTCACTCGGTTAAGGTGGGGGTCTCATCAACGAGGCGACCCGAGTTCAATTCTCCTTAGGGGTGACCTAGTTGGGAGGTGACACCCAAAAACCCAATCAAGTTGAGGTTGGTGCGGTCCAGGACGGGTGCAACCCTGGGTGATTTTGATGGCTTAGATGCCCTTGGGTCGTGGTTTCTCAGACCACAAGCCACTCTCGCAAGTCAGAGAGATTCAAGCAAAAAAAATAAAAATCTTTACATTAATTTGTATTATTATCTTCTAATTTATTTGATTGTATAGTTATGTAGTATTGATATGCATTTGATGTTAAAATAATAATAGAAACAATATTGATATATTGATATAATTTATTATATAGTTTTATAAGGTATTAATATTGAATGTTCTTTGAGGGTTATGTTGTAATATGTCATTCCTTAATGGTTATGTCACATTGCTATTCATGTTGGAAAAGTTATATCAAATTGTTATATGTCACATTGTTATTTGTGGTGCACTACGACGTCATTAAGGGTTATGTCACATAGAGTTTGGTTGACTTTGGTTGGCCATGATTGAATATGATTGATATTGTTTGATAGTAGATGACCACATTGATTGTAACTAGACATGGTTGACTTTTATTGTGTATGGGTAGCATGATTGGCATAGAGAAATGGTTATGTTGCATTACATTGTTCACCAAAGGTTTTGTCACATTGTGACATTCATTTGACTTACTTATATTGAATTGCTACTTTCTTGAATGTCTATGCTACACTGTGATGTTCACCAATGGTTATGCTACAGTGTGACATTCATCTTGGCTTACTTATATCAAATTGCTACATTCTTGAATGGTTATGTTGCATTGAGTTTGGTTGGTACTTGGCTGTGGTAATCTATGGTTGGCCATTAATGATTGTGGATGACTTTGGTTCACCATGATAACCATGGTTGATGATGATTGATAATGGTTGACTATGGTTGACCATGTTTTACAACAATCCCTAACTTTACTGTGCATTATGAATGTTTGATTATTGATGAATATTGTTAATCATGGTTGACTATAGTTGAATTTGGTTGATGAAGGTATATTTTGGTTGACTTGGGTTGGCTATGGTCCTAAAAGGTTATGTTGGATTGCACAACATTCTTCGTTGGTTATACCTCCTTGCGACATTGATCTTAATTTACTTATATCAAATTGTTAGGTTCCTCAATGGTTATGTCCCATTGCAACATTCATCAATGGTTATGTTGCATTATGACATTCATAAAATGTTATATAGTAAAGGTACATACTAGCACATTATGATAATTTGTTCAATTACTTAACCTTACAATAATGGTGTCCATGGTTGACTATGGTTGGATGTCATTGAGCATGTTTGATTGTGTCATAGTATGGCATTCATTAATGGTTTATGTTAGAGTGTAACATGCAAGTTGGCTTACTTGTGTTGAATTTCTATATTCCTAAATGCTATATTGCAATGTGATGTTCATTAAGGGTTATATCACATCGAGTTTGGTTGACTACAACATTGATTTAGGATTATGTTGGATTGTGATATTACTCAATGGTTATGTCACCTTGCGACATTGATATTGGTTGACTTATATTGAATTTCTACATTCATGAATTTTTATGTTGCTTTGATTTTTAAAAAAATGGTTATGTCACATTACCATGTTGTTGAAGGGTTATGTTGGATTGCAATACTCATTAATGGTTTTATCACATTGCGATGTTCATGTCTAGGTTGTGCCAAATCACTACATTCTTGAATGGTTTTGTTGTGTTTTGATGTTCATTAAAGGTTCTCTCACTTTGAGTTTGATTCATTGTTGTTGGCCATGGTTGTGAATGGTTGACTATGGTTTGTCATGCTTGAATGTGGTTTATCATGGCTGATCATGTTTGAATATGGTTGAGAATTCTTTTTATGGTTGATCATGTTTGATTATGGATGAATTTATTAAAATATTATTACATAATTTCATAAATCTATATACAAGAACTAATGTTATTAACTAAATGCTAGGAATTTGACAAATACTTTTATAATTTCCTTAAATATTGTGAATACCATATATATATATATGACATTCAATAATATATTGTTTTGATGTCTCACAATGGCTTTAGTCATTGTAAGAGGATGAATTCAAAATAATGTACATAAATAGTTATGTCACATTACAAAATTTCTCAAGTTTTACAAATAGATTAAGGGTTATGTGTCATTAAGTTTGGTTTGGCAATGGTTGATTGTGAATGACTGTGTCCGACCATGGTTGATGATGGCTGACTATGGTTTGATAGAGATCCTTAACTTGTTTGTGCATTAATAATGTTTGAGTATGCATGAATACAGTCAAACATGGTCAACTACAATTGAATTTGGTTGATGAAGGTAGAGTTTGTTTGAATTTTCTTGCCCATCTTCCTAAACGGTTATGTTGGATTACAACATTCCTCATTGGTTATGCCTCATTGCGACATTAATATTTGTTAACTTACATCAAAATTTTACGGTCCTTAATGGTTATGTCACATTTTAATGCTCATTAATGATTATCTTGCATTATTAAATTCCTAAGTCACATTCATCAAAGGTTATATCCGATTCATCCAATTGATATATCACAAAAGTATATAATGTTGCATTATGGCCCTTTATAATGTTTAGTTATATTTAAGCTTAGAATAATGGTTGGCCATGGTTGACTATGGTTGACCATCATTGATCATGTTTGATTGTGTCATATTTGACGTTCCTCAGTGATTATGTCAGAGCGTGACATGCAATTTAGCTTACTTATGTTGAACTCCTACATTCTAGAATGATTATGTTGCAACATGAAGACTTATGTTCAATTGATTTTGGTTGACTATGACATCCCTCAAGGATTATGTTAGATTGTGATATCACTCAATGTTTATATGTCCCATTATGACATTGATCTTGGATAACTTATGGTGAATTGCAACATTCTCGAATTATTATGTTGCATTGTGACATTAAACAATAGAATGCCAATGCAATGTTGTTGAAGGGTAATGTTGGATTGCAATATTCACCAATGGTGATATATCTCATTGCGACATTCATCTTCCTTGGATTATACCAAATTGCAACATTCTTATATGGTTATATTTCATTGTGATTTTCATTAAGGGTTATATCACAATGATTTTGGTTGATTGTTATTGGTCATGGGTGTCTACGGATAACCATGGTTTACTATGGTTTATCATGTTTAAATGTGGTTGACCATGGATGACTGTGATTTATCATGTTTAAATGTGGTTGACCATGGATGACTGTGATTTATCATGTCTGAATTTGGTTGACCATGGTTGATTTATCATGTTAGGACGATTGGTTTTGTCTTGATGATGAGCCTTAGTGGAGGACTCAAAACATTGACTCTATATTCTACATCGTAGATTATACTCCAATTTCAGCTAACACCATGACTTCCTACGAATTCTCAACTCATACCATGGTTGATTATGTTTGGTTATGGTTGAACATGTTTATTATGGTTTATCATGCTTGATTATGGATGTCTTTGGTTGACCACATGGTAGACTGTGAATGGAAAGTACATTGACAATGGTTGAACATGGTATAGTTGAGTGTGGTTGGTTGTGGTTTTCTACAATTGGTAATGTTTGACCATTATGACTATGATTGATCATGTAGCCTATTGGTAACCACATTGACTATGGTTGACTATGGTTGGACATGATGTTGATGTTAATTATGTTTGAATTTTGTTGACTTGGATTTCTATGGTTCACTATGGTTGACAATGTTTGACAATGTTTGACTAAGATAAGTGCTTGCCTTGAATTTTATGTTAGATTATAACATCAAGAGTTGACTATATGGTTGATCATGGTAGAGTATGAATGACAATATGCATATTCTTAACAATGTTAACTATACTTGAACATGATGACCATGTTGACAATAGTTGATCGTGGTGGTTATGGCTAACATTGGTTGAACTTAGTTGGCCATAGTCCACTATAATTGACTTTGTTTGACTATAGGATGAGGTTGAATTGAATTTTATATTAGATTATAACATTAAGTTGTTTAGTGTGGTTGACCATGATAACCATGGTAGCTATGAATGACAATTTTGACTATGGGTGAACATGGTCAATTTTGGTTATTATCGTATGGCCATGGTATACTATGGTTCACCATGTTTCTTATAGTTAACGATGTGGACTATGGTTGAATATGATGACCGTCTTGACTATTGTTGAATTTTTCTAACCCTAATTGATTATGGATCACTATGATTAACAATATTAAACTATGGAAAGAGGTTTAATTAAATCCTATGTGAGATTATCATTATGCCATTTAGTTGTTATTGTAAATATTTTTTTTAATTAATCTATTAAAAAAATTAAATTATTTATTTATTTATTATGAAATTAATTAATCATTATCAAATAAAAAAAGTGCAAAAATTCTAGTGAACAAAATGAATTAAGTGTTTCAATCTTTATAGGATGCACAAATTTGAAAATTCGATCATTGTTCAACTGAGCCAAAATATTGGGGTAGTAGGAGAGAATATCAGGGTTTGAAATTATGTAAAAATTAGGTGTAGAAGAGTAAGAACCCCATGGTGGTGGATGGAGGGGGTCTCTAAAACCCTCTCCTTCAAGGAGTCCCTCTTGGGTGAAATGAGTCGGCCTGCTCAAGATCCTGATTTAATAAAAAATGTGCATGGAAGCTCATGCATTCTAAAGGGAATGTAAGGTATAGGAATTATAAGAGCCTCACTGGAGTTAGCAGATGTAGGGGAGTGGATTTTCACCCAAAACACATTTCACACAAATTTGAATATGATGTATTCCCGATTAAGATGAAATTATAAGATACAAAATCACATCAAACAACATCAATGAATATATACATATAGTGTATGCATCATCGCTAAGTGATTGGCAAGTTCATGGGGATGCGGCCCTTAGGAAAATCCCTAACTTGGTGGATAAATAGTGGATGAATACTAGGTGGAAAATAAAATGGCACACTGACCTCAAACTAGGATTTAAAGGATTGTTTGCAACAATTTTTATCAGTTTGGAGGACAAAGAAAGGGTATTTGAAAATGCCCCTACTTTTTTAATTCGACTGGTCTGTCTTTATTTCATATTTTTTATTGAAAAAATTAGCTCAAAAAAGGAGGACTTCATGGTTTTTCTTATATCGATCCATCTATAGTATCTCCCACAAGAATATTTGGATGATCGGAAACCCTAAAAGGAATAGGGTCCTATGCTAAGACGTTGGAATTCATTAAGCAAGGTAGGAATGGTGTTAGAGTAGATAGAATAGTCCAAACAAGCATTGACATAATACATAGTGGGATCTAGGGTCCATGAAGATACCAAGTAGGAAAAATTAAGCTATTTAACCATATACATGTCAAGATTCATTAGAGAGATGTTCAAATACGTTGGTGGTGAAGCTAATTCTATTGAGTCATTTCAACTAATGTTCAAGCCTGGTTATTTCCTTTCAACTAATTTTCAAATTTTTAAACAATCATAAATATAATAATTTTAATTGATCATAAAATATTAATAATTTAAACAATCATAAATATAATTATTTTAATTGATCATAAAATATTAATAATTCAATTTCCATTGATGTATAAAGTAATAGTCCATATGCATATGAATTTCTACTCACATAATTCATATACATATAAATTACTACTAACATGAATACAAGTCAAATTCTTTGTCCTATATGAGTGCATGTTGTATGAGCAAGTCATGTTTTTTTGGGGTACATGTGAGAATACCACTTGGACTTGTGATGCCAATATTTTGAATCACTGACCACACAAAACTCATGAGCCTAAGTTCTAAGTTTATGATTTTAATTAGATTTAGCATTTCTTTTGTTACTTTAGATTAATAGCTTTTGTTTTATAATAATAGTTTTTAAATTTTAAAATATTTTTTTTGAATTTTAAATTCAATAACATTGATGTTATAATACTCATTATTAAATTTCAAAATAACTTAATATGTAAAAAAATAGGAGAAATTACCACATCATTGCTCTTGTTTAATTATATAATTATATATATATAAAATGATGAATAATAAAAAAACTCAACATAAGTTCAACTCTCCATGAAACAAAATGCAACAAAAAAGCAAACACAGAAATAAAAAAGATGATATGCTTTTTTATAGGGGTGATTAAACAATATCTCAGAATTCAATTTCTGTCTGAATTCAATTTACGTAGAAGAAAGGCTAATACTACTTAATCTTGCTATTATGAATTGAATTGATCCATAACATCAAATACCATTTATGCAATAAATTGATAAGAGCATCGAATTTTGATATACTTGTTTCCAACGATACCAACGGAAAAAGAAGCGTTGTAGTTGCTTGGAGACAACCAAAATTTCCAATTGGAAATCACATTGACAAATTTGTAATTTGTCAATCATAGCCAATTACGTCAAACCCCACATGTTTGATATAGAAAAGTTCAATGAACAAAAACATGCCCACATGTTTGATATAGAAAAGTTCAATGAACAAAAAGGCAGGAAAAACTAACTAACCATCCAGCCAAACAATGAAATAGTAAATGAACATACAGCATCGTGTTGGTAGTTTTCATAGCCAACGTCAAACCCCACATGTTTGATATAGAAAAGTTCAATGAACAAAAAGGCAGGAGAAACTAACTAACCATCCAGCCAAACAATGAAATAGTAAATTAACATACAGCATCGTATTGGTAGTTTTCACACAGTCAAGGCAATCAGCTACAAAAATCTACTGAAACTTATGGCAATCGTGATCTGATTATAAACAAGGCAGAGCAAATAGTGCACCGCAGAGAAAACCTAATTAATATAAATGGGAAATTAGAGAGCTCCGCACATGACATTAAAATTCATGAAAGACCTCCAACAAGATAATTTTCATGACTACTGCTGTAAGAGGGCACCCTGTTTTCCTAACAGAGAGGGACTCCAAACAGTTTTGGTGGGCTCATACTGATCTCCTCTGCAACGTCTGTCAAAGAACTACGAGGGCTTGGGTTGTCGATGTTTGATCTGTCCATGTCGAGCAACGGAGGATTCCTGGTGTTGTGCCGACTAAAGAGCGTGATATCTCTGCTGTATATATTCTGCAAGCGGGCGATCTCCGACAGGAGCAACATATTGTTTCTTTTTAATATCTCGTTCTCCTCCGACAGAGAAAGGGCCGCTGCCGGAACGTCGGAGTCTTGTACTGTCGACGATGAGTGACGGATTAATGATTTATGATATTCCGTCTGCGACGGCTGCGTGGTGATGGTAGTTGAGGACTTTCTTCTCTGGATTTGAGAAAGGAGATTCGTCTGGTCCTTCCTGAATAACTCGTTCTCAAATTCGCAGCGCCCTCGAAGTATCTTTCGAAATCCCTACATCACAAACCCCATCAACTACCTTAATACAGTTTGAAAATAGTTATTATGCAGGAATAGTTAAAGCTGCGTTGGTAAGTTTGAAACTCGACTTTTGATCCTACTCTGGGATCATCATCAAGTTTTATGGGATCATCATCAAGTTTTATATGTCTCTTGATAATGATACCAAAATAAGGATCGAAACGTCGAATTTCAAACTTATGAACGCAACTCCTTACTATATATACACCCAGATTTTCGTCTACTTTAATCTCTGTCATCAAAATTAGGTCGATCAATAGATTTAAAGAGAAAGAATCAAGAATACATACATAGATTTAAAGAGAAAGAATAAAGAATACATACATAAGTATTGAGCTGTCGAACAAAGCTGGAGAAATTGGTGTGGTTGAAATAACTTGGCAGGACAGATGCGGAGAACTCTTTGGGGAGCCATACCACGAAGCTGTTGTTACGGTTTCCCCAGGAAACTATGTGGTCTGTGGAGGGATCGTCCACTAAACGGTATGTCTTTACCAGAAAAGGAGCCGCCACGAGCCTCCCTGTATCCCCAAAATCCCCACTCCCTCCCATTAGGAATCCTCAGGCGTTGGGAGCTTCTTGATATTAGCAGCCCATGCTAACAATATTTATAAGCTGTAAGGAATCCTCAGGCGTTGGGAGCTTCTTGATATTAGCAGCCCATGCTAACAATATTTATAAGCTGTAAGGAATCCTCAGGCGTTGGGAGCTTCTTGATATTAGCAGCCCATGCTAACAATATTTATAAGCTGTAAGATTAGGTCATGAGTAATTAGTGATAGGCGAGTCAACTCTTGTTTCAAAGAAGTCTGCCATAGTTTCTCTTCGTTCCGTGGAAGCTTCTATCTGAGGCGAGAAATAGGGATACACCATTCTCAATCCCTCCAAACGGTTAGCGAGAGATTCAGGATGGCGTTGGAGCGCACCAAAACACAGTACACATCGCGTGCTATAGGCAGACAAATTTGTCATAATACGGGCTGTACAAATTCTCGGAGGCCATCGCTGTCAAAGGTGTAGGAGTCAACTCGGCTTCCATTTTCTTCACCTTCTCCCGGGGCATCTGCTATTCATTTTGGACGCACATTATTCGCATGCCAAGTTATCCGATAATCTCGGCCAACGACCCACGGACTATTGTGATTCTTGTACGATTTTTGGCACTGACACAACTATTCTTAAAGTTTGATGTTTGCACTTCCCGACTCTGCCGTAAAAAAATCATTTTTTTCATGGCAACATTGCAAGAAATGAATTCCATAATGAAATACATCCGTGTGGCATGTCCACAAATGCTGAAACATAAGGAATCTAGTATTCTAATAAATTAATATTTCATGTACATATACCGTCACGAGAGTCCACCCATGACTCTCGGATAGCATAGAATTTCACTCAAACGACAGTCCACCCATGACTCTTGGACATCAGATAATTTTACTCAAGTCTTTGAATTATTTGACTATGTATTCTTTCATGACTATTGAATCCTTTGACTATATTTCTTCTTTGAGGACAGTTGGATTATTTTGGATTACTTTATGTCATAAAAAATTACGTATATGCCTTAAATATAAAGCCAAGAGCCAATCCTGCCCATCCTCAATGTGTAAAGATTTGTCATAATTATCATGGTTGTTGCCAAGATTGAGTTAAAAATTAAATATACATTATTTTGTATGGTCATCAATGTTTGTTAGGGTGCATATTGATTATGAGATTATCCATAAAAATTAAATATATATTATTTTGTATGGTGATCAATGTTTGTTAGGGTACGTGATTATGAGATTATCCATTAAAGAAAATACTATGAAGTGGTACATGCATGCTTTGTGTTGGAACACTCAAGATCAATATTAATATAGCGATGTGATTTTTGGTTTCATAGTTTAAGTTGTTGTATCGAGTGAAAAGAGGTGCTTTACAACTCAGTATGGGGGAGATGTTGTAACGCGTATGGATATAGCGTTACACACGAGATGTAGCGATACACATGAGTATGAGGGAAGTAAAAAGTAATAAATTATATTATGTCAACCATTAATAAATTCATGTCGGCTCATAAAATAAAAAATTAATAAAAATATTTAAAAAAAATCCATGTTGACACATAAAATAAAATATTATGAAAAGTATTTAAAAAATGGATGTTCGTTTATAAAATAAAAACTTAAAACTTAAACCAGGATCTATTAACCAAGAGATATCAAATTTCTTGAGTTTAAATTTAAAAAAGAAATACACCCCCAAAAATTGGATCCTTCTCGGTGCTTGATAGATACGAATTTAAGATGGATCTATGCTTATATTACATATCTCAATAAAACAACAAAATAAATTGTTCACATTTTCATGATAAGATATTCAACTTTAAAACACATAATTTAAAAAAAAAATATTTATAAAATAAATTGTTTAGAAACATTTATATTCTTTTAAAATTAAAATATTTTTTATATATAAATTAAAAATAATAATAAGAGATAACTATCCATTACTTTATTTTCAAAATGATTTAAAATGAAAGTTGACAAACTTTGTATCAATTTCCACTAAATCTATGTTTTCATATTTTCATAGTGTAACTTTTTAAATATATATCTTAAAAAAAAGAGTCTGTGAAAATTCCTCCAAGTCTTCTTGGGGAGTTTATTTACAGGTTGTTGCAAGATTATTTTTTATAAAATAGAAAGGTGAAATAAGAATAATAGGTTGTTGTAAAATTATTTGTTATAAAATAGAAAGGTGAAATAGGAATCTTTTCTAATCATATGGTCTGCCATCTCCCAGACAAGGTATTTTTTCAGGATTATAAAAGTATACTTAAGTATAGTATTCTAGTCAATTATTTTGAATTGAAAAAAAAAATATAGATTGGTAGGCCAATATTAAATATGAAACATACAAGTTACTACCGAAACTTTTAAATTTTGGCAAATATTATGATAAAAAAACAGATTTTATGTAAATATAGGCGATATTAGAGTCTAAAAATGACCAAATAGCGAATTTATTTTTTGAAAAAAAGTCCAAAAAATAGCCAATTGGCGAAATTTCGCACCTAAAAATTTTTGTGCTCCGAGAGGAGGTTTTTTCCCTTTAAATCAAATTAGTGATAAGGGAAGTACAAGTTGGATTCTAAGTTGGGTCTCGACTCATCAAGTGGGATTCGATGGGGAGGACAATAGTTGTAGGAAGACTATATTGGGAAATAAAAGAACACCCATGTTAGAATTCTAGACTGTAAACTTAAAGAAGTGTATCCAAAGGAATCATTACCTCAAATGACATCTACACTCCAAAGGAAGGGTATAAATCTCTTATGCTTAAAGAAGTACATGTTGAATCATGTTGGTGGTAGAAGGTGTTATGGAAAATTTGGTGTCCTGTGAAAACTAAAATTTTTATGTGGCTTTATTCTCTCACAAAGTACTTACTTGGGACCATCTGCAACATAGGAACTGGATTGGTCTGGGAAGATGATATTTGTGTAAGGAAGCAGAAGAATCAAATGTGCACTTGGTGGTAAATTTGGTTTTACCAAGCTAGTTTTTTATGGGAATTGAAGATTCAATTGGTGTGAAGAACATATGGTATGGTTGTTCAGTGGAAGAATGTTTTAGAAATTGGTACAATACTAAGGAGGTAGAGGAATTTAGATATGTCTGTGCAACTAATAACTAGTGCATCTGGCGAGTGAGGAATGCAAGTGTTTTTGATGATAGAGACTATCCATTTTTCATCTCTGTGAATCAAAGTTTAAGTCTGCTAAAGTTCTTTCCTCAAGAAAAGAAGTCAAAGAAGGTACAAGTGGTTCCTTATGTCGATCTAAATTGCTTTCCTCGAGCATTCTTTGATGGAGATACGTAGAGTAATAGGGGCAAGCTGTGTGGAGCAGGAGGTGTAATCCATTTTTTTGAAGGTCACAGTATTGCATTTAGAGTAGGTCTTGGAACTGGTTCAAATAATTTTGTAGAAGTCATGGCGTTATGGCTTACTCTTAGACTAGCAAAGGATAATGGGATAAAGACCTTCAATTTTTTTGGTGATTATCTGTTAATCATTAATTGGACGTGGGAGGAGTCTAGTTTCCAGATTATTGTCTTGAGAGCTCTTTTGGAGGAGACCTACCGGATTAATTTATCTTTTGATGAAGTGATTTTTAAGCATATTTTTAGAGAACATAATCTGGAAGAATATATTCTATCCAGAGATAGGATAACCAATAAAAACCATGAATGGACGGTTTTCAAAATGGTGAGTAGAAGAATGGTTTGTTTTGAATTTGGAGAAGGTAAGGAAGAGTGGCATGTCTATCCCTGAAATATATCATGTTTTAGGATTAAGGCTTGTTTTGATTCTGTCATGGAAGATGATGGTTGCAACCAGAGGCCTGTTGATCCTTTATTGGATTAAGATCTAGGATTTAGGCCTGTTACTATTGGGTTTTTCTTGATACAAGAATGGTTATAGGCTTGGGATTTTGCTTGAATTGTAAATCTATGTGATAAATTTGTGTTGTAATTTTTGTAGATGTTCGAGTTTTCTGGTTCTTAGAAGGATGTATTTTGAAAGTTTGGTAGTTTCTAGCCACAGGTTGGATTTTGAATTGTGAAATTCTTGGAAGCTGTATTGCTACAGGTGGATAGTTGAAGCTTAAGCGCCCCAGAGGACTACTTATGGATATGTTTAAATGCATATGAAGAATGTAATGTTTTCTATTAATGAGAATGTTATGATTTTTTTTCTTAGACAAATAAAAGGAAGTAATTTCCTGTATTATTCCTCAATTCACATGCATGGCATTCTGAACATCTTTTTGCCCGATATTATCTTTCTTGTATTATATAATAAATAGTAATACTCCGATTTCAAAGTTTACAAGAAGATAATGTCTTTTAATAAATAGTTGATTTGTTATATGAGGAAATAACAATGGAATATAAATTGTTTCTAATTAGAAAAACTAACTTATGAAATGAGGAGAAGAGAATTTTAAATTATTAATAAAATGTAATGTGTGTGTGTGTGAAATTATAATAAAATATGAAATACAAATTAATTGAGATTTTTTTTCATATAACTTATTAGATGCTTAGTTTTGAATTATTAATTTGTTTTTTTAAAGGAAGTACCAAAATAGGTTTAGGTCTTAGTTTATGATCAAATATGGTTTGAATATAAATAATATTTTTAAGAAAGTCAATTTCATTGTGATCATTAGTGAAGATAATAAAATTGTTCTTTTTAGTTTACATTTACCTTTAATCCTATACATGAAATTGGATTCCTCTCCATTTAAATTTGCAACTTGTACATGTGTTTATTATGCTATCTTTATCTTGAATTTGAATTTGAATGTGTTGCGTGTTCTATTTTTGAATAAACTAATGAGTTGTACATTTATCCAAAACACATATTGAAAAGTCTTAAGAGTGATGCATATGGTGTTCTTGATTTTCCTGAACTTTCGCATGATGAATCCATAATCCATAAGGAAGGGGTTTCTCAATCTATGAAATAGACGTTGTCCAAAAAAGAGACTCTCATGCTTGGTATGTGAAAGGTTCCAAAAAATAAAAATGAAACAAATTATTGCTCACATTTTGAGACTGGACTATCTCAACCACACCACACTTGATTGATCTATTGATGAGAAAATGCATTAAATATATAGGGGAATGATGAACTCTCTATATCTTAGAATGGTGGATCTAGATATCTAAAAATAGCTAAGACAACCTAGAACCAGTTGGAGCTAAATTCCAACAACAACCTACTATGGTTCCAATTACAACTAATTATTCATTTCCTGATTATTTCTAAGACTCCCCCTTAATGGAGAAATGAATTCTCTATCAATATCAATCATATCAATGTGAGACTAATTGTCTCACTCAATTCATGTATATTACTTGAGCAATATATTACATATATATGAAACAAATGAACTCCCTAGATCCTCAAATGGTGGATTTAGATCCCCAAAAATAACTAAAAAAACCTGGAATAAATTTGGAACCTTATTCCAACAATTAATGATTGTGATTCCAAAGAAAACTAATTATCAAATCATTTCTAAATTATTTATAACACTCCCTCTTAATGGAAAAATGAATCTCTACAAATCTCTATCAGGTCATTAGGTATATATTAGAGTCAAGTTCTCATGTTCAACATTTTTATTCATATGATTGGGTTTGAGTGTGATGTATCATTTCACTGGATTTTCCTCATCATAAATCATCCCAGGATTTTGCAGGTTACCCCTAACCAATGCAATTCTCAAATGACTTTGGTATACCATGAACCATACATCACACCATGTAGATTTTAGCTGACCAAAAACTTCCAACTGTCATGACAAGTGGTTTTTAGAATGACCACGAACCTTGCACTACAAAGTGGTTTTTAGATCACCATGAACAATACAATATATCATGTGGCTTTTTATGATCACTAGACATCATGATGGGGAAAATGATTTGCAATGAACACACTTGCTTAGGATTTCTTCACCATGAGCTTCATCTGTGAACTATATGATTCTTCCTTTTGTACCTGCATCAAATTATTATTGGTGTCCATATAAAAAGCAATCCATCTATCGATATACATGTGTTCCATCTACCTCACTCGGCAGTACTCTAGGAATATTTTTCACCTACATGGTCCATCAACATGATAAACTCTTCGTTAATCATAAATTTGTCCCTCACAACATCTCACACACTTATATCACTCCATTTCACATCCCCCCTTCATCAAAGATTCTTGACTTCTCCAATTCACCATCAAGCTTAGAAAAGAGTCTACTTGCCACCCTCATACGTATTTGAGTGGTTGAATCCACAAATCAATGACACATACTCTATATGCATAAGAGGGATACACACTACATGATTACATGTGCTACCACACTAATTCATGTAGGCCTAAATCAATTGGGCTTACAAAAAACGTAGGGATTTTAACCTGCAATCAACTTTCCTATGGCTAGACTTTACAACTTCAGGCCAAAATGTTTTGGGGTGTTAGGTACAAAAGATCATGCACCCCCTACAATACATAATAATCTTTACAAAGTTTCTTTTGAGGTACAAGAAGCATTCAACATGCCTTAAAACAATATTAGGTTACCATTATTGCTTAGTACTAGCCATATTCCCAAAATGTTACAATCCCATTATGTATTCCCATTTAAATCTCATCACCATGCATACATTTGGATTTCTCCCTTCATCTTTGTCAAATTCTTCATCTTTCTATACTTCATGAGCCTTTCGTTTCTTCTATATTCTTATATCTTCTTCTTCATGTGCTTGAAATTATCTGCATAAAATATGTTCTTGTAGGAGGGATGTCTCCTTCCAATAAGGCACCTATCACCTTGGATTGGAAAACTTAATTGATGCATGGATGCCATTCTACTACATCATTTAAAATGACTTAACATTTGATTTTTGACTCTGACCATGAATTTAGCTTAACTCTTTACATCAATAAAAATGCTTGACCTTGACTCTCACTTTCATCCACTTCTCAGTACAACTTCCTTTTATAATCAATCAACATGACCATTCCAAACAACTTGAGAACCATACAAAAACATAAGATAAATTATTAACAACCAAGATTAATCATACCTTCCAAGGGTCACTCAATACCAACCGCATCACATGCTAGAACTCATTTGATTAACATACCTTCTTCTCAATTTGCAGCACATAATTTGTTTGTGTTAATAAACTCAACTCCACAATTTTCTTCATACATAGTTCTCTTGCTCTCTCACTCATTTTTCTTATGGAGTATTCTGCACTCAAACTCATTTGTCCATAATCAAATATGCTTGTTGAACAAATTAAGTGTTCTAGGACAATTTCCTGGTCACATTAGGGATTCAAATTCAAGCATATTCAATTATTGTTCTTATGCATGGTTCTACAATCAAACTCATTGATCCATATTGAAATATGTTTTCTGGTTGAATTAAGTGTTCAAGGTCAGTTTCCTGGTCGTAATAGGTTTTTGGATACATATTCAAGTAGATACCATAGACCGGCATGTTCTTAGGCATAGGTTGAATTCTTATGAAACAAATATTGCATTCACATCACTTTGAATTTCTATGGTTAGCAGAAAGATCCCCAAAGAATCATTCAAAATCACTGGTGGCTTCTTCATGGTGGTATATTTTCTCGAGGCATCCAAACTACTCATAAATTCCAAGCCAAGATGAGTGCCCCCAACAATTTCTATGCATTATTTGCATCTTTTAACAATGGAGGCTACCTCAGAAAAACAGTCTTGGCCTTCTCGGTAAGCAGTGAGGACTCTAGCGGCTTGAATCTCCTCCTTCACACACTTATATTACGGGCAATGATTCCTTGGCTCACACAATAGGAAGTTTCTTCAAACTTTTACTTCAACAAATGTACAAAAATAATATATCTTGATCTTGTTCTCACATACCAAGTAGGATTTAGGAGCAACAAATTCTTAAACAGAAACAAAACACTAATATAGAAATCAATCCACTATTAAAAAATGAAGATCATATCTCCTATGCTAATCCTCCTAAAATGTTGTGCATATTACATACTAAACTATTCATGATCCATGTCATCTCCAAAAAGAATCAGGCATGTGCTTGCTCTGATACAAAAATAAAAATGAAACACTTTATTTCTCCCACTATGTTGAAATGAGACTGTCTCAACCACACCACACTTGATTCATCTATTAATGAGAAAATGCATTACATATATAGGAGAATGACTAACTCTCTAAATCCTAGAATGGTGGATTTAGATATCTAAAAATAACTAAAACAACCTAGAACTACTTGGAACCCAATTCCAACAACAACCTATTATTGTTCCAATTACAACTAATTATTCATTTCTTCATTATTTCTAACAACCAATTCCTTCTTCTTGTGATGCTAAAATATGAGTGGCATTGTTGTAAGGGGAAAGGAAAAAGTAAAATCCAAATCCAAATCTTAACTTCATAATATTGTAGAAGGATCTCATATATGCGAGTTATGCCAAAATCTTATGATTATTTGACCCGGAACCTATCTATAAATGCATCGTATGTGAATTCCACTATCAGAAAGTTGGCTTAAATCCTTAGTTGTTATTGCAGTGCTAGAAATAAGATCCAAAGTACTATGGCATTAGGTTGTTACCATATTCATATTTTCCTAAAAGAGTACTCACGTTGAAATTAAAGTACTGTAAGCTGGGTGAAAACATGAATTTCAGTTAGTATTTTGTAAGAATTAAATACGCGAATTAAGATTTCTCAAGTTTTCAGTTGAACAATTATATTTAATTTTCGATTCATTAATATTTAAATTTGGGATGATTACTATTTTTTCCAGAAGACTAAACTTTACATAAAGCTTAGAATTTTGTGCAAACTAGATTTTTTGAGTGTTTGCCCGTAATACTTTTCCCATCAATAATTTTGTCGAAATCTTACTTTTGGTGAAATTTATTTTATATGTAAATAATTTTGCAAATGAAGAGGTCCATATGCTGACATTTGGGTTCTTTTATCAATAGTCTAACTCCAAACATGTTAGCAATAGGAGTGGGTCATGTGGATTATGAATTTGTTTATATTTATTCACACATGTAATATCCCGTATGTTTTATTTTGTTTAAGACAATGTAGCAAATTCGAATTTATGACAAAGTGGATAATATTTTAATATTATATTTAAAAAATGTACAAGATTAAAGATTCACACATGTCCTTATGATGGGATAAATGTAAAAGGGATTTTTTGACATTATTAATTGAATGTTGGACAAATTTGAAAGACCATGTTGAACTTTAATGAACCATGACCCCACAGGTGGGGAACACATTCCTACTCTGGCTCAAGTGGAGGAAAAGACAAACTTGTCAAGAGACATTGCTCTTGAAGCAACTCCCTAAAATATAGGAGAGGATCAATGGTCAATGAAATTCCAATGGGGGAATTTGGGCCTTGCTTAAGACATAGGCAATAAAACTATTTATGTGCATGCAACAGAGGACATATTGTTGTTTAGTATGCAAGAGAAATATGTTGTGGGAGCATTATTAAAGTGTTAGGCAATTTATGGAGAGTGAGTACATTGCTTGAGATAAGATAAGGATTCTTTACACACTTGAAGAGTGTGGAGATACTATGTTAGAAGTTGTAGCAGTGAGAGACTAGCGTGTTTGTCCCTATAGTGTCATGGTCAATGCTAGGGAGTGATTGCTAAGCAAGTGAAACTAGCTTTTCAAAAGTCTACGGTTGGGTGGAATGTGGTCATTCCAATTGTGTTTTCCCAAAAAAAATTGCATATTAGATATGTGGTTAATTCTTTGTTATATTTGTTTATGCAATTTAAATTTTCTTCTTTCTATCTAATTCTATATTCAGTTTCATTGTCTTATATATATGATTTAAAAGACTTCATCATTTGTTCTAAATATATCTAGCAGTTCCTTTTATATTCTATTATTCTTTTAATTAGAATTATTTAAATAGTTAAATCCATAATATTCTCTAGATGTATTCACATAATTAACTCAATAGTATTAATTTATTCTTCATTTTCAATCTGCTCGTTAGAATTTGCATTTTGTTTCTATTTCACATTTATCTAGAGTTATTTAAAAAGTTAAATTTATAATCTTATCTAGATGTATTCACATAAATAAATGAATATTGCTATTTTATTTGTCATTTTCAATCTACTCATTAGAATTTACATTTTTTTTCTATTTCACATGCTAATATCAACAAATAAATTATATTTTCAAGATAAGAATGCTATGCTTGACTATGGTATCTAGGGCATAATTTATATTATGTTTCTAGTTCACTTTTAATATCATCAAATACAATTATATTGTCAATACAAGAATAATGGTATGTGTTGGTATAATGTTTTTTTTTTAAAAGTTGATGGGAAATTGTTAATGAAATTCTTTGTTTTGCTATAACCCAAAATCTGTGAGAGAAACGCCCAATCCTGAAGAAATATACCATATGACCGTTGGCTAAAGTAAAAAGGAGCTAAAAGGGTTAATGGAGCGGATATGGAGATCATATGAGAGAAATAATGGTCTAGATCACATGAGAAAGGGTCAACGACGGAGACAGAGTTTCGATGGAAAGAGAAGCGAGGTGTATAGCACGAGTAAACGCCGCTGAAATGAATTTTGAAGTGACGTTAAAAGGGAGGCAGAAACAATGATCATTTGATTAGGCAATGGGAGATCAATGGTCCACATTCATTCCGCATGGCCAACATGCGCATTTGAATGAGACCCTTGGTGGTTGTGAAATACCATACCTTTCTCCATGTGTCATCACTGTATCATTTCACAATTCGAGAGGGTGGTAAGGAAAACCACTACTTGACCCTGCGAAACCACCTTTGGGGGTATAAAAAGCCAAAAACACGTGGAAGAGGGTTGACATTTGTCATTTGAAGGTCGAGTGATTGGGACGTGTGCGTGTAGTGGGAAAACAATAGAGGATACCTTTTCGACCTGTCAGTCCTAGGTAGGTCTTTCAAAACCCGTGCAAGTGGTTAGAAGGTTCTATATGATGGAAGGCTCTAGTGAATTAGTAGCTTAGAATGCCAAATTGGTTAGAATAGAAGAAGTATTGGAAGATAGGGATGATGATATTTACGGAAGATAGGGATGATGATATTTACGACCCTGTTATGACTAAGTTTATGGTTTCAAAGATTAAAAGCAAGTTAGATGGTTTGCAGAAATAGGGTTTAGACATCCACAATGTTTACAAATCCAATTTAATCTATTTTTTCCTAGAACCAACCCCAGGGTTTCCATATATTGTCTCCTGGTGTGTAATGAACTACTCTCAAACCGAAAAGGTGGTCATGAACTCGTCCAAAACAAAAATCCTTTTCCCTGTAAATTCATCGACCGTTAGAAAATATTTAGAAATACCTTTGTATTTTTCTCATGACCAGGAATATTTCGCCGAAGAAAACCTAATCAACCAATATAGACAGTCGTCTCCCAAAGCCAAACAAGCCTCCCTGTTAAATTTTCTAAAACCAAACATTGCAATTGAAGATACCCCCTACCCACTGGATATTACCCTTTTCAATGAAAATTCTCAATTATTCTTGTCTTTGATTTCTTAGTTTTTAGGTCTTGATAGTGATTCAATGGTCACTGAGGTTCAACTAAGTTTATGTTTTAGATTGAGTTCTGGTATCCCACAAACAAAGCGCAACCAAATTCCTTGCCTTAAATTTGATGAATTCTTAACTGAGTATTCACTCTCAGTTAGTGAATTTCCATAGTACCAGAAACTTCCGTTTCCAGACATACCTGTTGATTTTTTTTTATTTTCCAGTTAAGAGAATTTACATTTCCTACAATTAGTTTTTTCAGCTACAATAGAGAATAATATGTTTAACTTCATGAATCTCATATTATCAGAAGTATACAGGGTGATTTTTGAAGAAAATTTACCAAGATTATTACCAGAGATGAAAATCCTAATACAACTGAGTCTAGATAAAGCAGTTGGTGACTGGTTTTTGTTGAAACAACATAAAGTGAATAGGCTTTATGGTTTTGTGAAGGAGCCATGGGTTTTACTAGCTTTCTTGACATTGAGAGTTTTTTTCCCTAGAATTCATCAGACATAAGCTGATACTGTAAAATGACCATTTCTTGGCTTTCAAGAAGGCTTCAGACATAAAATTTCGTCTAAAAATAGCCCCTTTCATAGTAAAAAACATAAATTCTCTTTCTTTTATAGAAAAAAAATTGGATATAATGAATTTTAAGAAAGCCATTGCTATCAATTATGACCCATGTCATATCATTTCCTAGAGGAGGAAGCAAAACAAAAGTAAGGCATTTGATCATCAAGAAGTTGAAGGGTTGGTTGGGAAGGAAAATCTATTGCAATATGAGTGTGATGTAGAAGTCTCAGCATGTTCACAATCCAATCCTTTTGCCCCAGCAAAGTTTTCAGCTGAATTGATACCTACCCTAGGAAAAATTGAGATTGCCAGTAAGAGGATTTTCCATGAAACTATTGATACAGAGGTGGAAGAACATGAAAGAAGTAATAAATTCAAATCATATCCACAGAATGAATTGATTATGTTTGGTAGTGAAAAAGGGAAAGAGAAAGAAAAATATCTAGGCCCGGAGGTTCAGATGTATGATTATAAATTTGAGGAAGTGAAAGAGGTGATAGTGACAAATTTCAATCTAGAGTTGAATTGTACGTTAAATATGGTCAAGAAAAACATGCTACAACGGAGAAGAGCAATAAATTGTTTCCTAAAATCAGAAGTGTAGGATATTTAGAGGTCACTTTTTTCACTGCTAGAGATCCTATTAAAAACATGTTAAAACATTTTCAATTTGGTCATATCTTCTGATGACCAAGTTTAAGAGATGAAGATAAATTTGAACAAGATACCAGTTCAGATAAGATCCATTTGCATAGTAAAACTAGAGAGATCATTTACACAGACTTCATGAAAGCCACCTTGAAAATTTCAAAAGGAAAAAATACAGTGAATACTGATTAAAAATCCAATTGAAACAGGAGAAGACAAAGAATAAATCCCACCAACATCAGATTAAGAAATTGCAAATTGATTGAGCGGAAACTAACAATGAGCCAAACAAAGGGGAAGAAAGAAAGAAACTCTTAAATGAAAAGGAAAGTACCATTCAATTGCTTAAGAAAAATTTCAAAATTCCAACCACTCAGCTAATTCAAGCATCTGAATTAACTGTTTTAGAACAAGAAAAAGAATCCCTATCACAGGAGTTAGATGATTACAGAGAAAAATGGCTTAAATTTGAGTAAAAATAAATAAGTTGGGAGAAGGACAAGATGAGTCTCAAGACTCAAATTGAAGAATTGAAGATAAAATTAGCAGGTGGGATACAAGAAAAGCAAGGAACAAGTCAAAGCAACAAAGAAGCAAGTACAAAAGATTTAATTCAAGCCATGTCTCAATTCAGTCTGAAAGATGTTGATATTAAGGAATTAAAAGAAGAAATACAGAAGTTAGAAGAGGAAAACCAGAAAAAAAGAAGAGGAAAGAAAATAATTGGAAAATAAGAATAAGGAGCTAATATGTAAAAATCAGAAATTAATATCTCAAATTACAGGGAAGCTACCCATGCAAGGAGAAAAACATCTAATTTGGGACTTGATAATAAATAAGGCTGCAAAATTGAGGCCTTATTTGAATTTTATGAAGACAAAGGAAACAATATCCAATGACAATATACAAAGTTGTACAACAATGAGAGAGGTTTTGGATAAAAAACCGAAAGACACAACTCAAAATACCATTAAATTTTTAAATACTTTGAAAGAAGATGATTTGAAAGTGATGGCCATTAAGAACAGAATAGCAGTTATCACTTGGGCCGGGAGAATCCTTGGAAAACATTCTCATGTTGAGAATGTCCAGGGTAAAGCAGAGGAGATGAAGAAACATGCAGAATCCTTCAAAAGAGAATTTGAAAATATGATCCAGGAAGGTTTGCTTTCTTTTTGGGATGGAGATAATAAGTTAATTTCTCATAATTATTATAATAACCTATTATTTGAAATGAGGATGAACCATGAAAAGTTTGAAGACATGACTCATGTCCTAATAGGAAAGATTGTGCTAGAAAAACTTTTAGATGATTTTGAAACTCTAAACCAGTTGGCGAGGATAGGTGCAAAGATACCTCCCATCTCTATTACAGACCATGTGGAAATGAAATTTCTAGTTAAAGAAATCACTGGTTACGAGGTTCCCTTTGGAGAATAGTGGAAAATGGTGGAGAAGTATGGAAAAATTAAGTACAGTATGCACACGTGAAGATTCCTGTTCGAGAAAGAGAGATTTTCCAGCAGCTACAACAGATAGATGATACCAAATGCTATTTTGGGAAATTTTAAAATTATGGAAATTTTGATAGAAATGGAATGTAATAAGTAGTTTAAAGTTTACTATTTTTGGAAGTAAACAGTTAGGTTTTTCCTCAAGAGGCCTCTGTATGTATAAAAGCAAATTTTGGAAATGTAATTAGGGTTGTAACCCGTGAAAGGAATACACATTTTGTATTGTTATTTTTCCAGTTTTAATAAAGATGATCAAGAAGAGTTGAACATATTTTTCATGAGCAAAGATTCCTGTGTTGTTGATTTAGAGTCTGTAATTTCCTTCTCCTCATGTGATTTTTTATTCCAGTAAATTTATTTCAACTATGTTTTTCCTTCATACTTAGATGAGAGTTTGATATGCTCTGATTTATTGGGTCCGAGTATTCACAAATTTTTCCTCCAAAGTTAATATTGGATTCATCTATAATCGGTTCCCAATATTGATGGATTGTATCCTTTTCTTCCATTATCACCTACAAATAAGAACTTGACTGTGAAATGATAACTACCTTACCTTTGAAAAAATATTCATTGTTAAAATTTGGTTGATTCTTAAACATCTAGATTCTGAATCCATGTCCAATGGTACCCATGTGTTTTATCCCTTTATAAATTCAAATCAGAATCATTTCGAAATATCTCTAGCCACTGTATTTATTTTTGAGAGAGCCCTCTCTGGTAGGAAAAAGGATAGGTTTCCTCCTAAATATTGGTTTGAAATAGTTACCCTAGAACTATCCTTCCACAACAAAGGGAATGAAATTTTGGCGCCGTTGCCGAGGAACGAAGGTTCAAAATTTTCCCTGGGAAGAACGACAGTTAGATCATATTTCTATGGGAAAAGAGGTTTGATATTTGTTTTTGTTGTATTTTGTCCTAGTGATTCCAGTTTGAAAATTCAGTTTTAAAAGGTGACTCCAAAAAGGAATTGTGGCTTCTAGAAAGTTTCATACGAGAAGCAATCACGATCCCCAATCAGTTGAAGGGGTAGAAAGTCCTGAAAATATTCTCAGAAGAAACAAAGGGAAAGATCAAGAAGGTACATCTCAGTCAAAAAAATTGTTTCCTTCTTTTCAAGAAGAATTGTTAGATATTGAAGACATTGGTTTAAATGTAAAGTTTGAACAATATTTATCTAGGTCAAAGTATGAAAAAAATTTAAAAGAAACAATTATTGATCAAAAAATATTTTAGTCATATCTATTACACTCTATTTGGGAAAATTTACAAAAATATGAAGAAAAGTGAGTTGAAGGAACAAAAATTTTAGAAACCACCACCACAAGTTCATAATATTGCTCAAAACCATCCAGTAGATATGGCTGCTAGGTTTTCCCCACTTGCATTACTTGCTGTTTTGCATGACCTTCCTCATAATTACGCCCAAAGAATAACACTATATGATGGAGAGGGAAATTATACAGCTCAACAACACATTGATAGGTTTAATGATTTTATTGATCTTGAAGAAGTAGATTACGATGATGGAAAAATGAGGTTGCTGGCTCAAAGTTTATCTAGGGAGGTTAAAAAATGGTTTAGAACTCTTACTGCAAGGTCCGTTCCTACATATGATGAGTTTGTAAATCGTTTTATTGAAAGATGGGAAGAAAAAAAGAACCCTTTACAAATCTTTACACAGTTTAATAATTTGAAAAAAGGGAATTTTGAGTGTGTTCAAGAATTTTCTGGAAGGTTTATGAGAGTCTATAATTCAATCCCTACTGATATTCAATCCCCAGTAGGAGCTGCCAAGTTACATTATGCAGATGCTTTTGATGGTGATTTTTCCTGTATGCTAAGAGAAAGAAAATCAGCCACTTTACCAGATATGTTAAAAGATGCAGTAAAAGTAGAGGCAAACTTGATGGTTTCTGGAAAAATGAAACATAAAAAACAAACAGATAGAAGGAAAATTAGAGAAGAAAACCAAGCTTCAACTTCTTCTTCCACTGATACTAAATTTGATATTATGATGATGACTATGGAAAGACTCATAGACAGATTAGCCTTGGAAAATAAAAATCGATATAGAGATCAACAAGACCCAAAAATTAGAAATCCAAATTTTAGAAGACCAATTCCTCCACAGATAAGACAGAGAGATCAGAGAAATCAAAGAAATGCAGAAGATCAGCAAGTCAGACCCCCATTTCCTGAAAATTTTGTTGATGAGGAGGAAGAAATTGTACTTGTGGAAATTTAGATACATCATTTTGATGATCATGAATATGAAGTTTATTTGACTAAAATGGAACATGACATGTTTTCTCAAGAAGGGGAGTGTAATACTTTTGAATTACAAACAGAGCAATATCAAATTGGATATCAAAACATTGTGAATGATCTTCAGAGAAAAATCAACCTTAGAAACAGAGATGTAGTTGTGAATAAAGGAAAGGGTCCTATTGATCAACCTTCAACTAGTCAGCATAAGAAAGAAAGAAAGAAAGGAAGAAATAATGAAAAAGGTTCCAGAAAATGAAAAGAGATTTAATCAAAGAAAGTGATAAAACACTCACTTCTTTCAAATTGCAAAGTGAGATTTCAAAGATTAAAATTTACATCCATTTTAATGAGATACTGGAAAACAATGAGTACAAAGAGAAAATTGCAAAGATGGTTAGAAGTGAAGGACAAATGGAACCTGATACATTATAACTAAATGGTGATGCTCCAACTATTCTTTTTGGTTCCAAAATAGAAGATAGTAGTTCGGAAGATGTTCCACCTTTCTATGTGAGTTTGCATATCCATGATATGATTCTCCATAATTGCATGCTTGATCCAGGGGCTTCACATAATTTAATTCCAAAGGTTGTGGTAGATATTTTAGGTTTTGAAATCAAAATACCTTACAAAGATTTGTTTTCTTTTGATTCAAGAAAGGTCAGATGTTTGGGATTGATCAAATACTTGGTGGTTAATCTCACTAAAATTCCATCTAAAAGTATTGTCATGGATGTAGTTGTTGCAGATATTCCTCCAAAATTTGGTATGTTGTTATCTAGGTCTTGGGCTTCAAAACTCATAGAAACGTTACAGATGGATATGTCTTTCGCTACAATTCCATTTTTTGGTGAACTTAGGAGGTTATACAGAGAGAAGAGACTTGCATATGTGGTAAGCAGTATAGATGAACCAGATAATCATCCAATTTATGCAGTAGACACTGATTTAGGGTCTTCTATTTTTTACAATGATTTTCAGTTTGAAGAAGAAATAGATTTTGGAAAACAAAAAGAAGAAAATGACTTGGTTATAGAACAAGAAATCCTTAAGCAGAAACAAAAAGATGAAGGGATTTGGACTATGCATTTTGATGGGTCAATAAGTAGAGAAGGTGTTGGTGCAGGTGTGTGGATAATATATCCAGATCGAGAATTATTGGTTTATTCCTTTAAGTTGACCTTTGAATGTACAAATAATGTTGCAGAATATGAATCTTTGATTTTGGGGCTTAATGTGTTAAAATGCTTGAAAGCAAAGAGAATTGATGTATATGGAGATTCTGAATTTGTGATTAATCAGGTGAATGGAAGTTTTCAAACTAAACATCCAAGGATGAGGGCATACATAAATGAAGTTTGGGATTTGCATGGAAAATGTTTTGATGAACACAAGATGGTGGTGATACCCAAAATAAAAAATTCAGTGGAAGATTTCTTGGCTACTACTGATAGAGCTTTTAAAATTCCTAGTTTTTCAAACAAGAAATATGAGATTGAAATTGTGAATAGGCCTTCAATCCATGATAATTCAAAATATTGGCAAGTTTTTGAAGATGATTTTCAAATTAAAATATTTTTAGAGATGTCAGATGAGTTTTCCAATACAATTATTGATAATGAAGATCAGAATATGGAGGAAGTTGTTGATATTGAATAATTTTTAGAAGAACAAGAGAAGCTAAAAGAGGCAATTGGAGGAAAATAAATTATTCAACTTAAACACAATGTCATTCCAAAGGGTCTTATACCTTTGGAAAAGATGTTTGATAGAAATGATGTAGCCAAAAATCCAAAAGTGGTACCTCATGAAGGTGAGATTAAAGATTGCATCATTGGGATAGAAGAAAAACCTAAAATAGTGAAAATTTGAAAGAATTTGCGACCAGAAGAAGAGAGAAAGTATGTTGAGTTGGTGAAGGAATTTTTAGATGTATTTGCATGGAGTTATGAAGATTTGAAAGAATGTGATACTTCCATTATTCAACATGCAATTCCCATCAAACCAAATGAAAAGCCTTTTAAATAGAAACTCATAAGAATAAATCCTTTGCTGATCCTAGTGATTGAAAAGGAAGTCAAAAAGCTATTTGATGCCAAAATTATTGTGTCTCTTATATTTTCAAGAGGGGTGGCAAATATGGTCCCTGCTAGGAAGAAGAATGGAGAAATAAGACTTTGTGTAGATTTCAAAAATTTAAACAAGGTATCTTTGAAAGATATTTATCCTTTACCAAAGATGGATCATATTTTGCAAAAGGTTGTAGGAGCATAAAGGATATCTATGTTGGATGGTTTTTTCAGGATATAATTAGATCAAAGTTAATCTAGAAGATCAAGAGAAAACAACATTTACAACACCTTGGGGAACTTTCATGTATGCCAAAATACCATTTGGATTGATGAATGCAGGGGCAAAGTTCCAAAGAGCCATGGACATTGCATTTGTTGAAGAAAATGACAAATTTGTAGTGGTGTATATGGATGATATCAATGTTTATTCAAAATAAAATGCAGATCACTTGAGACATTTGGAGAATGTATTTTTGAAGTGCAGAAAATTTGGTATATCTTTAAATCCTAAAAAATCAAATTTTGCCATGAAAGAAGGAAAATTATTAGGACATATTATATTGAACGATGGTATTAAAATCGATCCTGAAAGATTGGCAGACATTCAGAAGATTGGGATACCAATATGTAAGAAATAAATTCAATCTTTCATGGGGAGAGTGAATTTTTTGAGAAGGGTTGTTCCAAGTTTCGCAGAGATTTTGAGGAATATTACCAAATATGCTAAAGAAAAATAATGATATCAAATGGACTATAGAATCTAAAAAATCTTTAATAGATATTAAAACAGCTCTCATAGAAGCTCCCATTTTGATTAGTCTAGATTTTTCAAGAGAATTCATTATATTTTCTTTTGCTTCACAACATACAATAGCTGGTGTATTATTGCAGAAAAATCAGGAGAATATGGAATAGCCTATTTCCTTTTTCAGTAAGATTTTGAGAGATGGAGAATTGAAGTATGATATAATGGATAAACAAGATTATGCATTGATCAAGTCTTTGAAATTTTTTAGAGTTTACATATTGCATTCACACATAATTGCTTATGTCCCAACTACTGTTGTTAAATAAATTCTTACTCAACCAAATCCTGAAGGGAAGAGAGCCAAATGGATTGCAATATTGATGGAATATGATTTGGAAATAAAACCCACAAAGCTAATTAAAGGGCAAGGTTTGGCAAAGCTAGTTCGACATAAACAAATTATGATTCTCTAGATATGAACTTTATTTCTGATCTTTCAATTGAAACACTCCCAAATTTACCAGTGATTAAATAGTTTTCTCTATCTCCTTGATAAAGTGACATTGTTTATGTTCTACAGAATCTACAGGCACCTCCTGAGCTGAGCAAAACTAGATCAAGATTTGTAAAATTAAAAGTAGCAAAATTTTGCATCTTAAATGAATATCTATATTGGAAAGATCTAGGAGGTATTTTGTTGAATTGTTTACTGGAAAATGAAGCATAACACATCATGAAAGAATTTTACCAAGGGGTATGTGGAGGACATCATTCATGGAAAGAAATAGTCAAAAAAATTCTTGGAGCAGGTTTTTATCGGCCAACTATTTTTGTTGATGTGTATAAGGAAATTTCAATTTTTCATGAGTGTCAAATTTTTTATGGAAAGAAGAAAATTTTGTCCCTACCTTTAAAGCCAATTTCAGTAGAAGTACCTTTTCAACAATGGGGTTTGGACTTTATTGGATAAATTAATCAAAATTCTTCTAGTCAGCACAAATGGATTTTGACTGCAACAGACTATTTCATTAAATGGATTGAAGCCATACCAACTAGAAATGCCAAAAACACAGTGATTATGAATTTCTTGGAATAGATTATTCTTTGAATGTTTGGATGTCCTAGGAGAATAGTGATAGACAATGCATTGGGTTTCAGATCAAAGAAGATGATTAATTTTTGCCACAAATATCATATTCATTTGAACCATTCAACTTCCTACTATCCTCAAGGTAATGGATTGGCATAATCTTCGAATAAAAGTTTGGTGTGGATTATAAAGAAGCTACTAGAGGAAAACAAAAGAGCATTGCATACCAAACTTAAATGCATTATGGCAGATAGTATTACCAAAAAAAGAGCTATTGGAACATCACCATTTCAGTTAGTTTATGGAACCGAAGTAATTTTTCCAATCTCATTAGGTTTTCTAGTCATGAAGTTACTACAGGAGGTTGCAGAAGAATCAAATCATATGCAGAGGAATTTAAATTAGATGATAGAGTTGCACCAAATGAGAGAAAATGCATATGACAAAACTCAAATACATCAGGAAAAAATGAAAAATACTTTTGACACGAAGATCAAGGGAAGAAATTTCCATATTAATGATTTAGTTTTGAAATTGGATGCTAGAAATGAAGACAAACATGGGAAATTTGAGCATTTATGGAAGGGCCCATACGTGATCACTTCCTACTAGGGAGATAATTCTTTTATTCTACAGGACCAAAATGGAGAATTTATTGCAGGAAGTCAAGTGAATGAAGATTCTTCAAACATTATCTTTCTTAAGCAAGGAAAATAAAAGTAATTTTGTATATAATTGTATATATGTTACTGATTTTAAAAAGAATTTTGTATATGTTGAAATATTTTAACTTCTAAGAATATTCTATGTGTACTTTATTATTCCGGAGATGTTTCATTCCTCCGTTAGAACTTTATCATATATCCGGAGATGTTTATTCCTCCGTCGGGATGTTGTAACTTGGGTTATTATAGTGGGGTCGGCCCTGAATTAGTTGTTTAGGGGTTATTAGACTCTCCTAGGAGAATTCATCCCAGTTAGGGTGAAAAGTCAAGTAGGAGTAGAGTATAAATAGAGGAGGTGTGTTCCTCATTTATACTCACTCATTCACACACTTGTGAATTGCGCATAGGAGAGAGAGAGATCTGCAAAGAAGGAGAAGGAGCTCTTGTTTTGGGATTAAATCTTTGTATTTGTTTGTCATCTATATTGAGGAAGCTTTGCTGGGTTTTCTACCCCATGAGGGTTTCCCAGGATAAATTGTGTCTCTTGTGTTTATGCTGTGCTTGTTGTTCTTTTAGTAATAATGTATATGATATTGTTGTGAAATTGAATGGAATACTGATTTTATCTATCTTAGCATATTGAATTCTAACATGGTATCATAGCTAACCTGAAGGAAGGAAATCTATGGAACTTATGACACTTGTTTCACTTGCGACAATTTGAAAGTTAGGGTTTTGTATATCAAAACCTAGTCATCATGGAACTTTCGCTATAAATCACTTTTGGCGAAGGTTCAGGATCTAAAACTTGGACAAGCCGAAGATGAAATTTTCTTGTACCTTGTGTCCAAGTTTCAGCTTTAGATTCATTGTAATTTGTGAGATATGATCCGTACAAGTTAAGGTTTCTACCTCTTCTAGAATGCAGTACTAAATAGGTGACCTACAGAAAAAGGTCATATCTCGGGATTGGAAGCTCCAAATGGAATTCCGTAAAAAATGACAGTTAGGGCACAGACTGTAGTTTCACAGGTTCGAGTTTCATAGGCCAAAGACGAAATAGTGAAACGTGGAACTCAGTACAAGTTCGCTATGCTGTTTCATCCCTTAAACAGGTCATGTTGGGAAAATGAGAATATCTCTCTAATGGAGAATCCAATTGTAATGTCCCTAAAAATAGTAAAAATTTAAAAATTTTATGTTCCTGCAATAAACTATTTAAGGGGTGATGATTTATAAATTAACTTCAGCACTAATAAAAATGCCCGATATTTACTTGCGACATTTAATGTTTTCAGTTTCCTAAGTTACTTAGTATCTCTATCTATTTCATTTGTTTAGGTCTATGGAACCATTGTGTAGGGTAGATAAGGTATTTCTATCGCAAGTGTACTAATGCTAGAGTACAATAATAAAATCTCCTTGTTACTATTTTGAGAAATTCATGCGCATATTTATAAAAGTCCAAATGTTAACTTCAGGTGAGATGGACCTTTGTTGATAGATGTTGATGCCCATGATGGGACACTAGTGTTTGTAAGAAGGGAAGAAGTACCCCCGGCAGAGCTGCCGAGAGGTAAGGGTAAGCAATGGGAACTTCTGACTTACTTAGCAAGTTTCGCTAATGCATTCTATTTGTACTATGTTTGCAGGTGTCCCTATGAAGGCACCTACCTAGGGTGTCTACTTCACATTACTAGCAATTACTTAAGCCTAGAGATGGTAATGGTTGAAGTGTTGGCACACTATGACCAAGTGTGAATGTCTAAAGTGTAAAGGCTAAGTGTGAAAGGCTCATGGTGTAAATGCTATGGTGTAAACCTTGAAAATGGCATAATTGCATACAATTAAAATCGTTGATATCCACAAGGCGTGCTACTATAGCTTTTGGGTGATAAATCAAACTTCATTTAAGTGAGGTTGGTGAAGCATTAAATAATTCTTATGAACTCGTCGTAATGTGGATCTAGCTGGCATCGAGGGTTTCTATGTGGGGTTTTACACTAGCGAAATTTCATCTTCGTGGTTTCATTTTGGTTATGGGAAAATGCTTGTTGTGTTTGAGAGCTCTGTGCTCTGACCCGAGATTCGCTCGTGGTCATAGCACTTGCTGGTTACTTGATTGAAGGCGCAGAGGAGGACAGGAATGCTAGAGGTAATTCCCATGTTTCGATTCGAGCTCATTCATTAATGTTTTTATCCTGTAACTACATCTGTTTTAAACTTCGTTGTGATGTTTTCATGGCAGGATGGATACATTTCTACCCTACATTTCAACAACCTTGGCATTTGGATGGCTTGGGAAATGGTAAGTATAGGTTTCCCAAAACCTTACCCCTGCCTCTCGTATCTCTTGAGGGTGTATTGTTTTACTGTTAGGGGATTTCGTGTTGCCATTTGGCTCACTGTATTGTGTTGAGAAATCCAGTGGGGGTCGCCTTTGGCTGGCCCGGTTAAAGGATGTGTTAATTGCTTTTAAGAGGGAGTAATCCCTGGAGGGTTTTCAGTTGGATGTATAAGGCTTTGGCCATTCGGGATTATGTGGAAGTTCTAAGCCTCTTTGGAGGAGTGATGAACTCATGTTGTATAAATTTGGGGTTTTGAACAGTCATACCACAACTTGAATTTTCTATTTGGATTTTGAACATGTATTAATGCGATGTAAAATAATGTATAACTTCTGCATTTTCTTTCATGGCTGCTTTACCCTGTGGGTTTTCGATTTGATGTCTTTGTGTTAAAATGAGAATGGGTGAAGCTCTGTTTGTTGAAAAGAAATAATGTCTGAGCCTAAAATCTTCGTAATGTTTTGGCTTGCTAACAGTGAATGTTTTGATAGGAGGAATCGTAACCCTGAAGCTGTTTTATCTATAAGCCTGAGAAGTTTAAAATTTGGTTCTTACTGCTACGTTTTTGGTGTTTGCAATAGATAGAAAGGGTTTTAAATGAAGAAAATGGTAGAGGGATTCGATCCCAAGTCCCGCGTTAGTATATAAAGGTCATCTGTATGTTATTGCATATTGTTTGGTTGAAAAGTAACTGTGTATAAACTCCTGCATTTTAGATGAAGATGTAACCCTAGCTGCTGTTTGTTTTGATTGTTTGAAAGGGAATAGGGTCTACATGTTGATACTATGCCGTTTGGCGATTTGTAAGATAGCAGGGTTATCGTTGATGAGAATCGATCTCTTGACTTATGTTTCGATGTGTTTAAAAGAATTGTATCAAATGATAGGTGAATCCTATGATTTTTTTCTGTGGGATTCGATCCTTGAAAAGGTAGCGAAGCCGTGGGTTTGGGATTTAAATGTTTGTAATGTAAGATGTAATATACAATGTCAGTATCTATGATTTGCAATCGTGACTTCCCTAAAATGTATGATGCATTTTCTTCGTAATGGGTTGACTGTTGGTTAAGGAACATAGCTAAGGGATTTAAGGAATTCGTTGACGTTTGAAATTATTGGCAGATACTGTGTACGATGTTTTTCTCTACTGTGTAATATATTGGATATGACTTTGGAAAGAAAACTATGGAAATATAAATCCTATTTTTTTTAAAAGGAATAAAATAACTAAGAAAAAACATGAATATAATATTGATAGCAATTTTACATAAATAACACTGCTAGGAAGAAAATAAATTCTGATGTTTAAATCGATAGAGAAAGGACTCTAGGTTTAAGGTTTGCATGGATGTCTAGCACAGGCTAGTTTGACTAGACCTGCTAGACATTCTGCTGGATTCTAAAACAAGTTTCTACAGTAATAAGATTTCTAAGTATAAAGTTTTATGCCTATAATAAATACAACAACCCAAGAGCCTATGCCCAAAGTCCCTTGCTCAATAGGGGAAATGAATGCTATAAATGTGAAGGGAAAACATAGTAGTATAATAATAATAAGCCTAAATTAAATACCTAGTTGTCCATATAACTTGAACTGGTGAGTTAATAATTCATACCTAGTTGTCTTGAAATTCAACCTGCTCCTGTAGAGGCCTGCACACTCAAACAATAACCAGTGTAGAAATCTTCTGAGCTTAGCTGACCTGTTAGAGTGATTCATTAGCTGGATAACTTTGGGGCTACCATGTTCCTCCCAACCATGACCCTTAGGCCATTCCTGGTTCTAACTGGATCCCCTCGAACTTGGTTCCAACATGCAATAAGAGATAGAGGCCCTAGGTTCACTGCTGGTTCAGATCTGAAATTATTAGGTGAGATTGGTTCAACTTCTTGGAGAAGAAAACTTCTCTTTGATTACCATAAGAGAATGATAATGAAAAATAATGATGATCCCCCAAACTTGGGATCTGCCCTTTTTATGTAGGGGAGTCTTGAATTATGACTATTGGAATAATTAGTGTCTTTAAATTAAATAATATAATATTTAAAAAATATTATTTACTAAAATATTTTGTCCTCATGAACTAGGACTTCTCACTTGTTTAACTATAAGTGATTTTAATCTTTATTCTTTTTCATAATAATAATAATAGAATAATTATAATTCAACCTAGATATTAATACTATAAGTGATTTTAATCTTTATTCTTTTTCATAATAATAATAATAGAATAATTATAATTCAACCTAGATATTAATACATTATTAATAATATTAAATAATGTGGCAGCCCACTTATGCATAAATATATATATAAAAGGACATATATTTTATAAATAGATAATAACAATATTATTATTAACGCTCTTAATAATAATATTTAGCCTTGAGGCCTTTAAGCATTTTGTTCTCATAAGTCTATTCTTAGTCAATCCATACTTTAGGTTATGGCAATTATCTTTTATTTAATTATGTATCTTCACATAATACTTCTTTTAAACATTAAGGATAAGGTCTAATTCTTTGGACAATCTTTTGGTAAGCTTGGATAGGCACCTCTAGTATCTCTCTTGCATGTCGGATTCCCTCGTTTAACATGGTAGTTCCCGCAATATTTGATGATAGATAAAAGATGAATCATTTAATCAAATTAAATAAATGTGATGAAAGTAGAAGTGCTATTCAGAGTCTTTTCAACTCAACACTTTGATATTTAGTAACCTCGAGTGCTCTTTAGAGCCTTTTAACTCAACACTTTCACATGGGCGTTACACTAGTGCAATTCTAGAGCTTTTTGCTTAACACCAGTGCTAGAATGTGGTTGTGAGGCACATCTAGAATATTAAAGTGGCCTCGGATCCGGTATTCATTTATCAAGCTTTGAGTGCTCCAAGGCTTATGCCCAACACTCAATGCACCTCAGGGATTACTCCCAGTAAATAAACATTCTTCTAGGTACATTGGGGCTTATGCCCAGTACGTAGGTTATATGTGTTTTTCTGAGTCCACGCTCAACACACTCAGAAGTCAATCATGTAAAACCATAGCTCTGCATAGTAAGTAACAAAAGATCATCTCAGTATATTAGGGTTTGTACCCATATCAAAGCTGAAGCACAACATCAAAACATTAGGGCCTCCTCACCCAGTATACACTCAAATAAATAAGTCAGTCAGGGTCCATGCCTAGTATGTCAATATATAAAAGAATAAATCATAGGTGCTAGGGCTCATGCCCAATACTCAAAATAAAACATATGTGCTGGGGCCGTGGCCCAATATAACAATAGAAATAGTTAGTCCAAAATTTGGGATATTACATTCCTCCCTGCTTAGAAACAACACTGTCCCAGTGTTTTTAGGGACTAGGAATGAGGTCATGAAACAAGACGAGGTATGCCTCTTTCATGTTGGTCTCATTCTCCCAAGTAGCCTCATCTGGTCCAAAGTGCCTCCATTTCTCTTTCAGCTGAGTAATGGTCCTCCTCCTAAGTTGCACCTCTCTCTTGTCAAGAATGTGGAGTGGTTTTGGCGTGAACTCGCCTTCGATCTCCACCTGTAATAAGGACCAATCAATTACATGTTTAGTATCGTATACATATTTCTTTAATAATGAAGCATGAAAACATTATGAACTTTTATATGAGTTGGTAAGGCTAATTCATAAGCCACTGGACCCTTCTTGGCCAGTATCTCAAAAGGTCCACAAAATCTTGGGGCTAGCTTCCTGCAATGTCCTAAGCTCAATGAGCTTCGCTTTGCCTTTATTTTTAGAAACACATGTTCGCTGACTTGGTAGTCTTTGTCTTTTCTTTTCTTGTCTGCATAACGCTTTTGGCGGTCTTGTGCTTCCTTCAAGTTCAGTTGTACCTTGGAGACTAGTTGTTCCAAGTCCTTTAGTAGGTTGGGTCCTAGCAGAAGTTTGTCTACTGGACTATCCCAAGTCATGGGTGTCTGACATTTCCTGCCGTAGAGTACCTTGAAAGGGATCATTTTGGCCGAGGTTTGATAACTGTTGTTGTACGCAAACTCTGCGAGGTGCAAATAATCTTCCCACTTAGTGGGGTTGTTCATGACATACATTCTCAGCATATCCTCAAGAAATTGGTTTAATCGATCCGTTTGTCTGTTGGTTTGGGGGTGGTACGCGGTACTGAATTGTAACTATGTCTCTAAACCAGAGAACAATGCTCTCCAGAAGTTGCTAGTGAATTTCATGTCTCGATCAGAAATGATTGCCTTGGGTATACCATGCAATCGAAAGATCTATTTTAAGAATATGTCCACGATGTGGACAACTTTATAGGTGGACTTTACCGCTATGAAATGAGCTTCTTTTGACAGCTTGTCCACCACTACAAAGATGGAATCATTCTGCCTCTTACTCTTGGGTAAGCCCGTAAGGAAATCCATACTTGTTACCTCCCACTTCCATTTCGGTATGGGAAAAGGTTGTAATAAACCAGAGGGGTGTTGGTGTTCTGCTTTGACCAGTTGGCACTCTTGACATTTCACGATGAACATGGCGATGTCAGCTTTCAACTTAGGCCAAAAGTAATGTTTCTTTACTGTCGATATCATCTTTTGATATCCGGGGTGCCCTGAATAGGGTTTCTGGTGAAATTCAGTGACAATGTTTGATCTAATGTCTCCACTCTTTGGGATGTAAAGGCTCTCTTTCGACCACATTAGTCTTGACTCGTCTATCTTATATTCCTTCTGTTGTTGGAATAATATGTCTTCCTGGATCTTTGCAAGGATTTTCATGTAGTAATGGTCACTCTTACATGCCATTCGAATCTTGTGGTGTAAGTCTAAGCCGGTTTGACTCACCGTGACCTCGTAAATCATATGTGCTCATCGGCTCAAGGCATCCACAATCTTGTTTTCCTTGCCCTTAATATGCTTTATTTTGAAATGATACACACTAAGGAAGGCTAACCATCTGGCTTGCCTAGCGTTTAGGTCGGGTTGGTCGAAAAGATACTTCAAACTCATGTTATTGGTCATTAATAGGAATTTCTTTTGCATAAGGTAATGTTGCCACATTTTCAGAGCATGGATGATGGCGGCTAGTTCGAGGTCATGCATAGGGTAGTTCCACTCATGTTCATTCAATTTCCTCGATTCGTAGCATATGGTGAAATTGTCTTGCATAAGGACTCTCCCAAGTCCTTCCTTGCTTGCATCCGTGCAAACGACAAAGTTCCCATTGGGGTCTGCAATATGTAAGATTTGGTGCACTAATCAATAGTTGCTTCAGCTTCTGAAATTTTTTTTCACACTTAGCTGTCCAGATGGACTTGTTTTCCTTCTTTTGTAAGGCAGTCATGGGACATGCAATCTGTGAGAAGTTCTCAATGAACTTTTGGTAGTATCCAGGTAAACCTAAAAACGATCTTATATCGAATACGCACGTAGGTGTGCACCATTCTTCGATAGCTTTGACCTTTTCAGGGTCAATGGCTATTCCGTTCTCGAAAATGATATGTCCTAAGTATTGAATCTAGGGTTTGTAGAAATCGCACTTACTAAAGTTTGCGTACAGTTGGTGTTCTCGTAGTATACGTAAAACAATTCGGAGGTGTTCCTCATGTTCTAATTTGTTCTTGGAATAGATCAAAATGTCGTCAATAAAGACTAGAATGAACTTATCAAGGTATTTACTAAAGATGTTGTTCATCATACACATAAAGTTGGCCAGTGCGTTCGTCAACCCAAAGGGCATCACTACGAACTCGTAGTGGTCGTAATGGGTCCGAAATGCGGTTTTCTTGATATCTTCATCACGGATTCTCACTTGATGGTATCTGGATCGTAAGTCAATCTTCGAGAAGATCTTCGCTCCTCCAACTTGGTCAAACAAGTCGTCGATTCTAGGGAGTGGGTAGCGGTTCTTAATGGTCATCTTGTTGAGTTAACGATAATCGATGCACATTCGCATCATTCCATCCTTCTTCTTGACGAAGAGTATCGGTGCGCCTTAAGGGGACACACTTGGTCGAATGTACCCTTTGTCTATTAACTCTTGTAACTGAAGCTTGAGCTCCACCAATTCTGGTGTGCTCATGCCGTAAGGGGCTTTGGAAGCTGGTACTGACCCAGGTGTTAGTTCAATGGAAAAGTCTAAGTTTCATTTGGGTGGTAATCCTGGTATTTCCTTGGGAAATACATCTTTGAATTCTACGAGGATCGAGAAGTCTTCGATCTTCTGTTCCCTATTAGTTTCTATGTTTTGGATATTGATGGCAAAAATTTTACAACCTTTTCTGATACATTTCTTAGCTTGTAAGGTGGAGATCTGTCGTATGGACACTTTCTTAGGGATACCCTGAATCGTCTTTTGATTCCCTTGGTCATCCTTGCAGAGTAAGGACTTGTTTAAACAGTCAAGTAGGACATGGTGTTCTTCTAACCAATCCATGCCGATAAGTACATCGTACGATCCTAGGGGTAGGATGTTTAATTCTAACCTAGTTGGAAAACCGTTTAAGTCTATCTCACAAGTTTTAACTAACTCAGAGAGCTTTCGTTTGGTACCAGTGGCTAGTTGTACCAGCCATGATTTCTCGTGATGCTCTCGATTCAACTTACAAGTGTCCACTATCTTAGGGGAGATATAACTTTGGCATGCGCTGGGATCTATTAAAATTGAAACGGTTGTGTTTGAGATCTTACCCTCAATTTCAACCATGGTGTCCTGGTGATCTGCCTGTCGGCCATCAAGAGTGACATAAATCCTGGGTGTTTTTGCCATGTCTCCTATGGTAGGTTCTGCTTGGACGTTGTGTAAAACTCCATCCGTCTTGCTGGTGCAGTCTCTGTAGTAGTGGGGCCCATGGAATTTCCAACAAGAAATGGTTGGTGGGACAAATTTTGTCCCTTTGTTGAAAGCTGGCCTGTTGACAGGTGGTGGGGTTGCACTTGGTTGTGCTTGAGGTTGGTTGAAGCCTCTATTGTGTGGAAACTATTGTTATGCTTCCGGTAAGGTGGAGGTCTAAAACCCTGTCTGCAGTTGTCCGTGAAGGATCTGAACCTATCTCAGTTCCTATTGATGTTATCATTCCTTGTCTGTCCGTGTTCATAACACAGTCTGGCTTTATGTAAAGTCACATCTAAGGTCTTTGGCATGTCAAACTCTATCTTTTCTCTGAAGTTTGGTGGCAGATCTTCCAATAACTACTGTATCTTGACCTTTTCGTCTTTGATGTATGGAACATAGTGCAGCAGGTCTAAGAATATGTTTATGAATGCCTCCATGGTTAGGGAGCCCATTTTCAACTCATGAAATTCTTTAATTTTCTTGTCAAAGAATATTTCAGACATATATTTGTCCTGGAATATTCTGCTGAAAATGTCCCATGTTATGTCTCTCAATTCTTGTCCTTTGGTGTGTTTCAAGTCCCGCTACCATCTGGCTGCTTTACCATTCAGGTTGTATATGGCTAGTCGGGCTGGCATTTCACTGGAGTAATTATGAACTTTGAAATAATTATTCATTCCTAGCAGCCACTCCTCATCCTTCTCCCCAGAGTTAATCTCTCTGTCATAAGTTGGGGGGATTTTATCTTTCTGAATTCTCCTTATAAATTGTCATCACTTTTCCTCCTTTTCTTGCAAGGAGGTGGTGAACCTTCATCGTTGGAAGAGCTCTTACACTCCTCTTCCATTGATTCAGGTATGTGTTCTCCCTGCTCTTCCCCCTTAAGGCTGGCAGTCCTCTTTGTGTGGCCGTTTCCCTTTTTAAAGGTGTTGACTGAGAGTGTGGGTTGTCCGTGGGGTTTTTCCCCTGTTAAAGTTTGAAGCAAAGCTTCGTTTATAGCTTGATGTTCTCATCTTTCTTGCATGTTATCATCTCTGAAACTTTGGAATTCTACCTGTAGATTTTGCATGGATTTCATTAAATCTGAGTTGAGTTCCACCACAATTTCCTTCTCTCGTGGTGGAGAGTTCATATTTCCATGTATGCTGCTGCCCCCTTCTGCATTCATTTTCAGACAATGACTGTACCTGCAATGTTATAAAAGTGTTTAAGAATAGAAAATCTGTTAGTTCATTTTTCACATAAAAATAACAAATTCATAAATGTATGTTTCTGTTTACTGAGTATATGCAGCGAATGTTCTGTGTGTAATGAGCCCAAAAGGTCACTTAGTTTTGTAGCTGGGCTCTGATACCACTTGTAATGTCCCTATAAATTGTAAAAATTTAAAAATTTTATGTTACTGAAATAAACTATTTAAGGGGTGATGATTTGTAAATTAAATTCAACACTGATAAAAATGCCCGGTATTTATTTGAAACATTTAATGTTTTCAGTTTCCTGAGTTACTTAGTATCTCTATCTATTTCATTTGTTTAGGTCCATGGAAGTGTTGTGTAGGGTAGATAAGGTATTTCTGTCGCAAGTGTACTAATCCTAAAGTACAATAATAAAATATCCTTCTTACTGTTTTGAGAAATTCATGTGCATATTTATAAAAGTCCAAATGTTAACTTCAGGTGAGATGGACCTTTGTTGACGAATGTTGATGCCCATGATGGGACACTAGTGTTTGTAAGAAGGGAAGAAGTACCTCCGGCAGAGTTGCCGAGAGGTAAGAGTAAGCAATGGGAACTTCTGACTTACTTAGCGAGTTTCATTAATGCATTATATTTGTACTATGTTTGCAGGTGTACCTATGAAGGCACCTACCTAGGGTGTCTACTTCACATTCCTAGCAATTACTTAATCCTAGAGATGGTAATGGTTGAAGTGTTGGCACACTATGACCAAGTGTGAATGTCTAAAGTGTAAAGGCTAAGTGTGAAAGGCTCATGGTGTAAATACTATGGTGTAAACCTTGAAAATGGCATAATTGCATACAATTAAAATCGTTGATATCCACAAGGCGTGCTACTATAGCTTTTGGGTGATAAATCAAACTTCATTTAAGTGAGGTTGGTGAAGCATTAACTACTTCCTATGAACTCGTCATAATGTGGATCCATCTGGAAGCGAGGGTTTCTATGTGGGGTTTTACAGTAGTGAAATTTCATCTTCGTGGTTTCATTTTGGTTATGGGAAAATGCTTGTTGTGTCTAAGAGCTCTGTGCTCTGGCCTGAGCTTTGATCGTGGTCATAGCACTCGTCGGTTACTTTATTGAAGGCGTAGAGGAGGACACGAATGCTAGAGGTAATGCCCACGTTTCGATTCGAGCTCATTCATTAATGTTTTATCTGGTAACTACCTTTGTTTTAAACTTCGTTGTGACGTTTTCATGGTAGGTTGGATACGTTTCTACTCTACGGGGGTTGCTACCAGGTGCTCAGCAACCTTGGTGTTTGGATGGATTGGGAAATGGCAAGTATAGGTTTCCCAAACCCTTACCCCCGCCTCTCGTATCTTTGGAGGGTGTATTGTTTTGCTGTTAGGGGATTTCGTGTTGCCATTTGGCTCACTGTATTGCGTTGAGAAATCCAGTGGGGTTCGCCTTTGGTTGGCTCAGTTAAAGGATGTGTTAATTTCTTTTAAGAGGGAGTAATCCCTGGAGGGTTTTCAGTTAGATGTATAAGGCTTTGGCCATTCTGGATTATGTGGAAGTTCTAGGCCTCTTTGGAGGAGTGATGAACTCATGTTGTATAAATTTGGGGTTTTGAACAGTCATACCACAACTTGCGTTTTCTTTTTGGATTTTGAACATGTATTAATGCGATGTAAAATAATGTATAACTTCTGCATTTTCTTTCATGGCTGCTCTACCCTGTGGGTTTTCGATTTGATTTCTTTGTGTTAAAATGAGAATGGGTGAAGCTCTGTCTGTTGAAAAGAAATAATGTCTGAGCCTGAAATATTCGCAATGTTTTGGCTTGCTAACAATGAATGTTTTGATAGGAGGAGTCGTAACCCGGAAGCTGTTTTATCTATAAGCCTAAGAAGTTTAAAATTTGGTTCTTACTGCCGCGTTTCTGGTGTTTGGAATAGATAGAAAGGGTTTTAAATGAAGAAAATGGTAGAGGTATTCGATCCCAAGTCCCGCATTAGTATATAAAGCTCATTTGTATGTTATTGCGTATCGTTTGGTTAAAAAGTAACTGTGTATAAACTCCTGCGTTTTAGATGAAGATGTAACCCTAGCTATTGTTTGTTTTGATTGTTTGAAAGGGAATAGGGTCTACAGGTTAATACTATGCCGTTTGGCGATTTGTAAGATAGCAGGGTTATCGTTGATGAGAATCGATCTCTTGACTTATGTTTCAATGTGTTTAAAAGAATTGTATCAAATGAGAGGTGAATACTATGATCTTTTTCTGTGGGATTCAATCCTTGAAAAGGTAGCGAAGCCCGTCAGGGTTTGGGGTTTAAATGTTTGTAATGTAAGATGTAATATACAATGTCTGCATCTATGATTAGCAATCGTGACATCGCTGAAATGTATGATGCATTTTATTTGTAATGGGTTGACTATTGGTTAAGCAACATAGCTAAGGGATTTAAGGAATTCGTTGATGTTTGAAAGTATTGGAAGATACTGTGTAAGATGTTTTTCTCTACTGTGTAATATATTCGATATGACTTTGGAAAGAAAACTATGGAAATATAAATCCTATTTTTTTTAAAAGGAATGACAGAACTAAAAAAAAACAGGAACATAAGACTGATAGCAATTTTACATAAATAACGATGCCAGGAAGAAAATAACTTCTGATGTTTAAATCAATAGAGAAAGGACTCTAGGTTTAATGTTTGCATGGATGTCTAGCACAAGCTAGTTTGACTCGACCTGCTAGACATTCTGCTGGATTCTAAAACAAGTTTCTGTAGTAATAAGATTTCTGAGTATAAAGTTTTATGCCTATAATAAATACAACAGCCCAAGAGCCTATGCCCAAAGGCCCTTGCTCGATTGGGGAAATCAATGCTATAAATGTGAAGGGAAAACACAGTGCTATAGTAATAATAAGCCTAAATTAAATACCTATCTGTCCATATAACTTGAACTGGTGAGTTAATAATTCATACCTCGTTGTCTTGAAATTTGACCTGCTCCTGTAGAGGCCTGCACACTCAAACAATAATTAGTGTAGAAATCTTCTGAGCTTAGTTGACCCGTTAGACTGATTCATTAGTTGGATAACTTTGGGGCTACCATGTTCCTCCCAACCATGACCCTTAGACCGTTCCTGGTTATAACTGGGTCCCCCAAGCTTGGTTCCAACATGCAATAAGAGATAGAGTCCCTAGCTTCACTGCTGGTTCAGATCTGGAATTATTAGGTCAGATTGCTTCAACTTCTTGGAGCAGAAAAATTCTCTCTGATTACCATAAGAGAATGATAATGAAAAAGAATGATGATCCCGCAAACTTGGTATCTTCCCTCTTTAAGTAGGGGAGTATTGAATTATGACTATTGGAATAATTAGTTTCTTTAAATTAAATAATATCATATTTAAAAGATATTATTTACTAAAATACTTTTTCCTCTTGAACTAGGACTTCTCACTTGTTTTAACTATAAGCGATTTTAATCTTTAATCTTTTTCATAATAGTAATAATACGATAATTATAATTCAACCTATATATTAATACATTATTAATAATATTTAATAATGTGGCAGCCCACTTATGCATAAATATATATATAAAAGGACATATATTTTATAAATAGATAACAACAATATTATTATTAAAGCTCTTAATAATAATATTTAGCCTTGAGGCCTTTAAGCATTTTGTTCTCACAAGACTATTCTTAGTCAATCCATACTTTAGGTTATGGCAATTATCCTTTATTTAATTATGTATCTTCACATGATACTTCTTTTAAACATTAATGATATGGTCCAATTCTTTGGACGGTCTTTCGGTAAGCTTGGATAGGCACCTCTAGTCTCTTTCTTGCATGTCAGATTCCCTCATTTAATGTTGATGTATATGTAACTTTGGAATGTATTTCACATATATGTATATTGTATTCCTATAGAGATGTTATTATTCCTCTATACGGAAGTGTCGTCATTTATATTGTAAGTGTCGTGACTTATACTTGATGGGTTATTAGACCACCTTGTTGGGGTCGGCCCTGTATAAGTCATGTGGGTCAAAGGGTTATTAGACCACCCTATTTGGGGTCGACCATGTGCGTCAAAGAGTTATTAGACCACCCTAGTGGGGGTCGGCCCAGTCAGCATTATGTTAAGTGGTTAAGTTGAGGCCGACCTAGTTGAGTAAAGGTCAAGTCAAGTTAGTGTATAAATAGAGAGTGTGTCTCTCTCATTTTACACATTCTATTCTCTCACTCACACTTGGGAGAGTGGCGCACTTTTGGAGGAGGAGGCTCTACTGCTAGGAGAAGACTATCTCTTGTATTTTGGTTGTATCATTGCTCTATCTATCTTTGAGGAATTTATTGGGGTTTTTCACCTTTATGGTTTTTCCCAAGTAAACTCTGTGTCTCTTGTGTGCTCGCATTATTGTGTCCATGATTGATATGCTGTAGATTTGTTGTACATGTTGTTCTCTCAGTTAAGATCCTAGATCAGATTGAAGTAAATTCTGAAAATTTAACATGGTAGTAGAGCTAGCCTGAAAGAATGCATGATATGGCATGTATGACACTTGTTGCACTTACGATGCTAGGGATTGATATAGAAAAAACCATTCATCGTAGCACTTTCGCTATAAATCTATTTTGGTGAAGTTTTTCGATGTGTAACTTTTACAGGTCGAATATCAGATCCCCATGTACGTTGTGTCCAAAGGAAAACCTCTAATTCATTGTACTTTGTTATTTATGATCTGTACAATATAGGGTTTCTGCCTCTTCCAGATCTGAGTCAAAATCAGGTGACTTTGGGAAAACGATCATAACTTTGGATAGGAAGCTCCAAATGAAATTTCATAGAATGTGACAGGTATTACATAGACTGTAATATCTCAAAAAGGTTTTTCAGAGGCCAAAGTTGAACCAGTGACAGAGGGCACACCGTATAATTTTGCTATCTTCTATTATCCCATAAACAGGTCACGTTGCGACACTTGGCATAACTCTCTCTCAGAGAATCCAATTGAGGTCATACCTATTAGGATGGAAGGATAATAGGTCGGGTTATCTCAAGAAAATTGTTCAGAGGTAGAATTTGAACCAGTGACACGTGGAACGCCGTACAAGTTCGCTCTCCTGTATTATCCCATAAACAGGTCACGTTGCGACACTTGGCATAACTCTCTCTCAGAGAATCCAATTGAGGTCAGACCTATGGGGATGGAAAGATAATAGGTTAGGCTATCTCACAAAAAAATTTCAGACCTTTTGGATCGAAAAGTTCAGAATTAAACCAGAAGTAATCAGGTAAATATTTATGTCAAAATATAATTATTTTTGAGCACCTTCATTCATGGCTTCTAGAATTTAGGGCTTTGGAGAAAGTTGAAATTTCTCTAATCGGAGACCACATCTGGATGCTACTCATCAAAATCAAAATTTAGAGACCAAGATCATATTTTTTGGTTGGGCGGAAGGCCGGGCTTGATCAAACCCCAATTCGGGACTTTGATCAGAAAGATGGAAAATTAGGGCTTCTGCAAAACTTGGAATTTTGGAAATCTATGACCACGGCTGGAGCCTCCTCAGAAAAATCAAAGCTTAGAGATTTGAATCAAATCTTTTGGTTGGGTGAAGCTCCGTTAAACTCAAACCATAATTCAGGGTCCTCCCCAGTGAATCCAGAAATGTAAAAGGCAATTTCGAGGGGTGAAACTTTGCAGTTTTCAAATTCTGAATATACCAACTTGATCAGCTCATCAAGGCACATATTTCTATCCTTTTGGAAGTTTGAATTTTTGGGGTTTCCTTGACAAACCCTAATCCAGTTCCAGGTCCAGTTCTTGCAAATCAAGTGGATTGGGTTAATCCTAGAAGAAGATGGATTGGTCACCTGCATAAGTGAAGAAGTTCCTATCTCAGAGGGAGATGAGGCGAAGGCCTTCCATAAGAAGATTACAAGCAATCTTGACAGGTATGGCTTACAGGTATGTTTCATGGTTAATTTTATCATATGTTTGTCTTCATATCATTATAGTACAATCTTGATTAATTACTAGACTTGTCGTATCACCTTAATAGAAGATATTCATTGATTAAGGTTTTGACACTTATGAATGTACTAGTGCATTGTGATGTTGTATGAGGTTTATGTTGTTCGCTAACATAAAAGGTACACCAAGAAAGACAAATCATGTTCTACTTCAAGAACATATGATCATGGTGACATGAAGACAAAGATTCATCCATTGTCATGGATCACATAGAAGATATACTTTCGAGGTATGTATAACTTGGTCCTACAATGGTTAACCTATGAGACATGCAGGTTACTAGCACAAGTCACTGAAGAGAACCAGAAGACATTATGCGGGTATGTTATACATAACTAGCTAGCATGCTAATCCAAGTATGTTTTTCCTATATCAAGCTAGAATCCTACCTTGTGTTAGGATCTTATATTGTTGTGTTGTTGATAATGATTATTCATGAAGTCATAGGTTTGAATAGTCATGGCTGTATGCATATTATGTTTCTTACCATAATTGATGATATGACTAACCAGAAGAATCATGAAGGTATAGGTTTGAGTAATCATGGGTTTATGCATTGATGATTTAACTAATCAGAAGAGTCCTATGATCAAATAGGAATATGCATGAGTAAAAGAAGACTTCCCTGAAACCTTGAATACTAATGTTTATTATCTGTGAATGATCATGACTATACATGTTTAAGATTATTGTGTTTTGATAGTATTAAGATTATACTAATAAATGTGTGATTAAGTATGAGACCTCAAGGATAACACAATGATGATACTAATAAGCATGCATAGTGATTAAGGATGGATGTAAGTTCAAGGGAAGGTAATCCAGGAAGCAAAGATCAAGAGGGAGCACACTCTAGTTGTTCCTGCAAGAAAGCAAAGGAGCACACTTTAGTAGTTTCTGCAAGGATGCAGATATTCAGAGGGAGTTGACCATCTTTCTACATTCCACAACAGAAAGGTGTAGAAGAAGCTACTTCAGCAGCTCCTGCAAGGAAGCAAAGACTCAGAGGGAGTCCACCCAGCAGCCAAACAAAGATAAGTATTTTTAATTATGATTTCTTGAATATTTGTTTGTTTAAATAAAATTGTTCAATGGTGTATATGCTCATGTTCCTAGACTTAGGATATGTATTGTGCATATTAGAATGATTGCATTAATGAACAATATACTGCTAATATGCATGTGATGGGTGAGTGTCCTATGGCATTGTACAACATTCCAGTGCTACTTATCTAGAATGAAACCTCTTTGCTGACATGTTGGGAGTAGTGCAAACTCTTAACAATGTTTTGGTAGAGACTAGAAGGCATCTAGAAAGTTGTGGAACATGGATAAATGTTGTATTGAAGCATTGGCTAAGATAATTGCATGACTGTATGACATATTTATTTATGTGTAAGAACTTGTTTGAAAATTATGAGATGTTTCTAATCATGCAATTTAACTTGTTTTGTAGAAAAGACCGTATACTTTGACCTACAAAAGAAGGACTACAACATTTGTTCAAGCAACAAAATTATCTATTGAAGATATTGAAGTTCCCAGGATACGGGAAGAATGCCATGATCCATCGATCATGAAGAACAATGTTTGGGATGCGGTCCCAAGAGCTGAAGGGAAGTCTATTGTGACTTCCAAATGGAACTATCAGATCAAGCATGCTGCAGATGGCAGCATAGAGAAATATAAAAGTGATGAAATAGAAGATACACCAGATGGATTTCAAGACAGCCTTCTTGAATGGTGTAGTCATATATGTGTGTAGAACTTGGTAGGATAGACAGATTTCTATCCAGTTTGGGCTTTACCAAGAGTAAAGCGGATTCCAACCTTTACTACAAGGTTGAGGAAGGCAATCCAGTGATACTACTTTTGTATGTGGATAACCTATTTGTTACAGGTGAAGATAAATTGATTGCCGACATGCAGTAGACAAGGGAAGTATGCAGTAGAGATCCTGAAGAGGTTCAGGATGATGGATTGCAAGGCCATGGCCACACCTATGGCGTCGAATATGAAGCTTCTTTGTGATGCTTCATCTGAGCCGGTTGATGTCTCTATGTATCGTTAGATGATTGGGTCCTTGATGTATCTGATGAACACAAGACCAGATATTTGCTTTGTGGTGAACACATTGAGCCAGTTCTTGACGAATCCGAGGAGTGTTCACCTGGTTGTTGTAAAGCATGTTCTGAGGTACCTGAAGGGTACAGTGGATTATGGGCTCAAGTATGAAGTGAATCAAAAGTTTAACCTGCAGGGTTATGTTGATTCAGATTGGGTTGGCAGTGCTGCAGATAGGAAGAGCACATTTGGATGCTACTTCAGTATGGGATCAGGTGTGATCTCTTGGTTTAGCAGGAAGCAGTCCTGCGTAGCACTGAGTACAGCTGAGGCAGAGTATGTTGCAACCTGTTCAACTAGTTGTGAGGTAGTATGGCTACGGAAGCTACTGTTTGAGTTATTTGATCTCCCATTGGATGCTACTGGTATATTTTGTGATAACCAGAGTTGTGTGAAGCTGTCCAAGAACCCAGTGTTTCATGATAGGTTGAAACACATAGAGATCAAATATCACTATATCAGGGATATGGTGCAGAGAGGAGCTGTGAAGCTCTTGTACATTGCGATGGATGAGCAGATTGCAGATGTGCTGACGAAACCACTAGACAGAGTGAAGTTCGAGTACTTCAGAGAGAGGCTTGGTGTTCTTCGGATTGATGACACTTCGAGGAAGAAGTGATGGACACATTTGCAGAGGCCATTCCAAGCATGTTGGAAGGAGGATCCTTCAGATGGCTGTGGATATAAGAGCTGGATGATGAGCATCAGGACGATGCTCCAGTTACTGCTTTGTATATGCATCAGGATGATGCTGGATATGATCAGTTGGATCATTTATATGTATATGTATGTATGCATCACGTTGGATGCTGGATATGATTAGTTGGATCATTTATGTATGTACGCATCATGTTGGATGCTAGATATGATCGGCTGGATCATTTGTATGTATTTTGTATATGCATCATGTTGGATGCTTGGACCATGTATCTGTATATGTATCAGGTGGATACATTGTATGATTAGGTAGATCATGTATGTTGATATGTATCATGTATGATCAGGTGGATCATGTATCTGTCTATGTATCATGTGGATACATTGTATGATCAGGTAGATCATGTATGTTGATATGTATCATGTATGATCAGGTGGATCATGTATTTGTATTTGTATCAGCTGGATACATTGTATGATCAGGTGGATCATGTATGATGATATGTATCAGGTAGATACTTGGTATGCATCAGGTAGATGCATGATATGATCAGGATGATCGTGGATGACGAGCTTCAGGATGTTGCTCCAGATGACATGCAGCAGGATGTTGTAGTGATGATGATCAGGATGATCATGTGTACATCAGGATGATGTATGGTGAGTATCAGGTTGATACTCTATGGCCGTGGATCAGGTTGTGCAGATGAGCATATAATTTGGCCTGGGAGATTTGCAGATAGTATTTTTAGGTTTTTCCTATGGCATATAATTTGGCCCTGGGATATCTGGGAAATGAATTATTGGTGTTTTTCTCTGGGACGACATATAATTTGGCCCTAGGATATCTGCAGATATTCTTTCGAGGTTTTTCCTATGGCATATAATTTGGCCCTGGGATATCTGGTAGATGCTCTTTCGAGGTTTTGTCCTATGGCATATAATATGTCCCTGGGAGATCCGATAGGTTGGGCTGTGTGCTCGTAATAACTCCTGGGATGCTCTTGCAAGGTTTTGCCATGACCACATATAATCTATCCCTGGGAGATCCTATAGGTAGAGCTGTGTGCTCGTAATATCCTGGGATGCTCTTGCGAGGTTTTGTGGTGACCACATATAATCTGTCCCTGGGAGATCCTATAGGTAGAGCTGTGTGCTCGTAACAGCCTGGGATGCTCTTGCGAGGTTTTGTGGTGAGGTCACATATAATATGGCCTTGGGAGATCCTATAGGTAGAGCTGTGTGCTCGTAACAGCCCGGGATGCTCTTTCGAGGTTTTGTGACGCACGTGATAAGTCCAGAGGATTCCACAATATGGCCAATGACGATGAAGACCTGTAGGTGGCGGGCCTACATCCAGTATGAAAAAGGACTGGCTCTGTAGAACTTCCTATGACGAGTAGATTCAGAGATTGATTGAGATAGCAGCAGCAGTGACGATGATGATGACGATTATACAATGACGATGATCCAGAGAAGAAGACTTGTGCTAGAAGACCTGTGTCGAGAAATAACTTCCTAGTTAAGAGGGAGTGTTGATGTATATGTAACTTCGGAATGTATTTCACAAATATGTATATTGTGTTCCTATAGAGATGTTATTATTCCTCTATACGGAAGTGTCGTCATTTATATTGTAAGTGTCGTAACTTATACTTGATGGGTTATTAGACCACCTTGTTGGGGTCGGCCCTGTATAAGTCATGTGGGTCAAAGGGTTATTAGACCACCCTATTTGGGGTCGACCATGTGGGTCAAAGAGTTATTAGACCACCCTAGTGGGGGTCGGCCCAGTCAGCATTATGTTAAGTGGTTAAGTTGAGGCCGACCTAGTTGAGTAAAGGTCAAGTCAAGTTAGTGCATAAATAGAGAGTGTGTCTCTCTCATTTTACACATTCTATTCTCTCACTCACACTTGGGAGAGTGGCGCACTTGTGGAGGAGGAGGCTCTGCTGCTAGGAGAAGACTATCTCTTGTATTCTGATTGTATCATTGCTCTATCTATCTTTGAGGAAGTTATTGGGGTTTTTCACCTTTATGGTTTTCCCCAAGTAAACTCTGTGTCTCTTGTGTGCTTGCATTATTGTGTCCATGATTGATATGCTGTAGATTTGCTATACATGTTGTTCTCTCATTTAAGATCCTAGATCAGATTGAAGTAAATTCTGAAAATTTAACATTTAACATGGTAGTTCCTGCAGTATTTGATGATAGATAAAAGATGAATTATTTAATCAAATTAAATAAATGTGATGAATGTGGAAGTGCTATTCAGAGTCTTTCCGACTCAACACTTTGATATTTAGTAACCCCGAGTGCTCTTTAGAGCTTTTTAACTCAACACTTTCACATGGGCGTTACGCTAGTGCAATTCCAGAGCTTCCTACTCAACATCAGTGCTAGAATGTGGTTGTGAGGCACATCTAGAATATTCAAGTGGCCTTGGATCCGGTATTCATTTATCAATCTTGGAGTGCTCCAAGGCTTATGCCCAACACTCAATGTAGCTCAAGGATTATTCCCAGTACATAAACATTCTTCTAGGTACATCGGGGCTTATGCCCAGTATGTAGGTTATATGTGTGTTTCTGAGTCCACGCTCAACACACTCATAAGTCAATCATGTAAAATCATAGCTCTACACAGTAAGTAACACAAGATCATCTTAGTATATTAGGGTTTATACCCATATCAAAGCTAAAGCACATCATCAAAACATTAGGGCCTCCTGGCCCAGTATACACTCAAATAAAGAAGTCAGTCAGTGTCCATGCCCAGTATGTCAATATATAAAAGAATAAATCATAGGTGCTAGGGCTCATGCCCAATACTCAAAATAAAACATATGTGCTGGGGCTGTGGCCCAATATAACAACATAAATAGTTAGTCCAAAATTCAAGATATTACACCAATGAAGCTCAAACTTGTGGGGTTGGAAATATGACAAGATCGGCTACCACAAGCCGAAGTTTCAGACCCTGCAGATCCTAAATTTCAGAGATACACCAAAAACAATATAGCACATTAGAAATGGCTCAACAGAGGAAATCAACGAAGAGGAGAAAGAAGCTCTCACTTAGGGTTTTCAGTTTTTTAGGTATGGAAGGACCTGATACAATGTTGGAGACACATGATGAAACATTGGAAACTTTTATAATGGATTTGGAATCCATTGATCATAGATATTGATCCTCCATCAAAATGTTATGGGATAAGGAGATTGAAAATTAGGGTTTCCAAGTAAGAAGAAACCATAACAAAGTTGGGAGACTCATAGGGAAGAAATGAAGGAGGTTTAAATGGCACTGATATTTATCGTCCTAGCACCATGAACCTATATAAGATGTTTTACAAGTGATCTACCTTGGATGGTTAGGGTTTTACCCTTATAGAGAAGACTACTTGACGGGTATGACTTGAAGATACAGAAGGCATTCATTGATTAGGGTTATTAAACTTATGATTGTACTAATGCACTTGTGTTGTTGTATGAGGATGATGTTGTCTGCTAACATGGAAGGTACATCAAGTAAGACAAATATATATGACCATGATGACATCAAGACAAAGACTCATCCATAGTATTTGATCACATGGAATCTCTACTTATGAGGTATGTATGATTTGGTTCTACTATGCTTAACTTATGAGATATATAGGTTACTAGCACAAGGTCTCTAAATCATTGAAGATAACAAAGAAAATACTATTTTCGACATAACTAGCAAGCATGCTAATCCAGGTATGTTTTCATATATCGAGTTAGAATCCTACTTTGTGTGAGGATCTTAGATAAGTATACTTGTGTATAAAATGATCATAACCATACATGTTTAAGATTATCTAGAATCATAATGTTTTGATACTATTTAGATTATACTAATGAATGTATGATTATGTATGAGATCTTGAGGATGACACAATGATGACACTAGTGCACACTTAAGCATGCATAGTGGTCCAGGATGGATAGAAGTTCAAAGAAATATAATCATGATGCTATCATAAAGGGAAAAATAGAGATCAAGAGGGAGGAAACCACACAAACATAAAAGTTAAGTATTTGGGTTGTTATTTGAATTACTTCTTGAATCTCTGAATAGTCAATGATATTGCTCGTAATAGTTGTATGCATATTTTTATTCCTAGAATATATCATGCATAGTGTAAGCATTCATATAGCATTGAATAGTATACTACTAATATGCATATGATGGGTAAGTTGGACAAACATTCCATTGTTGCTTGTCTAGAATGAAACCTCTTTACTGACATGCTGGGAGATGTGCACACTCTTGATAGTATGTCCTGGTAGAGATGGAAGGAATCTAGATGTGCCAAAGTATTGGTCAAGATATTTTCATAACTATGTAAATCATATTAGTATGCATAATAGGTTATCATGTCAACATGATTTGATGATTATGAATTACTACTAATCATGTAATTAACTTTGATTTGTAGGAAAGATCATGTGCTATGATCTACAAAAGAAGGATGATGAACACCTATTCCAAAGAACAAGTGATGGATGTTCAACATCAATACTTACAAATGAAACGTACTATAGAAGGCTCGTAGCGAGAGGTTTCTCTTAGAAGGAGGGAGAGAATCATGACGAGATGTTTGGTCCAAGTGGCTAGACAAGACTGTTCTCTTCATGGTGTAATTGAAGAAGAAGTGCGAATCGAGCAAACTCCTAGGATTCGATAGAGAATCACATGATTAAAGAAAGCTCTGTACAGGTACCCAAGATTGATAGTCATTTGATGAGCTTAATGATCACCTCGGGTGATGCGGATTTCAACCTTTGCTACAAGGTTGAAGATGGTTTCTATATACATATGACAATATTCTCTTAGATGAATGCAAGAAGGAACACACCATAGAGTTCGAATGATCTTTAGGCTCATATCAGTAGACCCATCTAACGGGAGATGGAATGGATAGATATGCAGAAGATCACTCAATGTAGAGTGTGAATGATGTTCAGTCACAGAGGGAGAATTGATAGCTTCTTGACAAGCTTGGGCTTTACCAAAAGGAAAGTTGATCCTAACCTTTACCTTAAGGTTATGGATGATGAACCTGTCATACTATTACTATATGTGGATGATCTCTTTCTGACGGGGAATGAGAAACAGATCATGGAAAGCAAGAAGGAGCTAGCTACAGAATTTGAGATGAAAGATCTTGGATTGATGCATTACTTCCTAGGTCTTGAAGTATAGCAAGGCCCAGAAGGAATCTTTCTCAGCCAGGGAAAGTATGCTGTGGAAATCTTGAAAAGATTTGAGATGTTGGAATGTAAATCCATGACCACTCCCATGGATTCAAACTTGAAGTTGTTGGCTGATGAATCTTCAGAATTGGTTGATGTAACTCAGTACAGAGAGATTATTGCATCATTGATGTATCTGATGAATACCAGGCCAGATATATGCTTTGCTGTGAACACATTGAGTCAGTATCTAATGGAACCTAGACATGTTCACCTAATAGCTGCAAATCATGTGATGAGGTACCTAAAAGGTAGGATAGAATTTGGTCTATATTATCTTGGAGATCATGACTTCAGATCGTATGGTTATACAGATGCATATTGGGTTGGAAGTGTCTCAAACAGAAAGAGCACATCAGGTGGATGTTATTTTTTGGGATCTTCTATGATCTCATGGTTTAGCAGGAAGTAGTCCAGTGTGGCTCTCAGCACGACTGAAGCGAAATATATAGCAGCTTGCTCTTCTAGTTGTGAAGCCATATGGCTTCGGAAGCTGTTGTCAGGACTATTTGACTTGGAGATGGAATCCACTATGATTCTATGTGACAACCAGAGTTATATCAAGATGACGAAATATTCCAGTGTTCCATGATAAGTCAAAGCACATAGAGATCCGATATTTCTATATACGAGATATGGTGCATAAAGGATCTATAAAGCTCGAGTATGTGAGCGCTGATGAGCAAGTTGCTGATACATTGACCAAGCCTCTATCTCGAGTAAAGTTTGAGTATTTTCGAGACAATCTTGGTGTAGTTCAGAAAAACCCCCCTCGAAAGGGGGAGTGATATGGTCGATGATACTTGGATACTGGATTCGATATGGATACCTGTATCAATGATGAGGTTGCCTATACTGACAGTAAGGTCGATGATGAGGATACTTGTATTGATGATTTGGATACTTATATCGATGATGAGGATACATGTATTGATGATGAGGTTACCTATTCCGACGATGAGGTCGATGATGAGGATACCTATATTGATGATGTGGATACTTGTATCGATGATGAGGATACATGTATTGATGATGATTTTACTTGTTCTGACGATGAGGTCGATGATGAGGGTACCTATATTGATGATGTGGATACTTGTATCAATGATGAGGAGACATGTATCGATGATGAGGTTACCTGTTCCGACGATGAGGTTGATTATGAGGATACCTGTACTGACGATAAGGTCGATGAAGTGGTACTTAGACTTTGTCTAAGAGGACTAGTGGGATTGATCATCCCTAGATAGTAAATCCTGTAATTCCGAAAGGAAGGATAGTCTTATATGGATTGGTGGGATTGATCATCCCTAGATAATAAATCCCATAATTCGAAAGGAAGGATAGTCTTAAATGGATTGGTGGGATTGATTATCCCTAGATAGTAAATCCCGTAATTCCGAAAGGAAGGATAGCCTTAAATGGATTGGTGGGATTGATCATCTCTAGATAGTAAATCTTGTAACTCCGAAAGGAAGGATAGTCTTAAATGGATTGATGCGATTGATTATGCCTAGACAGTAAATCTCGTAATTCCAAAAGGAAGGATAGTCTTAAATATTGATCCTTAGACTAAGATCCCGTAATTCCAAAAGGAAGGATTGTCATGTGAGTAGTGGACAAGGATCCTGTAATTCCGAAAGGGAGGATCATCCAAGTGTGGTAGCTCCGTAAAGACTGGGTCCCGTAATTCCGAAAGGAAGGATTGTTTGAGCATTACCAATGTTGATGGACTAGAATCCCATAAATTCCGAAAGGAAGGATTGTCCATGATCCCGTAATTTCGAAAGGAAGGATCAACAGAGTTGATGGACTAGAATCCAGTAATTCTGAAAGCAAGGATTGTCCATGGTCCCGTAATTCTGAAAGGAAGGACTATCCACGATTTCGTAATTCTGAAAGGAAGGATCATGTGTGTGCTACAGATGATGATGTTGTTGATCAAGAGATCCAGATGATGATGCTATTTATTGGGAGATCCAGATGATGATGCTGTTGATCGAGAGATCCATATGATGCTATTGATCGAGAGAGATCTAGATGATGCTATTGATCGGGAGATCCAGATGATGATGTTATTGATCGAGAGATCCAGATGATGTTGTTGATCGAGAGAGATACAGATGATGCTATTACAAGAGATCTAGATGATGATGCTATTGATCGGTAGATCCAGATGATGATGATGTTGATCGAGAGATCCAGATGATGATGTTGATCAAGAGATATCCAGATGATGCTATTGATCGGGAGATCCAGATGATGATGTTGTTGATCGGGAGATCCAGATGATGATGTTGATCGAGAGAGATACAGATGATGCCATTGATCGGGAGATTCAGATGATGATGTTTTTGATCGAGAGATCTAGATGATGATGTTGATCGAGAGAGATCCATATGATGCTATTGATCGAGAGATCCAGATGATGATGTTGTTGATCGAGAGATCCAAATGATGTTGTTGATCGAGAGAGATCTAGATGATGCTGTTGATCGGGAGATCCAGATGATGATGTTGTTGATCGAGAGATCCAGATGATGTTGTTGATTGAGAGATCTAGATGATGCTGTTGATTGGAAGGTCCAGATGATGATGCTATTGTAGCTGATCAAGTGTTGCAGAAGATGAAGACTCAGTACTGATGATATTGATGCTCCAGTATTGATTATGTTCCATTAACTGTTTGAGTTACTGATGATGATTGAAAAATCTTCCAATGATTTATAGATGTATCATGTTCTTGATGACTCCTTGCTCATGCAGATGTTGTTATAATATCCTTCTCGTTGAGGGGGAGTGTTGAGATATTGTTACTTCTAAGAATATTCTATTTGTAATTTCTTATTCTTGAGATGTTTCATTCCTTCGTCGATACTTTATCATATATCCAGAGATGTTTATTCCTCCCTCGGGATGTTATAAATAGGGTTATTAGACCTCCATAGTGGGGTCGGCCCTGAGTTAGTTGTTTAGCGGTTATTAGACTCTCCAAGGAGAAGTCAGCCCAGTTAGGGTGAAAAGTCAAGTAGGATTAGAGTATAAATAGAGGAGGTGTGTTCCTCATTTATACTCACTCATTCACACACTTGTGAATTGCACATAGGAGAGAGAGAGATCTGCAAAGGAGGAGAAGGAGCTCTTGTTTGGGGATTACATATTTGTATTTGTTGGTCATATATATTGAGGAAGCTTTGCTGGGTTTTCTACCCCATGAGGGTTTCCCAGGATAAATTGTGTCTCTTGTGTTTATGTTGTGCTTGCTGTTCTTTCAGTAATCTTGTATATGCTATTGTTGTGAAATTGAATGGAATACTGATGTTATCTATCTTAGCATATTGAATTCTAACAGTATATATAAAAAGGTTGAAAAAAGACATTGAAAAATAAATATGAATAAGGCACTGGTCTACGAGGTTCTTTGTTACCTCACTGGGAGGATAGCATCCCCAGTTGGAGCCAGTTGTTGGCAGAGTATTTTTTTTTCTATAAAATTGATTGGAAATGGTTAATGAAATTCTTTGTTTCTCTATAACACAAAATCCGTGAGAAAAATTCCCATTCCTGAAGAAATATACCATATGACCGTTGGCTAAAGTCAAAATGGAGATAAAAGGGTTTATGGAGCAGATATGGAGATCGAATCAGAGAAATAACGGTCCAGATCACATGAGAAAGGGTCAACAATGGAGATGGAGTTTTGCTGGAAATAGAAGCGAGGTGTATAGTGCAAGTAAAGGCAGCTGAAATGACTTTTGAAGTGACGTTAAAAGGGAGGCAGAATAAATGGTCATTTGATTAGGCGATGAGAGATCAATGGTCCACATTCATTCTGCGCGGCCGACATGCATGTCGAAATGAGACCCATGGTGGTTGCGAAATACCATACTGCCCTCCATGTGTCAGCACTGTATCATTTCGCAATCCGAGAGGGTGGTAAGGAAAACCACTTCTTGAAGCTACAAAGCCACCTCCGGGGATATAAAAAGCCAAAATCACATGGAACAAGGTTGACATTTGTCATTTAAACGTTGGGTGACTGGGACGTGTGCGTGCAGTGGGAAACTGATAGAGGATACCTTTTCGACCTGTCAGTTGCTAGGTAGGTCTTTCAAAACCCGTGCAAGCGGTTAGAAGGTTCTATATGATGGAAGGCTCTAGCGAATTAGTAGCTTAGAATGCCGAATTGGTTAGAATAGAAGAAGTCTTGGAAGATAGGGATGGTGATATTTATGACCCTTTTATGATTAAGTTTATGGTTTCAGAGATTAAAATCAAGTTAGATGGTTTGTAGAAATAGGGTTTATACATCCACAATGTTTACAAATCCAATTTAATCTATTTTTTCCTTGAACAAACTGTATGGTTTCCATATTTTGTCTCGTGGTGTGCAACGAACTACTCTCAAATCGAAAAGGTGGTCATGAACTCGTCCAGAACAAAAATGCTTTTCCTTGTAAATTCATCGACCGTTAGGAAATCTTTAGAAATACCTCTTTCTTTTTCTCATGACCAGGAAGATTTTGCTGAAGAAAACCTAATGAGAAAGTATAGACAGTCGTCTCCAAAAGCCAAACAAACCTTCCTATTAAATTTTCTAAATTTGGACATTGCAATTGAAGATACCCCCTACCCACTGGATATTACCTTTTTAGATGAAAATTCTCAATTAGTCTTATCTTTGATTTCTCAATTTTTAGGTCTTGATAGTGATTCAATGGTCACTGAGGTTCAACTAAGTTTATTTTTAAGATTGAGTTCTGGTATCCCACAAACAGAGTGCAACTAAATTCCTTGCCTTAAATTTGATGAATTCTTAATTGAGAGTATTCACTCTTAGTTAGTGAATTTCCATAGTACCAGACACTTCAGATTCCAGACATACCTGATGAAAATGTTTTTATTTTCCAGTGAAGAGAATTTACATTTCCCACAAGCAGTTTTTTCAGCTACAATAGAGAATAATATGTTTAACTTCATGAATATCATATTATCAGAAGTATAGAGGGTGATTTTTGAAGAAAATTTACCAAGAGTATTAACAGAGATGAAAATCATAATACAACTGATTCCAGATAAAGCAGTTGGTGACTGGTTTTTGTTGAAACAACACACAGTGATTAGTATTTATGGTTTTGTGAAGGAGCCATGGGTTTTACCAGCTTTCTTGACATTGAGAGTTTTTTCCCTAGAATTCATCAGACAGAAGCTGATACTGGAAAATTACCATTTCTTGGCTTTTAAGAAGGCTTCAGACATAAAATTTCCTCTGAAAATAGGCCCTTTCATAGTGAAAAACAAAAATGTTCTTTCTTTTATAGAAAAACAATTGGTGATAATGAATTTTAAGAAATCCATTGCTATCAATTCTGACCCAGGTCATATCATTTCCTAGAGGAGGAAGCAAAACAAAAGTAAGGAATTTGATCATCAAGAAGTTGAGGGGTTAGCTAGGAAGGAAAATATGTTTCAATATGAGTATGATGTAGAAGTCTCAGCATGTTCACAATCCAATCCTTCTGCCCCAGCAAAATTTTCAGCTGAATTGAAATGTACCCCAGGAAAAATTGAGATTGTCAGTAAGAGGAGTTTCCATGAAACTACTGATACAGAGGTGGAAGAATAGGAAGGAAGTAAGAAATTCAAATCAGATCCACTGAATGAATTGATTATGTTTGGCAGTGAAAAATGGAAAGACAAAGAAAAATATCAAAGCCCATAGTTTCAGGTGTATGATTATAAATTTGAGGAAGTGAAAGCTATACGTGATAGTGACAAATTTCAGTCTAGAGCTGAATTATACGTTAAATATTGTCAAGACAAACATTCTACATCGTAGAAGAGAAATAAATTGTTTCCTAAAATTAGAAGTGTAGCAAATTCAGAGGTCACTTTAATGATTGCTAGAGATCCTTTTAAAAAAACTTTCAATTTGGACATATCTTCGAATGACAAAGTTTCAATTTGGCCATATCTTCAAGTATGCCATTTAGAAAGGAAAATTTCACATGCATTTGATAAATAGGCCATTGGGTTGTTGAAATGTTGTAACTTCAAAGAATAGTATATTTGTACTTTATTATTACGGAGATGTTTCGTTCCTCCATGAAGACCTTATTGTATATCCGGAGATGTTTATTCCTCCATCAGAATGTGGTAACTTGGGTTATTAGACTTCCCTAGTGGGGGTCGGCCCTGTATGTGTTATGTGGGTCAAAGGGTTATTAGACCACCCTAGAGGGGTCGACCCAGTTAGTTGTAATGGTGTGTTTAACCCAGTGGTTAAGTTGGGGCCGACCTATTTAATGTAAAAGACAAGTCAGAGATGTGTATAAATAGAGGAGGTGTGTTCCTCATTTAACACAACTACACTCACTTGTGAATGGCGCATAGGAGAGAGAGAGATATGCTATGAAGGAGAAGGAGATCATGTATAGGTTTTAAATCTTTTTATTTGTTGGTCATCTATATTGAGGAAGCTTTGTTGGGTTTTCTACCCCATGAGGGTTTCCCACGATAAATCTATGTCTCTTGTGTTTATGCTGTGATTGTTGTTCTTTTAGTGATCCTGTATATGCTATTGTTGTGAAATAGAATGCAATGCTGATAATTTTTGTCTTAGCATATTGAATCTTAACATGGTATCAGAGATAACCTGAAGGAAGGAAATGTATGGCACTTATGACACTTGCTTCACTTGCGACAATTTGAAGGTGAGGGTTTTGTATAGAAAACACCAGTCATCGTGGCACTTTCACTATAAATCCATTTTGACAAAGGTTCCGGATCTAAAACCTTTATAGGTCGTATATAACATTCCCATGTACCTTGTGTCCAAAGAACAACCTCTAATGCATTGTACTTTGTGAGTTATGATCAGTACAAGTTAGGGTTTCCGCCTATTCCAGATCTTCGTCATAATCAGGTGACCTGCGAAAAAAGGTCATAAATTGGGCTAGGAAGCTCCAAATGAAATTTCGTAAAATGTCACAGGTAGTGAATGGAGTGTACTATCTCAGGTAAATGTTTTAGAGGCCGAAGTTGAACCAGTGACATGTGGCATGCCGTACAAGTTTGCTCTCCTGTTTTATCCCATAAACAGGTCACATTGTGACACTTGGAATAAATCTCTCTCTCAGAGAATCCATTTGAGGTCAGAGCTATGGGGTTGGAAAGATGACAGGTCAGGCTACCACACAAAAGTTTTCAGACCCTTTGGATCGAAAAGTTTGGAGTTACACCAGAAACAATCAGGTGCATATTTTTGTCAAAACAGAATTATTTTTTGGCACCTTTATTCATGGCTTCGGGAATTTGGGTTTTGGAGAAAGTTGGAATTTTTGTAATTGGAGTCCATGGCTGAATACTCCTCATCAAAATCAAAATTTAGAGACCAATATTGAAATTTTTGGTTGGTCAGAAGAGTGGGCTTGATCTAACCCTAGTTCGGGATTTCGATCGGAAAGGTGAAAATTAGGGCTTCTGCAAAAGTTGGAATTTTTTAAGTCTGTGACCATGGCTGGAAGCTCTTAAAAAAAATAAAAGTTTAGAGCTTTGGATCAAACCTTTTGATTGGGAATAAGGGTGGGCTCCATCAAACCCTAGTTCGGGATCCCGTCGAGAAGATCCAAAAGTTTCAAAGGCAATTTTGAGGGGTCAAATTTTGGAGATTTCAAAATTGAAGTATGCTAGTTTGATCAGCTCATCAAGACACATCTTTCCATCCATTCAGAAGTGTGAAAGTCAAAGTTTGAATTTTTAGGGTTTCTTTGATAAACCCTAATCGATATCGAGATCCAGTTTCAGGGGGAGATGAGGCTAAGGCCTTACATAAGAAGACTACAAGAAATCTCGACAGGTATGACTTAAGGAGATACAAGTATGTCTTGAAATCTGATTCTTGATTAAGTTCATAATATGTTTGTCTTCATATTATTTAGGTTAGTACAATGTTAGAATTGTCTTATCACCCTAATAAAAGTATGAATGCATGTGAATAATAGAAGACATTCATTGATTAGGTTTATATGATTGTACTAATGCACTGTGGTGTTGTATGAGGTTGATGTTGTCTGCTAACAAGATACAGGTACATCAAGAAAGACAAATCAAGTTCCATTACCATGATGACATGAAGAAAAAGACTCATCCATAATCCTTGATCATATAGAAGTTCTACTTACGAGGTATTTATGACTTTGTTCTACTATGCTTAACCTATGAGATATGAAGGTTCTAGCATAGGATCTCTAAATCATTGAAGAGAACAAAAGAATATATTGTTTGGGTATGTTAAGACATGACCAAGCTTGATAATCCAGGTATGCTTTCCTATATCAAGTTAGAATCCTACTTTGTTAGGATCTTAGGTAAGTATACCTGTGTATGAAATAATCATGACCATACATACTTAATATTATTTAGAATTATAATGTTCTGATAATATTGAGATTATACTAATAAATGTATAATTGTGTATGAGAACATGACGATGACACTAGTGCACACTTGAGCATGCATAGTGGTACAGGATGGATAGAAGCTCATGAAATGGAAGGGAAGTCGAGACCGAGAAGGATGCAACCTCACAAGACATAAAAAGATAAGTATTTGAATTGTTATTTGAATTACTGAATAGTCTATGATATTGCTCGTAATAGTTGTATGCATATTTGTATTCCTAGAATATATCGTGCTAAGTGTAAGCATTCATATAGCATTGAACAATATACTACTAATATGCATATGATTGGTAAGTTGGACAAACATTCCATTGTTGATTGTCTAGAATGAAACCTCTTTGCTGGCATGCTGAGACCTGTGCACGCTCTCGATAGCATGTTCTAATAGAGATGGAAGGCATCTAGATAGCCACTATATGCATACATGATATGGAAAAATGTTGTGCCAAAGTATTGGTCAAGATAGTAGCATAATTATGTAAATCATATATGTATGCATAATAGGTTATCATGTCAACATGATTTGATGATTATGAAGTATTACTAATCATGTAATTAATTTTGATTTGTAGGAAAGATCATGAAGAATGATGAACACCGAACAAGTGATGGATGAAGACTTACAAATCAAACATACTATAGAAAGCTCGTGGCTAGAAGATTGTCTTAGAAAGAGGAAGAGGATCGGGATGAGTGGCTAGATAAGACCATTCTCTTAATGGTGTAATTGAAGAAGAGGTGTGAATCAGGCTCTGTATGGGTACCCAGGATCGATAGTCATTTGTTGAGCTTAATGATCACCATGGGTGATGTGGATCTCAACCTTTGCTACAAGGTTGAAGATGGTTTCTATATACAGATGACATGGATGCAAGAAGGAACTCACCATAGAGTTCGAATGATCTTGAGGCTCATATCAGTAGACCCATTTGATGGGAGATGGCATAGATAGATATGCAGAAGATCACTCAATGCAGAGTGTGAATGATGTTCAGTCACAGAGGGAGAATTGACAGTTTCTTGACAAGCTTGGGCTTTACCAAAAGTAAAGCTGATCCTAAAATTTACCTTAAGGTTATGGATGATACCATTACCAGATGTGGATGATCTCTTTCTAATAGGGAATGAGAAATAGATCATGGAAAGCAAGAAGAAGCTAGCTACAAAATTTGATCTAAGATTGATGCATTACTTCCTAGGTCTGGAAGTATGGAAAGGCCCAGAAGGAATCTTTCTCAACCAGGGAAAGTGTGCTGTGGAAATTTTGAGAAGATTTGATATGTTGGAATGTACAACCATGGCCAATCTCATGGGTTCCAACTTGAAGCTGTTAACTGATGACTCATCAGAGTTAGTGGATGTAACTCTGTACAGACAGATTATTGGGTCATTAATGTATCTGATGAATACAAGGTCGGATATATGCTTTGCTATGAAACACCTTGAGACAGTATCTAGAGGAACCTAGGCATGTTCACCTGATATCTGCAAAGCATGTGATGAGGTACCTAAAGGGTACGATAGACATTGATCTATGTTATCTTGGAGATCATGACTTTAGATTGTATGACTACACAGATGTTGACCAGGCAGGAACTGTATCAAACAGGAAGAGCACATCGGGCGGATGTTATTATCTGGGATCTACCATGATCTCATGGTTTAGTAGGAAGCAATCAAGTGTGGCTCTCAACACAGCTGAAGCGGAATATATAGCTGCTTGCTCTGCTAGTTGTGAAGTGGTATGGCTTTGGAAGTTGTTATCAGGATTGTTTGACTTAGAGATGGACCCAACTATGATCCTGTGTGACAAACATAGTTGTATCAAGATGGCAGAGAATCCAGTGTACCATGATAAGTAAAAGCACATAGAGATCCGATATTTCTATATACGGGGTATGGTGCAGAAAGGAGATATCAAGCTTGAGTATGTGAGCACTGATGAACAAGTTGCTGATGTATTGACCAAACCTCTGTCTCGAGTAAAGTTTAAGTATTTCTGAGACAAGCTTGGTGTCGTTCAGAAGGACCCTCCTTGAAAGGGGGAGTTATGTGATCGATGATGATATTTGGATACTGGTGGATACCTGTATTGATGATGAGGATACTGTATCGAGGATGAGGATATTGTATCGATGATGTGGATACTATATCAATGATATGGACACTTGTATTGATGATGAGGTTACCTGTATCGATGATGAGGTCAATGATGAGGTTACTGGTTTCGACGATGAGGTCGATATATGGTCCTTATACTTTGTCTAACTGGATGAGGAGGGATTGTATCATCCCTGGACACATGTCCTAAAAGAGACCTATAGACATATGTCTCTGAGAAAGTGGTCCCTAGTGGACATGATAGGAATGCATCGTCCCTGAACAGTTAGTTCAAAATGTACATGATAGGACTGCATCGTCCCTGAGCGTTTGGTTCAAAATGTACATGATAGGACTGCATCATCCCTGAACGTTTAGTTCAAAATGTACATGATAGGAATGCATCGTCCCTAAGCATTTGTTTCAAAATGTACATGATAGGACTGCATCGCCCCTGAGCGTTTGGTTCAAAATGTACATGATAGGACTGCATCGTCCCTGAGATTTTGGTTCAAAATGTACATGATAGGACTACATCGTCCCTAAACGTTTAGTTCAAAATGTACATGATAGGATTGCATCGTCCTTGAGCGTTTGGTTCAAAATGTACATGATAGAATTGCATCGTCTCTGAGCGTTTGGTTCCAAATATACATGATAGGACTACATCGTCCCTGAGCATTTGGTTCAAAATGTACCTGACAGGATTGCATCATCCTTGGACTCATGTTCTAGAGTGATAGGGATTGATCATCCCGTAAGTGGATCAGGATTGCATCGTCCTTGGACTTATGTCCTAAAGTGATAAGGATTAATCATCCTATAAGTAGATTGGGTTTGCATCGTCCCTAGACATGGTGAGATGTCTTAAAATGATAAGGACTAATCATCCTATAAGTTGATTCGGGATTGCATCATCCCTAGACATGGTGAGATGTCTTAAAGTGATAAGGACTAATCATCCCGTAAGATGATTCGGGATTGCATCGTCCCTAGACATGGTGAGGTGTCTTAAAGTGATAAGGACTAATCATCCTGTAAGATGATTCGAGATTGCATCGTCCCTAGACATGATGAGGTGTCTTAAAGTGATAAGGACTAATCATCCTGTAAGTTGATTCGGGATTGCATCGTCCCTAGACATGGTGAGGTGTCTTAAAAGGATAAGGATTGATCATCCTGTAAGTTGATCTGGATTGCATCATCCATAGACATGAGAGATGTCTTAAATTGAGAGGGACTGATCATCTCGTAAGCAGATCAAGATTGTATCATCCTTGGACCTATGTCCTAAAATGAGAGGGATTGATCATCCCGTAATAGGATCTTGTGTATTGTAGGGTATGCTGCTATGATGCTGCTGATCGTGATGATCTAGATGATGATGATGTTGATCGTGATGGTCTAGATGACGATGTTGCTGATCGTGATGATCTAGATGATGATGATGTTGATCGTGATGGTCTAGATGACGATGTTGATGATCGTGATGATCTAGATGATGATGATGTTGATCATGATGATCTAGATGATGATGTTGTTGATCAAGATGACGGTGCCGTTGATCGTGATGATCTAGATAATGATACCGATGATCGTGTGATGACGATGCTGATGATCGTGTGATGACGATGTTGATGATCATATGATGATGATGCTGATGATCGTGTGATGATGATGCTAATGATAGTATGATGACGATACTGATGATCGTGTGATGATGATGCTGATGATTGTGTGATGATGATGTTGATTGTCATGTGATGACGATGCTGATGATCGTGTGATGACGATGCTGATGATCGTGTGATGACGATGCTAATGATCGTATGATGATGATACTGATGATCGTGTGATGACGATACTTATGATTTTATGATGACGATGCTGATGATTGTGTGATGACGATGCTGATGATCGTGTGATGATGATGCTGATGATCGTATGATGACGATACTGATGATTGTGTGATGATGATGCTGATGATCGTGCAATGACGATGCTGATGATCATTTGATGATGATGCTGATGATCATGAGGATCCAAATGTTGATGTTGCTGTAGTTGTTCGAGTGTTGCAGAATATGAAGACTTAGTACTGAAGATGTTGATGTTCCAGTATTGAAGATGTTCCAGTAACTGCTTGAGTTACTGATGATGTTGAGAAAGCTTCCAACGATTTATAGATGTATCATGTATGATGTTGATGACTCCTTGCTCACGCAGATGTTGTTATAATATCCTTCTCGTTAAGGGGGAGTGTTGAAATATTGTAACTTCAAAGAATATTGTATTTGTTCTTTATTATTTTGGAGATGTTTCATTCCTCCGTGAAGACCTTATTGTATATCCAGAGATGTTTATTCCTCCATCGGAATGTCGTAACTTGGGTTATTAGACTTCCCTAGTGGGGGTCGGCCCTGTATGTGTTATGTGGGTCAAAGGGTTATTAGACCACCCTAGAGGGGTCGGCCCAGTCAGTTGTAATAGGGTGTTTAAGCCAGTGGTTAAGTTGGGGCCGACCTAGTTAATGTAAAAGACAAGTCGGAGATGTGTATAAATAGAGGAGGTGTGTTCCTCATTTAACACAACTACACTCACTTGTGAATGGCGCATAGGAGAGAGAGAGAGATCTGCTATGAAGGAGAAGGAGCTCATGTCTAGGGTTTACATCTTTGTATTTGCTGGTCATCTATATTGAGGAAGCTTTGTTGGGTTTTCTACCCCATGAGGGCTTACCAGGATAAATCTGTGTCTCTTGTGTTTATGCTGTGATTGTTGTTCTTTTAGTGATCCTGTATATGCTATTGTTGTGAAATGGAATGTAATGCTGATATTTTCTGTCTTAGCATATTAAATCTTAACATGGGTTTGAGCTGCTATTTCAAGTACAGCTATGGTGGTGTCCATCCTTGCTACTAGAGCAAAGGTTTCATCATAGTATACACCATATTGTTGAGCAAATCCTATTGCAACCAACAATGCTTTGTGCTTCTCTATCTTTTCTTTTTCATTGAGTTTGGTCTTATAGACCCATTTTACTCCAATATTGTTTTTGTCTGATGGGAGATAAAAAATATCCCAAGTCCGATTCCTTTATATAGAATCAATTTATTCATTCATTGCTTGTACCCACTGTGTATATTTTAATGCTTCATCAAATGATGTTGGTTGACAAGAAAATAGAGCATATTGTAGTTGCTCATCAATAATAGGAGTATGCTCATATAACTCCCTTAAGATTCTGCTTCTTTGGTTTTGTGGTGGACTGTCTACTAGTGTTGCTTATTGTTGTTGCTGCTGTACCTCCATTCTGGGAATTTTGAGTGGCTCCGGTGGTACTGTAATTTCTTTCTGTTGAATATTTGTTGTATCACTCCAACATTTGTCTTCAAGGAACTTAGCATCTCTGATCAGTACAACCTTTTTGGTGACATGATTATACAGCTTGTAGGGCTTCTGATGTTCACTGTAACCAGTGAAGATAAATGTTTCACTCTTCTTATCCATCTTTTCCCTTAACTCATCAAGTATGTGTGCAAATTCCACAGATCTAAATACTCTGAGATGTGAAACACTAATATTAGTGCCACTCCATGCATCTTCAGGAATCTTATCTTCAACACTTACTGTGGGAGATCTGTTCAGTAATTAAATTGAACATGCAATAGCTTCATCCCAATAATTATCTGGGAAATTCTTATATGATAGCATACTTCGGGACATGTTCATGACTGTCTAGTTCTTCCATTCAACAACTACATTCTGCTGTGGAGTGTATCTGGTAGTGAACTGGTGTTGGGTGCCATGCTATTTACAAAACTCTGCAAAATCATGTGAATCATATTCACCTCCACCATTTGACCTGAGTAATGTGATGGATTTACTTTACTGCTTTTCAGTCAATGTCTTGAATTCTTTAAACTTGGAGAAGGCATCTTATTTGTGTCTGAGAAAGTAGATCCACACTTTCCTGCTATAATCCTTAATAAAGGTCAGGAAATAAAGACTACCTCATATGGATTGATTTTTCATGGGTACACATAGATCTGTGTGAACTAACTCAAGGTGTTCTTTGGCTCGAGATGTGTAAGTGGGGAAATTGTCCCTTTGATGTTTAACTAAGATACAATCTTCACAAGAACTTGATTTTTTATCCATAACTGGTAACCCCTTGACCATGGACTGTTTTTGCATGATACTAAGACTCTGAAAGGGTAGATGACCATACCTACAGTGCCACAACCAGGTTTCATCTAGACAGGAAACAGTATGTGCATATGAATGTGACAAGATAGCACTTCTTAGACTGAGTGGGAATATTATATTCTTAGTCATTTTTACTTTGGCTAAGAGTCTTATACTGGGGGATTTATTATAGAAAACACAATAACAATCAATGAATCTGACATAATCATACTTGTTCTGAATCAGTTGACCCACATTGATCAGATTGAATTTCAGATTAGGAACATAGAATACATCATGTATAAACTTATTTTCATTTTGTTTAGTAAGAACATGAACAATTCCTTTGCCTTGAGCAGGAACAAGATAGTGATAACCAAGCTTGATTTTTGTATTGACATATGAATCTAGATTAGAAAAAAATTATTTGTTACCTATCACATGATTGCTGCAGCCATTGTCTAACAACCATACATCTTAATGATATTCTTCTTAAGTCGCTTGGCATGAGAGAAAAATGACTTATGATGAGCTTTCTTCAACATTGAAGACATGGGATCTACCATTGTTCTGGTCTGCTTGCTTCTTGTTGCAGTCTCGTTCATAGTGGCCATACTTCTTGCAGTAGTTGCAATGAATGTTGCACCTATTAGTCCATCTCTTGCCTCTCCCTCTCTGGTTCTGAGAGTTGTGAAAGTGCTCACCGTGATCTGAGTGTTCATGAGCAGTTCTATCCTCTGTAGAATGAGAAATTCTCCCTCTTCTGCCTTATTCTTTTCCTCGTCTGCCTCTACCTCCGCTGAGGGAATCATGAGTGTTGAATGCATTTGTCAGAGACTCTTCGTCTTGACTAAGTCGAGCTTCATGGGATAAAAGGGACCCTGTTAACTCTTCTAGGGTAAATTTGTATAGATCTTTAGATTCTTCTATAGCAGTAACAACCATAGAAAACTTCTTAGTGAGACATCTGAGAATATTTTGGACAACAACCTTTTGTTCCAAGGCCTCACCATAGGTTTGTAATTGAGTCACAATACCTGAAACCCGAGTCATGAATTGATCTACAGTTTAAGTTTCCTCCATTTTAACACTTTCAAACTGAATTCGAAGGGTTTGGAGTCTTACCGTTTTGACTCTGTTGGTACCTTTGTATGCAGATGAAAGGATATTCCATGCTTGATACGCGGTGGTAGCTCTTGATATCCATGGGAAGATGGACTCCTCAATCTAGCTCGGGATCAACCATTTTGTAGTGGGATTTCGATCTCGAATTTCTTCAAGGGATTTCTTGTGAGCATTGGACATAGCAGAAAGAGTGGGTGCATCTAGTTCTTCGAAGTCATTTACAACCATATCCCACATTTGTTGAGTTGGAGAAACATCTGCATCTTGATTGACCAAAACTCGTAGTTGGTACTAGTCAAAATTGGTCCAGAGATCTACTTCATACTGGTACCAGCCATCCTTTATGATTGTCTTTTAAACACAGTGCCACAACTTGTATAACTGACACAATGCGTCACTCAAAATTCATTTAAGTGAAGACTGTTCGCCATGATTTTCTTTAACACCAGGTGCATTGGTGACTCTCTTCCTTTGAGCAGAGAGTGCGTCGGTGCCGCGATTCTTCTGAGCAACAAGTGCTTCAATGGAAGGGTGTTGCAGTTCCTGCTAGGGACAGGGTGCGTTGGTGCTTCCAAAGGGAAAATAAAAAAAGATACCACATGATTCTTCACTCTGTGAAGAGAAAGTCACGCCTCCACGCCAATATGTTCGCATCTTGATCTACAACCTCCAAAATATGTGAGATTGCATCTGTAAGTCGAAGGCACCCTGTTTTCCTAATAGACTAGAGGGACTCCAAACAGTTTTGGTGGGTTCATACTGATCTCCAAATTCTTGAACTCCATCGCTGTCGAAGGAGTTCAAGTCAACTCGGTTTCCATTTTCGTCACTTCCCATCTGCTCTTCGTTTTGGGCTCACATTATTTGCATGCCAATTTATCCGATCATCCCAGCCAACCATGCACGGTTTAATGTGATTCCTGCACAATTTTGTAGAACAATCACAACTATGGTTTAAGTTTGGTACTTGCCCTATCCAACCCTTCCAACAATCCAAGTAATAAAATTTATCCATGTGGCATTTCCACATATAATGAAACATAAGGATTCAAGTAGTTACAAGAAATTTATTGTTTCATATGCATAATGAAACAAGTATTTATAAGAAAAGATGGACACGCTTCGACTTTGAGGATCGATCCATTGTCGTTTCATGAAGTTTAAAATTTTTAATCGGTTTTGACACTACAGAGCTGTAAATCTTTATCACACTTATTTTTCTATAATGATTTATAAATTATTTCTTAAATTTATTATATTGATAGTTGTTTATTTACATTGATAGGTGTTTATATCTTAGAATTTGGGGTAGATTACCATCTATGTTTTCACTAGATTGAAGGACGATGAGACAAGTGTACTGTCCAAATTGATTTTGTGGACATCGTTCAAAAAAATAACTCGTAGTTGATGCATGTATAACTAGTAGCTCATGCATGGATAACAGGTAGAACAAGCATGAGCTACTAGTTACACCGACAAGTGTTTATATCTTAGAATTTGGGTGGACTACCATCTATGATTTTCCTAGATTGAAGGAGGATGGGACAAGTCTACTTTCTAGATTGATTTTATGGTCGTAGTTCAAAATTCCAAATAAACAATTAAATGGTTGTGATAGTATCTTATAATTTGGAGTGGACTACCATCTATGATTTTCTTAGATTGAAAGAGGATGGAACAAGTGTATTGTCCAGATTGATTTTATGGGTGTCGTTCTAAATTCGAAATAAACAATTATAATAAAAGAAATAAAGAAAAACCAGAAGCATATACATGGCTAACTAGTAGCTTATGCATGGATAACACGTAAAGACAAGAAACCCATTTAACTAAAGAAAACATATAACTTGTTCATGGTACTTAACATGTTACTTATCTGTGTTTACAAGCCACATGTTAAGTGATTGTGCTGATCACACTTCCATTATATTTGTCTTTTTATGTGATCAAAAAATTTAATTAGCAAACATTTTAACTTTTGTTTTTATTCAATTTATGAACCTATGGAGTTCGATAAGAGTTTAGTTTCTACAACATCCTTAATATAGCAAAAAATTCGAACTTTTGTTTTATTCATTTTCGGAAACTGTGGAGTTCGATAAGAGTTTCTCTTGTGATGACCAATATCAAGGAAGAGGTTGGTTATATTTTGAAAAAATCTATAATCGTGTGAAAGATTTTCAAATGTGAATTAGTAAAATAAGGAGCAACCAACTCCGAATGTTAAAATGAAATTGAACGATTTGTCAATCACCAATTCTACGTTATCATATTAAGAAAAAAGTAAATTTTAAAATATATTTAAAAAATTGGTCCCTCAAGTTCAACTTTGCTCATGGAGTTTCTTTACAAGTTACTGCAAAATTAGTTTTATAAAATAGATGGTGAAATCGGAAGTAAATTCTTGTATATGAGTCCATAATTCATAGGGATGGAGTTCCAACCTTTCACTTGAATGATGTGATTTATATTCATGGCTTCCCTGTGTGGGTTGTTGATTTTTTTAAAGTAAATAACAACAAATTAATAATTATGTTTATAGATAATTTTATTTTGGAATTGGTCGAAATCTGTCAAATTGTTTTTCAACACAAAATTCCTCCATTGAATAGATTGAAGATAAGGATATTCTTCATAGTGTCCACTAAATCTAAGTATAATTACGCCGAAGGCATTTCACCATGGAGAAGCTTGACCTTCCACCTTGAATAGATTCCTCTTCTATAAATCCAATGGAATCTTGCCGCGTGTTTTGTCGCTTTCGCGCACACCGACAAGATCACGTTGACAGTGTCGTTGAAATTATTTGCATTACTTTGCCCCTTTCATGCAAACCCCCGTTCATGTCACAGCGATTTGCAGACTTCACGCCGATTAAAAATCCTCATATAGATTCCTCGTCTATAAATCCAATGGAATCATGCCATGTGTTTTACTACTTTCACGCACGCCGACCAGATCACACCGATCTTATTTGCATTATTTGCATCAGTTTGCCACTTTCACGAAAACCCCCGTCTGTGTCTCACCGATTTGTAGACTTCACGTCGACTAAAACAAAGTGTCCATTAATTCGACAACACATTTAAGAGTCAACCAATTTTTAAATGCTCGACCAACTCGACTACCAACCATATTTTTTTAAAAACTAAAGTTCCCGACCATATTTTACAAATATTATTGAAAACAAAATTACAAATTCATATCAACTGTACAACCTCGATTATCGACCATATTTTTTTAACTAAAGTGACCCGACCATTTTGATTCCCGACCATATTTTAGAAATACTATCGAAAACAAAATTACAAATTCATATCAACTGTTTCATATGTCAATCATGTTTATACAGTAAGAACTTCCCGGTGACCAATTTTTAAAGGCTCGACTAACTCGACTATCGACCATAATTTTTTAAAAACTAAAGTTCCCGACCATTTTGACTCCCAACCATATCTTACAAATATTATTGAAAACAAAATTACAAATTCATATCAACTATACCAACTTGACTATCGACCATATTTTTTTAACTAAATTGACCCAACCATTTTGATTCCCGATAGAGTCGACCAATTTTTAAATGCTCGACCAACTCGACCGTCGACCATATTTTTTTTAACTAAAGTGACCCGACCATATCTTACAAATATTATTGAAAACGAAATTACAAATTCATATCAACTGTACCAACTCGACTATCGACCATATTTTTTTAACTAAAGTGACCCGACCATTTTGATTCATTACCATATCTTACAAATATTATCGAAAACAAAATTACAAATTCATATCAACTGTTTCATATGTCGATCATGTTTACACAGTGAGAACTTCACGATGACCAATTTTTAAAGGCTCGACCAAGTCGACTATCGACCATATTTTTTTTACTAAAGTGACCCGACAATTTTGACTCTCGACCATATCTTACAAATATTATCGAAAACAAAATTACACAGTTAACAGTCAACCAATTTTAATAGGCCCGACCAACTAAGGTAAGCCGACCATTTTGACTTCTGACCCGTGTCCATCAATTGTACCTCACAGTTAAAAGTTGACCAATTTTTAAAGGTTCGACCAACTCGACTATCGACCATATTTTTTTAAAAACTAAATCTACCTTATATAGTTAAGAGTCAACCAATTGTTACAAAGTGTCCATCATTTCGACGAAATAGTTAAGAGGAGACCAATTGTTTAAGGCTCAACGAACTCAACTTTCGACCAAACTCGCCAGCGTTTGGGTTGATACAGTCTAAATAGGCGGTTCAGCTCTGCATGGAAAAATCTTGAGAGATCTATACTTTTGATTAGAAATTTGAGCATTCAATAACGGATTGGACATTGAACAACCTTGTATAAGGTTACCCACGTGAACAATGATTTCTCTACGTTTAATTCATCACGAACTTATGAACTTTTCTTCAGTAGTACAGATCTCTGGCTATGGATGTATATCTGGATTTGACGGATTGGACCTGCTGGATATTCGATGTTGTGGAGATACGAGAACAGATTTCAATGCAACAATGGTTAAATGTGCTCAGACACCAATGCATAGCATTTACTCTTGATATTTTATAGAATTTGATGGGTAAAGCCTCTCTCATTCTTTTGTTTTTCGATGCTGTTATTGTGACATAATCCCAGTTTTTTTCTCAGCATTCAAATCGCCTTCAATTTGTGTCGCTTTTATAAACCAACAACCCTGTTAAGGATCCAAAGATTCTTGTTTTCTATTAAAAAAAAAGGTTCTCCTCTCAAACCAAAACTCATTTCCACCTGCTATAATTATGTTGTTCTAAATCCTATTTCTGTTTAATATATTCAAACAAGATTCTGTTGTCTTTTTTATGCTTTTTCTTGAAAACTAGAGTCTGTTTATGTCAATTATTTACTGGTTTCAGATGAAAGGTTACTTGACTGGTATATATTCATTTTTTTTGTCTCCTAGAAAAATTTCCCTTCCAGAAAAGTAATGTTTAATTTACCCATTTGGTATGTTGAAGGTTCTCAGAGTAAATTGACCCAGAATTATGTTCTCTTTCTTGCTGTTTTTTGTTGGAAAGTAGCTTCTTTTTTTGTTGTTTTTTGCTGTAACTTGTATTTGATGATGTACCTAATTTATTGATTGTTTTCATATGAAAGGTCACTTGGCTGGTATATATTCATTTCCTTGTGATTAGCAATATATGATTCTTACTAACTTTGGAAAATAATTTTGACTGCAACAATCTTTTTTCTCCTAGAAAAGTTCTAGCAGCAAATTAACTAAAATTGTGTTGTCTTTTTTGTTTTTTTCTTGTTGAAAACTATACTCTCTTTCGGCCGTTTTTTGTGGGAAACTAGAATTGTTGTAATTGTTCCTATTCCATATTTAAAAACAAGGTTCTAACAACAAATTTACCTAAAATTATGCTATCTTTTTTTTATTTTTTTGGTTGAAAACTAGAAGTCTATTTTTGCTGTCATTGTCTCCTAGAAAAGTTGCCCTTGCAAAAAAAATATTTATATTAGGAATTTTGTCTTTTTTTTATGTTTTTTCTTGAAAACTAGAGTCTATCTTGAAAGGTTACTTGACTGGTATATATTCATTTTTTTTGTCTCCTAGAAAAATTGCCCTTCTTAGAGTAAATTTACCCAGAATTATGTTCTCTTTTTTGCTGGTTTTTGTTGGAAAGTAGTTTCTTTTTTTTTAATGTTTTTTGCTGTAACTTGTATTTGATCATGTACCTGATTTATTGACTATTTTCAGATGAAAGGTCACTTGAATGGTATATATTCATTTCGTTGTGATTACTAATATATGATTCTTACTAACTTTGGCAAATAATTTGCACTGCAGCAATCTTTTTTATCCTAGAAAAGTTCTAACAACAAATTAACTAAAATTGTGCTGTCTTTTTTGTTTTTTTCCTATTGAAAACTACACTCTGTTTCTGAAAACCAAAAGTTTGTTTTTGTTGTCTTTGTCTCCTAGAAAAGTTGCCCTTGCAGAAAAATAAATTTTATATTAGGCATCTGGTATATGCACAATGTTATCTTGTTGTCACTGTTTCTATTTAATATTTAAAAAAAGGTTCTAAGAGCCAATTTATCTAAAATTATAATTTTTTTTGTTTTCTTGTTTTTTTTGTTGAAAACTACACTCTGTTTCTACTATATTTTTTTTGTTGTTTTTGTTGGAAACTAGAGTTTGTTTCTGCCTATGGATTGTCATTTATTTACTCCTATCTACTGTTATTTATTTACTCTTTTTAGACAAAGGGTTACTTGACTTGTATATATTCATTTCCTTGTGTTTACCAATATATGTTTCGTAGTAACGTAGTCAGATAATTTGCACCGCAACAGTTTTTGTCTCCTATACAAAGTTGCCATTCTAGGAAAATAATCCCAAAATTGAAACCAATTTCAAGCCCTTCATTTCTGTATCCTTTCCACAAATATTGCTATGCATTGCATGAAATATCAGATGATCTTTTGCCAAGTTCTCCTACATCTTGTATCTTTAGACTTAATATCAATAGCGCACCTTTTTCTTCAGCTTATTTTTGTAGTCCAACTATTTGTAGTACCACGCTATTGACAATCTATTGACCGAAAACGCTGTCTCACTTCTGATGAATGGTGCTGTTGACCTATGCCCACTTGTACAAGTTGTTGCTCTTGATTGACTAAGTTCTCTTAACTCAACAATTGCCCGCTTTTGAATCTCTATCTATGATGGAATTCATAAGCATGACACATTGCTTCCAACTAGCTACAATAGTGCTGTGGAAAACCACCAACTCCAAAAAGGTTCAATCATCAAAGTTATCAAGTGTGCATGCAACACTATACTTGATGCAATGTACGATTTGCTTTCCGTATCTTCCTTTTCACTTATTTTAGTTTTCACTCCTCATAATTATAACATATTTTTTACTTATACTTACTTATGTTCATTCTTCTTGCCAGGACTATCACATTGGACACCTTCAAAATTTTCACCTTGTCATGTCCCCATCTCGACCCCATTGCAATAAAAATGTAAATGATGTAAATATCGATATTAAATCGTGGTGAGGAGCTCAAGGCCAAGGCCCCACCATCGATTTATCATTTTATGTATCGGCAATTAAAAATAGATGCCTATGGTTCTTGTGCTAGACATGCACAATGTAGATTAAGACATCATGTAAATATGGGTTTTAATGAAATACCCACAACTAGCTATGCAATGCAACAAAGAGATAGGGGCATGATTCTACAAGGAATAGGGAGGGAAATTATTTCAAACCCTTGAGCCAATGGTGATAATCCAAATGTCAATGAATGAACCCCAACTACCCATTCTGACTTATGCACCCAATCATTTAATTCTTCTAAGAGTTGGTTGAGGTAGTTAATGCCTTGGGAATGAAGAGGTATGGCAGCCAATTTCATGCATGGGCAATCCATCAACGTGGGAAAATGTACTTTTGTTTTTGGGGCAAGAAAACACCCATGAAATTGTTCCTAAAGCCACTCTTCACCCATTGTCTTTTCTCTCACACGCTGTCTGAGCTAGTGGGGTCTGTCTCCTTCACATTTTCTACCATTTTCCTGCATTTTTCATAGCAGGGAGCTCGTTTTTGTATTGCACAGTGGCTGGGAGAAAGGGGGTCACGTTTTGGGAGTTTATAGAGGTCGTTTTTGCCCCTAGAATGCATATAAACGTTTTCTGAAAATGAATTTGCTCTCCCAGGGTTGATTCCCCATCTACCAGTTCGTTTTTGGTTTCCCACGTTTTTTAGCACTTGTGTTTTTGTTGTTGGGTGCATCCCTATGTTGGTTTGAAATTGTGAGCAAGAATTAGGAGTGAAAGTGGACTAGAATTGGCTTGATAAACCTAGTGAGGAGGTAACCTCTCAAGAAGCTCAAAAAGGCTGGTGGCTCTTCTATGCAGACCTTGAATAACACTAGAATGGAAGGTATGGCTTGAGGGACTGTGTAGTAGTGAAGGGAATACTTCCTTGTTCCAGGTGTGTAGGTATTGTGGGGACCAAGCTAGATATATCTTGTAGAGGGTGTCCATATCTTTGTTGTTGAGCTCACTAGCTTATCAATTCTTCCTTTCCATTGCCTTAGCAGCCTGATAAACCCAACTGTAGATTGGCTTCGCTGATTTTTGTGCACATTGGGCTATGTGTGAGTCTGTTGTTCCCTTTCTCCTTGTAGAGATCATGCCCAACTCGTGGGTGGCAGTTGTGATGAGAGATGGATGATCACAACTGGCCTATGGTTGGGTGGAACGTTGCAGTTGCATAACTAGTTGCTTGGGACTACTTTGTTATAAGATAAGTACTCTCTTGTGTTAACTCTGCAATGTATTTATTTGATGAATATCTTGAATGTATGATAAATGTCTAATTGAATTTACTTCCGCTGTGTTTGTTACATTTATACATCTACACATGTCTTTTTATATTATGTGAATCTTTATTTAATAAGTATGGTGCTAGATGCCCGGTTTTAGCCTCACGTTCTCTCCATCACACTGGTATGATGGGAGGGGACGTGACACACCTTAGAAACAACAATTATTGGAGACCCATCCCCTTTCAACCTCACTCCTAGCTTTACAGCCCAAAGTAGTTCATCTATTTTAGAAAACAATGCCCTTGACTTTAAAAACCCTTCACTTGCAATACCTTCTCCAAAGCCAAACCTTGTTGCACCTACTCTTCAATTCACATTGCTCAACCCTTCCAAGAAAACATGGACCATTCAAGGGCGAGTTACTGCAAAGACAAGTATCAACACATACACCAACCAAAAAGGTCCAGGTCAAATCTTTGGTTTTGACCTTCTTAGTGCTACCAGAGATGAGATTCATATCTCTGCGTTCAATGAACTAGCTACCTCATTATATGACCAAATACAAGTTGGCATAGTCTACATAGTCTCAAATGGCACAATCAAACTAGTTAATCCAAAATACAACCATTTGAAAAGTGCTTTTGAGATTTTCCTTAACTCCTCCTCAACAATTCAACGATGCTTGGAAGAGTGCCCACTTATTCCTTTTCATTGCTTCAACTTTAAGTCTATCCATGACATCAAAACTACACTACTCAATTTCATGGTTGACCTTCTCGAAATTGTCATTTCTGTTTCCCCTGCATCAACTATCCACAAAAGGGATGGCTCTGAAACCATTTGCTAAACAGTTGGCTTGAGAGACATGTCCGGTTATAGCATAGATATTACACTTTGGGGGGAGCATTGCACAATTAAGGGTGCCCAACTTGGAAACCTTCGAGGTTTAGCTACTCCCTCTATCCTTGCAATAAAAGGTGGGCGTGTTACAGAATTCAATGGAAAAACCATTGGAACCATCTCAAACACCAACCTCATTATAAACCCAGATATTGAAGAAGCTGAAATCCTGCAAGCATGGTTTGCTGATAATGGATTCCATTCCACCTCCCCATCTTTGAGCAGAAAATCCAATCGTCTTCTTCTACCTCCTGTAAATGCATTTCCATCCCTTTGCTACAATCTCTGCAACCCTCTGAGAAGGAAACTTGGTATTCAATTATTGCTACAATCACCCATATTAACATCAATGACTTTCATTTCCTTGCATGCCCTCTATTTGTCGATGGAATACAAGGCATGAAAAAAATTTCCCACAAAGTTGGCAATGTTTGGAATTGTGCAAAATGTGATGGGGAGTTTACAGGGTGTGCTTACCGATACATACTCAAACTTGACATCACAGATGCTACTAGACAACTATACAATATCGTAGCTTTTGATGATGCTACACAACAACTAATGGGGTCTCTGCAAAATATTTTTGTCTCCTATCAAATGATCCAACGTCTCTCTTGGAAATTGTTCAACATGTTTGTGCTCGGCAGTACCTTGTAACCTTATTAGTAAAGACAAAGACTTTTAATTCAAATGCTCACTTGAAGGTGCTTCTTGTTATGTCAGAAGAGGTTTCTCCATCATTGTCCCCTGTCGATACTCCTGATGAAAGTGAACACATTGTGCTTAATAAACGTCCTATTGCTTGCAAGCTTTGAACTCCTACTCTTCATTTCTAACTTTTGTACTTTCTAGCTTGTACTTAGCATGTACACATTTCTGTGTACACACTTTTACATAGGTGGTACTTGAAGCCATCAATGAGCAGTCCTGAATATTATATTATTTAGTTTTCTTGTACCATTGTGTTAAATCACATCTTTTTTGCAACCTATCTTGCAATTTTCAAATCTGTACTTATAATTTAGATTGCTTTGTCAAATGTATACTTTTTTTCTTTATAAAAACTGTTCAAAAGTGTCTTTATTTCTTTCTTGCAACAACTTCACATAAATTATGCATGTTCCATATATCTTTTACAATAAACCTTTTTTACTTGTTGAATTATTACAAATATTTTTTTTTCTCTTCCACCAAAGGCACCATAAATGCAACATGGATATCCATTTATCTTATACAATATAACTTTGTTTACTCTTGCAATTATTACATGTATTATTTTTCTGTTCCACCAAATGAACCACAAAGTCCACAACCACTAAACACTTTTTTTGTAGGCATGTCAACCAATGATAACAATGATCAACAGAATGCATGCAGAAGACTTCTATATGCTCAAAAGAAAAATGAAAACAACAAGTGTCAACGCCTTCTATATAGAGTTGCTTGTCAACTTGTTCATATACCTTATCCGTTTCACTTTGCTGAACCTCCCCTTACACCCTCCACACCATCCACATCCACAACAACGCACCCAACAAACATAGATCTACATGGTGAGCAACAACGATTTCGTACAAGGTTGGACAAATTATCTCCCATGAAAATATGCTCTATATGCATGGAATCATATCCTGGAATTAAAATAAAACACTCTTCTAGTGAATATGCATGTTCTCGATGCAATGCGGAACAAAATGACCATCTCTATTCAATTGCAAAAAATATGGATCCTAGGATACAACCATCAGTGCTAGCAACCCTTACTCAAGTTGAAGAAATGCTCATTTCTCGAGTTAACCCAGTTTTACAAGTCACTCATGCTCGTGGGGGACAATATACATATTTTTTCCACACTATAAGCTTCCCTCAAAACATTACAAGCATTGCCACTTTCCTCCGTCATTTACTCTCAGACATTGATATCCTTATTGTTCGTAAATGCAGTTCTATGAAAAAGCCTTATGACTTCTTTGTTAGTCGAACATGTGTTCTTGCTACTCTTGAATGCAAGATTTCAAATGATCCATACTACAAAGATGTCCAAGTTAACTCAACTGCATTATCTTCTTTGCCTCTTGAACCAACTGACATTTCAGCCCTCCTTCATCATGTCACACCCACTGAAATCCCATCTGATGAACATACCTCAAATTCTCCTACTCAAGCATCCAACTTCCTCGAACTCCATGAACAACAATCATCCTCCTTTATATCTACACAAACAAATTGTAGAACTGAGGTTGATGAAATCAAACACTTCTTAGGAGCAATCCATGCAGGCACTCTACCTTGGATTGAATGGCCCCCAATAGACATTTTCCCTATCAATGAGTATAACACAATAGGCCTCCTCTCAATGGCCTTCCCAACCTTATTTTCCATAGGAGTTGCAATGCTTAAACAACCACACATTCAAGAGGCTGGTATGGACAATTATGCACTGCACCTTCTTAGATACCATGACAACAAGTTTGGCCAACATCCTTGTTTTCGTTATTACATTTATAACCTGATGATGCGTCATCGTAACCAATCTACTGCTTCTGTGTTTGTAAAACGTAACATTGAAGATACATTGCCTCCAACCATATCAGAACTTGTGCAACAATTACAAGACTTACCTGATGCTAAAATTGCTGAGCAAGTCATGCGCTTTGAATCCACACTTCGTGGGACATGCTCCTACTAGAACAAAAGTAGGGGTGATCTAACTGACATGATCACTCAACAAGGGACACCTACATTCTTCTTCATATTCAGTGTAGCTGACACAAACTGGCCAAAATTGCATTCCTTGATGCATGGACAAGCTCCATCCACCTCAAAGAAACAACACCAATGGAGAATTCATAACCTTATATCGAATCCACACATTGCATCTCAATACATGGACAACAGATTCAAAATATTTCTAGAAGAGGTTCTTAAAAAAGGCCTTTTTACAAAAGACTATTGGTGCCGGTTGGTCACAACTCATATTACCATGAAACTTCAATTTATTTAAAAACTAAAATATTTATTCCTAATCTTTATATTTTACATGTAGGTATGAATGGAAACACAGGGGATCTTTGCATATACATCGATTCTTATGGCTAGAAAATGCACCCAATACAGACACATTAGACTGGGCAAATGCTACCAAGGTTGAAGATGCCAAATTATACTTTGACAAGTTTGTTATAGCATGGAATCCTCGTGTCAACCGTTTTCAAACTCCAACCTTACAAGCCTCTAGTATAAATGATCCATGCACCATTGGATCACATTCCATACTTGCAACTAATCACTTGGATGACTATGAAGAACTTCTTAATTGTGTCCAAGGGCACACAAAATGTTCAGAATCTTCTTGTCTACGTACAAAAGGATCATCTCTTCAATGTCGTTACGGGTTCCCTTTTGATCTACAGCCTACCTCTTCCTTATTCATTGATGCAAAAGGGCGAAAAACATACAAGACTGCAAAGAATGATGCCCTTCTAAATATTCACAAACCTATGATGTTGTCCATTTGGCGAGCTAATGTTGATTGCCAACTTGTTCTCTCTAGACATTTTGTCCTCAAATATATTTCAAAATATGCAGCAAAGGCAGAGCCTAAATCAGAAATCTACCATGCACTTTTTTCTCGACTTGCACATGCAACTCCACATGATGCCCCCATCCTTCTACCAATAAGACGTTTTCTATCAGAAAATATTGCAGAAAGAGACATTGGTGCACAAGAGACTTGCCACATGATACAAAAACTCCCTCTTTGTCTTTGCAATCGTTCCTTTATGTCCTTAAATGTTTGCCAAATCGTTTTCCGCCGCATTTCCAATGACTCTCCTGACATCCCAACAACAACCACCTTCATTTCTGCATACATGCAACGCCCGCCTGCACTCGAACAAACTACCCTTCTTGAAGTTGCATGCTCTTGGTCATACTCACCTCGTAGAAAGCAATCAAAATGGAAACCAAACTACCCTTCCAAAATTGTTCGTGTCTTTCCTCGCTTCACCACCATTCCACCCATTATTGCAGATTCATTTGTTTCCTTTTACTGGAGTGAGCTCCTCCTATACAAACCTTTCCATAACGTCCACAATGACATTGGATCCACAACATTGGCCATAAATTCTAATTGGGTTCGCATTAAAAACACATATACTGCATGGCATGTTGATCGTTTTACAGAACCCCCCAGTACCCCTCCCTTTGATGACTCTGCCTCTGCTTCAAACCACTTCCTCTTAGCCCCTTCCATTGATGAATGGGAACTCCTTTCTCAACTCCACCCTGGAAACAACCTCTATGCTGATGACCTTGACATGCTTGGTCATCGTGACTTTGAAAAAGACCACAATTGGACAGAAAACCATATTCCTTCAGACATCCATGCAACATCTATATCATTCATTGACGTCATTCGAATGTATACACATGTAGAACCTAACACCTTGTCATCTTCATGTTCTCCTGCCTCCTTGTCTCCCACACAATGCATGTCCTTTTCCCTTATCATTGCACACTCCACAAATGCTACAACCCTTCCCCCACTCAAGATGGTCATTCAAGGCACTGCAGGAGCAGGAAAGTCTTTCTTGATTTCTTGCCTTAGATCTACACTCCAACATGCCTCTGGTGATAACCCTTCACCCTTGCTCCTCCTTGCTCCCACCAGTGTTGCTACTTTTAACAGACATGCATTACAATACATTCTGCCCTTCTCATACCCATTACAGAGATGCATCCTCTTGAAGGACAATCCCTTTCAAGCTTCCAACCCGCCATATCCGATACATAATCATTGACAAAATGAGTTTTGTTGCCCCAAAATTGTTAACCCGAATGGATTACTGCTTACGACAAGCATTCCCATCCCAATGTAAAACTCCATTTAGTGGGTGCTCCATCATCTTCCTTGGTGATTTTTGACAACTACCACTTATAAAAGACATCCCCATGTATGTTGGTGCGTCATGAAGGAATGCTCTCTAGCATACTTTTGACACTTTTGTCACTCTTTCAACCATCTTTCGACAACAAGGCAACACCCCTTCTCAAGTTTCCTTTCGACAACTCCTACTCAATCTTCGAAATGCAATACCAACTATTGAATATTGGACGCTCCTCATGTCAAGAACAACCTCGTCCCGTTCACATGAAGACAATGATACATTTGACTAATGCATTGACTTGTACGCAACTAATATCTCTGTTGCACTGCACAACAAACAAATTGTAAAACTCCTCAACATGCCAATTGCACATTGCTTTGCAGAGCAAAATAAACAACATGTACAAAGCTCAATAGATGATGAACAACTTCCATTCAAGGTTCGACTAGAAATTGGTCAACAATTCATGTTGACAGCCAACTTGTGTGTCTAAGCAGGGTTTGTGAATAGCTCACTTGGGAAAGTTATTGCAATTGTCTACAATTCCAATGATCAACCACCTACATTTCCATCTTATGTTGTAATCGATTTTCTACACTACAATGGCCCCCCATGGGATTCTTCCAATCCAAATTATGTCCCCATTCCTCCTATAACAAGGGGTTCACGAAGACAAGTACCACTTCACATGGCATGGGGTTTAACAATCCATAAAGCACAAGGGATGACCTTGCAAAATGCAAAAATAGATATTGGCAACACTGACCGACAAGGACTTACATTCACTACAATATCAAGACCAAAATCTCTATCAGGACTTCGTATATCTCCACCTTTTCCCTTTTGTAGGTATTCTCGAATGAAAGAGAGTCCCTATGTGCAGTGCAGAATACAAGAAGAGAACTCACTTGGTTCAAAATCTTTGCAGCCACATGCTCCATAAACTTATATTCCTGCTGCTTTGCAGCTCCATTTTTTTCACATCTTGTATTCCTGTTGCTACCAGCATTGATATTTGCATATGAAAGACAAGGAAATACTACTCTATAAAGAAGACAAGAAATTTAATCTTTGTATCAACACATTTCTTGTACTACTCTATCTTATTTACTTCAATGTGTTGTCATTACTTTTTTTAAAGCAAGCACATCAACACATTTCATCCCATCTTAGTCTTTTCTCCACTGAATATAAAATGTCACTATGTTGTCGAGGGTCTGTCCACAAAATGTGTGCATGGGATGATGAAGTAACGTGATCAAAATGATAGTCGGTTCTCTGTTTGACTAACACTCTCGGTTGTTATTTTCTATCTTCAGAAAACTATTAAATACACATGGTTATGGTATCCAAGTCGACAACCGACGAATTGTCTTCCTTTTCGACCAACGACAGTTTCAATACAGTTCTATCAACTTAATCGTCGACTTCTTTGCTAGTCGCTCTTTTATATCAAATGAACCACTCTTAGTGGATTCTAATACTGATCAAATTCCATAGTTCACATAAGCAAGAATATCATCCTGGTCGACGGTCAATGATCCTGGTCACTGCTCAAGCAACAATATGTCGAACATCTTTAGACCATGACATACTTAAGAGTTGACCAATATTTAAAGGCTCGACCAACTCCGACCATTTTGTAACATATGGTCGGAAATCAAAATGATCGGGTCACTTTTTTTATAAAAAAATATGGTCGATAGTCGAGTTGGTCGAGCCTTTAAAAATTGGTCGACTCTTAACTGTATCGGGTAAATTTAGTTTTAAAAAAAAATTGGTTGACTTTTAACTGTGTGGTGCAATTGATGGACACGGGTGGGAAGTCAAAATGGTCGGCTTACCTTAGTTGGTCAGGCCTGTTAAAATTGGTCGACTGTTAACTGTGTAATTTTGTTTTTGATAATATTTGTAAGATATGGTCAGGAGTCAAAATTGTTGGGCCACTTTAGTTTAAAAAAAATATGGTCGATAGTCGACTTGGTCGAGCCTTTAAAAATTGGTCATCGTGAAGTTCTCACTGTGTAAACATGATCGACATATGAAACAATTGATATGAATTTGTAATTTTGTTTTCGATAATATTTGTAAGATATGGTCAAGAATCAAAATGGTCGGGTCACTTTAGTTAAAAAAATATGGTCGATAGTCGAGTTGGTATAGTTGATATGAATTTGTAATTTTGTTTTCAATAATATTTGTAAAATATGGTTGGGAGTCAAAATGGTCGAGTCACTTTAGTTTAAAAAAATATGGTCGATAGTGGAGTTGGTCGAGCATTTAAAAATTGGTCGACTTTGTCGGGAATTAAAATGGTCGGGTCACTTTAGTTAAAAAAATATGGTCGATAGTCGAGTTGGTACAGTTGATATGAATTTTTAATTTTGTTTTCAATAATATTTGTAAGATATGGTCGGGAGTCAAAATATCGATTCAACATTTCATTACTATTGTTTAAGCACAAAATATACTATATCCTCTACTTACAACAGCAACAGAAGTTTATAACTTATCTATTTCTAAGTTTACACATTTAGAGAAATAACACTAATTCCTCTATCTTCAATACTAGGTACCTTGTAAACATTTAAATCAAAATTCCTCATTATTCACACTGTATGTTTTCAAATCAGGTATGTTGCAAAAAAACAACAAAAGAAAGGCTGAATAGATGGACCTTGAAAAGGAAACGACTCAAAAAATACAAATGGAAACACTATTTAAAGACACTAAACCCATCATAGGTCGCAGCGCTAAGTTCAAATGGGGTGAGTTGTACATAGCTATTAGAAACGGAAAAATACCTAATTCAACCTTGGAATAAACCATAATTTACAAAAACATCAAGAGGTCCAACCTTCACAAGGCAACTACGCGACCATAACTATTTCACTGCTTAGAGGTTATTGCATGGCTCTTGCCCCATGTAGATACTACGACAAGGATAATTCAAATGCCAATGGGGAACGGCTCGCATCCTTTCAACCAGCGCACCTTGCAGCTGTATACAAGCTTCCTACCTCCAATGTATTTTTAACCGATGATTGGGTAAGACATGCCAATATAGATAATGTTGAATGTGCAAGGGAAATGCTGCTACTAGACAAAACAACTTAGACCCAAACATACCAAGAAATACGCCACCGAAAACTTAAGGACCCCTATAGAATCATAGTCCTATTGTTGAGCAGACTCTTTGGTCTACCAAATGCCAACAACTATAAACTCAGTTGGGTTCCATTGATATACCATGTTGCCACACATGGTACAATCTTCAATTGGGAAACTATTATTTCAGAATGTATGGCGTCAACCATTTCTATAGCTCAAATGGGCTTTTCACAAGGGAAATCAGAATTCTTCATGTCTAGCTACCTTATCGATTGCATATTAGCCAGCCACCCTTTCCCTAATTTGGGATGTACTTGGAATTGGAATAAAACTCCCATTCATGTAGCATATCAGCTAACTTGGGCTCACTGATATGCACGGTAGTACAAATTACTATGCGAAGAACTAATCATGCCCCTTTATTTACTTGTCTTCAATAAAGAAGCAAATTGTATGTCAAACAATGCCTTGGATGTAATAGGTGAATATGGAGACTATTACTTCTCATAAGAAGGGACATACATTAGAATGTATGGGGGCACAAAACCTCCTTCTCTATTGCCCAAATATGCTACAGATTACATTGTGCATAAAGAAGTGATCAAACAAGTGTTCATCAATGGAATTGGTAACTATCTCAATCACAACAACATAGTCTCTTACCCACCTGTACCATTCAACATTGGTGGAAACAAATTTCATAAGATTAAGGCAGTGGAAGCCTTTATTGTAGACTTGGAACCTTTTCACTTTGGAACAAAACTATTTGTAAGAAATGACAACGAAGGAAAAGTGGCTAAACATTGTGCTTCTTATAAAATCACTTTTGAGTACTCAAATCACTCTTTGAAAGAAGAACAAATATATAAAAGGGTACACAATATGACAGAGCTACACAAAAAATTATATCCGAACATTGCATCTACTCCTACCCAAACTACAACCAAAGAAAAGCAACTAGAAATACATAGGCAAAGAGAAGAGCTAGTAGCAATTGGTCGAATTCATAAATCGCCCCTGACTACCCACAGTCGACAATTTCTACAAGCAACAAGCATTCGGGATCACCGACCAATAGATGGTAAAAACCCACATTCACGCGACGACAACGCATAGATAGACTGTTAGTCGGAAATAAATAGGTTGTCAAATCATTATTTAATGCAGTCATCTACTTTTAATTCACATGTGCCAAACGATTCCTCCATAAATGCCAACCTAGAAGATTGTTGGATACTCTTTTGCCAAGCACTACAGAACTAGACTTCAAAGAAAACATAAGCCTTTTGCGAACTTGAGAGTTCTACAGAAACGATGTCACCCAAGAAAGGTCAGCCTAAACCCGTTCAGCCACAGCTAAAGTCCATGAATTGGAGATGGCCCAAACATCGCTGGAAACCCATTTACAGCTTGTGCGAAACACTATGGTACACGAACCACATTGGCGAAAAACTTGGATAGATATTCTTGCATGGGCAAACAAATCAAATGGCCATTGGAGGAAGCCAGCCCAAAAACTGCTGACTGCTACCATTCTGCAATACATGAGCGCACCTCTGCTGGAACAGTTTGGTGGACTGAAAGACATTATTGCTCGATTCATAGTAAGAAGATATCATAATGGAAAATTCTATTTTGACGTTCCAATTGAAATAAATGGTGAGGTCATCAACAAGATTACAGGGTTATAAAACAAAGGTGCAGATGTACCTAGTCAATAGAGACCAGAATTGATCAAGGAGTTTACAGACCACCCAACTGGAAAGAATTCTCGAGGGTTATTGGTGACCCAGATAAAATATGAAAGTTATAAAATAGATGCGTGAATCATGTCCACCGCTTTGTCAACCTCCAGTCGAGGGTCCGACTTAAAAATTGAAATGCTAGAGCCTGTCATGAATATGCCAAAAGATGGAAAAATATACAACTGGGCTAATTACCTTGCCGAAATTATCATGAACATATGTATGAAGTGCCAAGAGGTTGGAGCGCCCATTTTCTATCCATCTCTAATCATCTAGATAGCAATGATAGCTGTAAGACCAAAAGGAAATAAAGACTTTACTAAAGAAGCACCTGTGTTAATGAACAACTTCCATTGCTTTTTTGAAAGGAGGGAGCAGACTTGGGCCGTCAACAGTAAAGATTTGGCTAGAAGCCTGGTTCGAAGACTTCAAAGTTCGGTCAACTAGATGGAGAGTATCTCAGAATGTTTGACGGAGTCTAGCTCTGACCGCTTACATTGAACTTCCACTGTACCATACATCAGGTTGGTACTTGGAAGGAGCAACGGGACCCGCACAAGATCTCGACTATTACCCTTCGGTTGAGGAAATATTCAATGAGATTCAAAGGAAATCCAACACAAAATTGATAATTCCTTCTATGGCACACGAAGTCGACATTCCCATAGTCGAACCTTTAATGGATCCAGAGAAAGAAGAAGCATATGAAAGCCTCCTATATATGGAAAATTTTACTTTTGAACCTTAGCCTGCAGCTGGATCAGAAACTTTAGCACTTACGCTCATTCCACACCAAGATTCACAGGATGGAGCTGAACAATCGGATGAAAAGACCTTGTCGGGCAATCTTGAGTACTCGTTAACAACCGATAATATCCACCAGATGGCTGACCAATTATCCATAGTTCGACATTCAAGACTTGTACAAATACAGGGAAATGGAAAAAGAAAAATGACCATTGACGAGCCGACCATGGAATATGAAATTGAATTATATGACAGTGCAACACAAATATTGGAAAGTGCAGCTAATAAAAAAATACCTGTCGACGAGTAGTTAAAGAAATTTTTGGAAGCTGAGCACCCTCGACCCAAAAATAAAGTCAAGTTTATAATCGACGATGCTATCGACCTATCAGATAACTCAACTCGACCATCACCAACCATTGTCACGCAGGAGACTATTTTTTCTACACCTATGGTAAGTACCCCACTTGCACTTCAACCTCCATCTCAAGTTTCGAATATTGTACAAAAAAAACTCTTCCTTCCTCACTTCAAGAAACATTCCAAAATGATAGTGAAATTACCCAATTCATGACCCAACTACCAACCATGTTCCCAGATTGGCAAAAAATCATAACCAAGAAACCTGTACTCGTAGACATTGGTTCACTGACAGATTCTGCTCCTCTTTGTGTCATCCCAACCCAACTTTTGAATCCATCATATACCTTAGCACTCTAACCAATTGGCATGCACCATACCCATCTACAACACAATCCTGACACAAACAATCCAATTCTTGCTCCACAGACTTGTTCGTTCATTCCTTTTCCAATCAATCCTTCAATCGAAGCCCATTCACCTCCTCGACATGTCGTGAACTCACCGCAACATTTCCCCAACGTTCAAGTTTTAAATGTAGTCTTATCCCCTGTAGTCAGTCGAGAACCGTCTGCTAGTTTAAATCCTAACCCTCCTCTTCCAGTCGATGAAACACGTGTGTCGTCGACAGGTAAAATCGGTACTAGTGTACCATTCCTCTTGAAAGTAGTAGTCGAGTCAGCAGCAGAAACAACTGACGCAGTAGTCGAGTCAGTAGAACAAAAAACTCATGCAGCAATCGAGACAGTAGAGCAAGTAGAAAAAGTAACAAGTGAAGAAGTAATTTGGGAAATCACAGTAGAAATACCAAGCAGCTCAATACAAGCAAAACAGTCTATTGAAAAAGCACCAAAAAAGACAAAACAAGCATCAACAATAGTTGAGACTAAAAAAGAATCAGAACAACAATTAGCGGTGCCAAAATCTAAAGAAAAATCCAAGAAAAGGGAAAAAAACAAAAAACGATGCCAAGAGAAAAATATTCAACAACAGCAACAACATCTACAACACATATCTCAATTGAGTCGCTTGTCTGTACATCTCGACCAATGTAGACCAATATCGACATACCATCCACAACAGGCACCACATGAAGAGCTCGACTTACTGGATGATACAATCAACCGAGAACAGTGACATAGATGACTGGAAGCAGAAGACCGTATTCACAAGGTGGAACAAGACCAAACTCTATTTCTGACAAAGTGTCAAGAATTCGCGCAACAGGTCATACCAATTCCAGTCACCTCTGACACGAAAAGCACACTTGATAAATCATTTTAGTTGTTCAAATCTGTCGTGTCGGCACTGTTTGAACAGCTCACCAAGGACCGAGAAGAGCAAGACACACTAACATCGTCATTGATGTCACAACAGTGTGAAGCATTCAACTCAGCACACGGTCATCTCATACAGTATAATGATGAAGCAGAGACAGTAAACAACGTTCTCCGCAATTGGTTAAAACATTATGGAAACGTGTTTAGAGAAATGCAGGAGACAAGAGAGACAATTGACAATCTTCAAAAAGAAAACCGAGTAGCTGATGAAACCATGGCCAGAAGTATTGAGGGACAACTGATAATGGAAAATAGAAAACTAGAGAAATTGGAAAAAAGTGAAGCACAGTGGTTGAGCCAGGCTCGTCATAACCTTAACAAAGTAGGGCAACTCCGACCGCGTCTTCAAACACTGCTTTCAGCTGCAAATGAGAAAATAGAGCTCTTCGGTTCTGACCTAATTCATCTACAGGGAAAAAATACTAAAGAACAGATAGCCCACTTGTCGGCCCTTACAACACTTACTATCAACATCCAGAACACACTGCATCATTGGGAGAGCTTCCAACACCAAATTTCAATTTCAGCTGAAGCAATTGTCGAGGTCTATCTGCAACAACCAACAGTGCCCAGTTCCACTCCAGACAACTCATAACAGCTGCATTTATCACTTAAAGCACAGTTATAAACAATTTTGTTTAGTAATTTTTCATTTTGCAACATAAGTGGAGAAGACCTATCGACTAGTCTAAATATGTCGGTCAGTTGCACCAACAATACATTTGTATAATTGAATGTAAACATCTATATATACATTGTTCAATCAAATTTTTGTAGCATTGTTGGGTTTAGATTCTCTTATCCTGCACATTTCCTAGTATAAATTTATTGTTTTTATTAGTTAAAAGTTTTTTTATCTGGAATTTTTTGTCTCATTATGGTTATAAGGTATTGAAGAAAAATCTTCGAGTTATTCGAAGCCTTTGATTATACGAGTATTCTGCAATGTGAATAAACTACACTAAATATTTATGGTAGTATTGCTTATAGTTATTCGAAGCCTTTGATTATAGGAGTATTGCTTATATATTTATGGTAGGTGTTAAATATCAACTGATGAAATTTTATAAACATTAATTATTCGTTTTCAAACACACAACGTCGGAAATATTAAAAATTGACACAATTGCGAAAGTTCATCAATTGCGAATGAGGTCGAGCAGGTCAGAGGAGGTGCGAGAGCTGGGAACAGGTCGGCCGTCGAAATAGGTCGCAGGAGGTTGAAGGAGGTATTTGTTTTCTAAAGAGTGGTTAAAACTTCAAAATGGTCAATCTCTTCGGTGGATAGTAATATGGTTGACTCTTTTAATGAAGTCTACAGTCAATTTTATATTTATACAATTCTTTTTTTAATTGAATATATAATTTCCAAAGGAAAAAACGTATGTTTTTAATAGTTACACCCACTTAAATTACAATTTCCTTATCATTAAATATATAATCTCTTTGCGTTTATTGATTCGTTGTAAAATATTCTCTAACATTGTTAGAAAATTCACTCTTTTACTAAAGGCGTTCACTTTTGCGCCTCCCGGGGAAAATGCTAGTATTTAACCTATTAACATCTTTATGTTAAATTTAATGAATTAATTATTACTAGATCTAATTAATAGAATTAACGTAGTATATAACCTATTAACATCATTGTGTTTTAAATTTAATGAATTAATTATTACTAGATCTAAGTAAAAGAATTAACGTAAACATTTATGTGGATTATTAGTATTCACTCCTACATCATTATAATTATATTGGTCTCCATGTATTCTAGACACTGTTCCGTTACAGTATGTGGTGGGCTGGGTGCACCAACCATTTCAATGACTCTAGGGTTTCCTATATTTTCTTTTCTCTGACAGAATGGGACATGGAAAGATGGATAGATGAAGAAGGCTTAGTATGGATTCTCTGTGTTTTAATGCAAGGCCGAAGTGACGGGATGAGTATATTCATATTTATTTCATTGATTTACTAGTGGCTTGGCGTGGAAAGTGTTGAAATATTGTAACTTATAAGAATATTATATTTGTACTTTATTATTCCAGATATGTTCCATTCCTCCATGGAGATGCTATTGTATATCCGGATATGTTTATTCCTCCGAGAGAGTGTGGTAACTAGGTTTATTAGATCTCCCATGTGAGGTCGGCCCTGAGTTAGCTGTTTAGGGGTTATTAGACTCTCTTAGGAGAGGTCGGCCCCATTAGGGTGAAAAGTCAGTTAGAACACAAGTATAAATAGATGAGGTGTGTTCCTCATTTATACCATTCATTCACTCACTTGTGATTGGTGCATAGGAAAGAGAGAGATCTGCATAGGAGGAGAAGGAGCTCTTGTTGAGGACTACATCTTTGTATTGGATGATTATCTATATTGAGGAAAGCTTTGCTGGTTTTTCTACCCCATGAGGGTTTCCCATGGTAAATCTTTGTCTATCTTGTGATTGTGTTTCTTTCAGTGATCTTGCTTGTGTTTCTTGACAAGCTTGGGCTTTACCAAAAGTAAAGCTGATCCTAATCTTTATCTCAAGGTTATGGATGATGAACCTATCATATTGTTGCTATATGTGGATGATCTATTTCTGACTGGAAATGAGAAACAAATTATCGAGTGCAAGAAGAAGCTCTCTTCAGAGTTTGAGATGAAAGATCTTGGATTGATGCACTACCTCCTAGGTCTAGAAGTATAACAAGGCCCAGAAGGAATCTTTCTCAACCAGGGTAAGTATGCTGTGGAAATCTTGAAAAGATTTGACATGTTGGAATGCAAAGCCATGGACACTCCCATGGATTCCAACTTGAAGCTGTTAGCTGATGACTCTTCAGAGTTAGTGGATGTGACTCTTTACAGACAGATTATTGGGTCATTAATGTATCTAACGAATACCGGACAAGATATATGATTTGCGGCGAACACCTTGAGTCAGTATCTAGTGAAACCCAGACGAGTTCACCTGATAGTTGCAAAGCATGTGATGAGGTACCTAAAGGGTACGATAGATTTTGGTCTATGTTGTCATGGAGATCATGACTTCAGATTGTATGGCTATATAGATGCTGATTGGGTAGAAAGTGTATCAGATAGGAAGAGTACATCGGGTGGATGTTATTGTCTAGGATCTACCATGATCTCATGGTTTAGTAGGAAGCAATCAAGTGTGGCTCTGAGCACAGCTGAAGCGGAATGTATAACTGCTTTCTCTGCTAGTTGTGAAGCAGTATGGCTTCGGAAGTTGTTATCAGGACTGTTTGACTTAGAGATGGACCCCACTGTGATCCTGTGAGACAACCAAAGTTGTATCAAGATGATAGAGAATCCAGTATTCCATGATAATTCAAAGCACATAGAGATCCAGTATTTCGATATACGAGATATGGTGCAGAAAGGAGCTATCAAGATCGAGTATGTGGGCACTGACGAACAAGTTGTTGATATATTGACCAAACCTCTGTCTCGAGTAAAGTTTGAGTATTTTCGAGACAAGCTTGGTGTTGTTCAGAAGGACCCTCCTCGAAAGGGGGAGTGATATGGTCGATGATGATATTGGGATACTAGTATCGATGTGGATACCTGTATCGATTATGAGATTGCCTATATTGACTCTAAGGTCAATAATGAGGATACCTGTATTGATGAGGATACTGTATCGATGATGAGGATGTTGTATCGATGATATGGATATTGTATCGATGATGTCGATACTTGTATCGATGATGAGGATACATGTGTTGATGATGAGGTTACCTGTTCCAATGATGAGGTTGATGATGAGGTTAGGTGTTCCGACGATGAGGTCGATGTAGTGGTACTTAGACTTCATCTAAGAGGACTATTGGGATTGCATCGTCCCTGGACTCATGTCCTAAAATGATAAGGATTGATCATCTCGTAAGTGGATCAGGATTGCATCATCCTTGGACTCATGTCCTAAAGTGATAAGGAACAATCATCCTGTAAGCTGATTTGGGATTTCATCGTCCTTGGACTCATGTCCTAAAATGATAGGGATTGATCATCCCGTAAGTGAATCAGGATTACATCATCCTTGGACTCATGTCCTAAAGTGATAAGGACTAATCATCCTGTAAGCTGATTCGGGATTGCATCGTCCCTAGACATGGTGAGGTGTCTTAAAGTGATAAGGATTAATCATCCTGTAAGTTGGTTCGGGATTGCATCGTCCCTAGACATGGCGAGGTGTCTTAAAGTGATAAGGATTAATCATCCTTTAAGTGATTCGGGATTGCATCGTCCCTAGACATGGTGAGGTGTCTTAAAGTGATAAGGATTAATCATCTTGTAAGTTGATTCAGGATTGCATCGTCCCTAGACATGGTGAGGTGTCTCAAAGTGATAAGGATTAATCATCTTGTAAGTTGATTCGGTATTGCATCGTCCCTAGACATAGTGAGGTCTCTTAAGGTGATAAGGATTGATCATTCTGTAAGTTGATCTGGATTGCATCGTCCATAGACATGAGAGATGTCTTAAATTGAGAGGGATTGATCATCCTGTAAGTGGATCAGGATTGTATCATCCTTGGACCTATGTCCTAAAGTGAGAGGGATTGATCATCCCGTAATAGGATCTTGTGCATTGCAGAGTATGTTTCTATGTCGATGTTGTTGATCGTGATGGTCTAGATGATGATGCTGTTGATCGTGATGGTCTAGATGATGATGCTGCTGATCGTGATGGTCTACATGACGATGTTGTTGATCGTGATGGTCTAGATGATGATGTTGCTGATCGTGATGGTATAGATGAGGATGCTGCTGGTCGTGATGATCTAGATGATGATGATGCTATTGATCGCGATGGTCTAGATGACGATGCTGTTGATCGTGATGGTCTAGATGACGATGTTGTTGATCGTGATGGTCTAGATGACGATGTTGTTGATTGTGATGATCTAGATGACAATGATGTTGATCAGCAGATCCAGACGATGAGGCTGTCGATCAGGTGATCCAGATGATGATGATGCTGTAGCTGATTGAGTGTTGCAGAGGATGAAGACTCAATACTGACGATGTCGATGTTCCAGTATTGATTATGTTCCAGTAACTGAATGAGTTACTGATGATGATGTATAAAGAAAGATTCCAATGATTTATAGATGTATCATGTATCATGTATTCGATGAATCCTTGCTCCTGTAGATGTTGTTATAATATCCTTCTTGTTAAGGGGGAGTGTTGAAATATTGTAATTTCTAAGAATATTATATTTGTACTTTATTATTCCGAAGATGTTCCATTCCTCCGTGGAGACCCTATTGTATATCCGGAGATGTTTATTCCTTTGATAGAGTGTGATAACTAGGGTTATTAGATCTCCCATGTGAGGCCGGCCCTGAGTTAGCTGTTTAGGGGTTATTAGACTCTCTTAGGAGAGGTCGGCCCCATTAGGGTGAAAATTCAGTTAGAACACAAGTATAAATAGAGGAGGTGTGTTCCTTATTTATACCATTCATTCACTTACTTGTGATTGGCGCATAGGAGAGAGAGAGATCTGCATAGGAGGAGAAGGAGCTCTTGTTGAGGACTACATCTTTGTATTGGTTGATTATCTATATTGAGGAAAGCTTTGCTGGGTTTTCTACTCCATGAGGGTTTCCTAGGGTAAATCTTTGTCTATCTTGTGATTGTGTTTCTTTCAGTGATCTTGCTTGTGAAATTAGGCTAAAATTAATAGAAAGTGTATATTCTAGGCTCGCTGGCGGGGTCGATTAGTTGTGAAGGGGCCATTGAAGACTTCTAGTGTATTTGGTTTACAAACTCCCTTTACAAACATAAAATACACATACACATGGAAGAACCCCAACAAGCTCTTTTCATTTATTCAACGCCAAATAAAATTACAAATCTCATATTTTCCATCAAACTGGATTCTATTACAAAGGCGGTGACGAATGTGCTAGAAATACAACGAGCTCTGATTGCTCATTGGGCTCCACACCAACATTTAAAAAAAAAAACTTGCCATGTGTCACAATGTGACTGTATGAAACTTTCCTATTTGTCTTTCCATTGTGTTCACCTATTGTACACATTGATACACCATTGTGTTCACCTATTGTACACATTGATACACCATTGTGTTCACTTATTGTGCACATGGATACAAAACTATGTGATAGTGATGTGTGTCCTCATCCTTGATCCAATCCACATCACCAATGTGCAGATGTGTGTCACATCCGAGCTTGTTTATTGGCTCCCGCTTAATTGACACCTCCATGCAACTCCAATATGTCAACACGTGTCCTCTCGAACTTCTCCATCATACCTCCACAACACAACACTTCTTTGCAACTCCCATACCATACCATGACACATCTCAACGTACTGAGTTGAAGCATGACCCATCTCGATGGAATGAGTTATGTTGAAGACCTTCCTTATGATGACGAGACATTCAAGACAAGCCGTGTGATACTCAGATGATATACAGATGTGTTCTTGCATGGTGATACCTCCCTAGCTAAGAGGGAGTGTTCGTGATTATAGCTTCATGAGGCATCCTCACAACTAACTTGCCCCCAAAGAAGAATAAAAAATTATTATTATGTAAGTTGGTTCCTTACAAATTGCAAATTTGGCCCCAACAAGATTGTATAAATAGAGTGACCTCTTAGTCATTTTATTTATCCTTTTTCACTCAAGACAACTAATATTTTGCGGAAGTCTGGGGAAAAGAAGATGAAGATAGTTGAATATTTTTATGGGCTTTTACCTTCTATTGTATATCCGATGTACTTTGTATCTTGAACTGATTTTATGAGTAAAGTTCAGGTTGTTGGATTTTCTTCCCTTGAAGGGTTTCCCAACATAAATCTCTGTGTCTCTTTATTTCTATGCATGGTTATTCTTTCTGTGATGCATGTTTATTTTTCCACCACATATAATTAATTTATTCTACTATATTATTTAAACTCTAACATGTTATCATAGCAATACTGAAATAAGCCATTCCTGAAACTAGGGATTTCAGTCGGGAAAATGAGATTTATTGGTTCTATCCGGACTAAGCGAGGTCTCATTGTTAAGGTAAGCGCTCGTCACTTTCTTTGGCTTGACTCGCCCTCTTTCCCTTCTAAGTCCGACCTCGTAGTAAGTCATGTTGGACTTGTTCCATCTTCACTACCATACTCTTTAGCTCTATGAGGTTCGCTTGGGATTCTTCATGCTTGCTTTCCTTCAAAGCGAGCGTCTCTTCTAGGTGCGCATTGATTCACGCTACAATGCAGTCATAATAATCATCATTTAACTGTGCATTGAGTGGTGCTTTGCTTGGTTTATGTTTCTTCCTTGGCCCTGCTTGTGGCATAGTGGTGTTAGGGTCCTTTCCCTTTTCTCCTGCTGGTTCCCCAACAATGTCTTGCTTCTTGTCTTCTTGGCCTTATTCTTTTTCTTGAGCACTTGTCATGTCATCTTCTTGGTTCTGCGCATTTCCAGCTTCACTTTCGTCGGATGTAGTGATGACCGTTTCTGGTGTATTAACCTTCCATTCTGATGGCTAGTCTTCCATGATCAGTTTGATTTGCTGCGCATCTCACTGATATAAACCTCCAAACCATTCAGGGTTATGCTTTTCTTCTTTTGGCTGAACATATATGAAGTGAAGGTCGACCTTGAATATCAACTTCTGAATGTACATAGTTGTTACTTCCTTAGTAATATTCAGAGTGCACTGAATCACTTCGCATAATTGTTCATAGTATGTGAAAAATTGTTCATTATTCATCCTTTGTCTCTCTGGATTCGTGTTTGACCACATGTTTTCAAGCCTGGTTCCTTGACAATCCCTCATGATGAACGATACATTATGTTGGTACAAAGGCTCTTTCCAGCCTATGAATGCGATTAGCACAAGCAATCAGCTATAGTGAAAGTGAGTCCCACTCTTTTGAGTTTTGTGGACATCGTCAGAAAATCATTCAGGAAATAACTTGACCAGTTATACAAAATATCATCCTTATCCTTCACAACCAAGGAAATTGTAGCGGCCACCACCTCGGTCGGTCTGCATTTTCTCAAAACTTTCCCTGCCAGCAGTTGGACTGTAAAGCACATAGCTTAATCCTTGATTCCATCTGTGATATATCCACGATTTCCTTTGACCAAGCCGTATTATTCCTTCATTCTATTTGCAAGCTCCTTATCTTTAGTTTTTCCTACAAACTTCGTGGCGGGATCAACACCTCGCTTACTTAGATGTGTGATCCAATAGATTATATCAATGTTTATGTCAATCTTGCGGTCTAGCCACAAGTATACCTGATGTGTGCATGAGAGTAGGGTGCGCACAACCATGGTGAGCTTAGGGCTTCGATCAAAGTGCAGGATGCACAGAAGGTTTAGCAATCCGGACAATTCTAACATCGTAAGCCAATCCTGTGCATGAATAGTGGATTGCTTCATAACTTTGTTATACCTTCGGCACATGTACTGATCAGGCTAAAACTAAGGGTACTTCCTTTCCTACAACAATTCATGATCCCAGAATTTGCAGTCTGGGATTCTTCCTAGAAAATTCTCTTGGATGCACACATGACTTGACATCGGAGGTAATGGAATTTCATACTCTGGATTCTTCAAAATCTTGATAGGTGGTGCATTGGCTCTTCGCAGAGGGATATACATAGGTGTAAGGAAGATGGGCCTCTCATGGGGTGGTTCTTGCGGTCCTGGATTTGGAATTTCGCCAGCTCTCGACCTCTCTGGTTCAGTGCTCGATTGTTTACCCTCGCGACTTTGTCTCTGGTATGTGGAGCGGTGAGATTCCAGATGAGGTGCCCTTCTCTGGGACAACCTTCTTCACGGGTGTTTTCATGACGCCTTCTAATCCTGAATCGTGGAAGTCTTTTAATATGTCTTCTAATTTCGACTGCTCAGACATTCACTCTTGGAGTGCTTACTTCTCTTGACTGGTAAAAACTTGGAATTTACAGGCAGTAAGAATTGAAAATTGTAGTAAAGCCAGTAAGTTTGGGGTCGTTCAGTATTTATAGGCGCAACAAATCTAAGGAGCTCCCAAAAACAGCTAGCTAGGCATTGAATGTTAGGTCCGTTGGTGAAATCCTACTAATATCTTGGTCCTTTCCTTCATTGAATGTGTCTTAAATGGATGAATATGCCTTAAATGCAGAAACATCTAGTTCCCAAAAACACTATATAACGACTACTTTTTCGAACAAAACACTGTAACGGGTAGTTCTTCCGTAACTTCGCTCATGGTTAGACAGATCCCCGAAGTTAAATGTGTGTTTCTTCTCTTCCGCTCTGAACTTCGCATTTGGGATTCCTTCCTGTACTTCGCATCTCAGCTTGCGATATGTACATCACATCATATGTTTCTATTTCATGAAACTTTGCTTTTTACCAAAACTGTGTACAGACTCTATCCTCTAATTTTAGTGTCCAATTTCAATTGTATTGACACTTACAATTTTCTTTGTGTTGCTCAACTAATGTCTGGAGGAGTAGGACTACCTCGGTAAAACTTTAGTCTACTCCCATTAACAAGTCCTGGTAGGTTTTATCCCAGTAATGTGGCTAACTAAATTGTGCCACCATTAGTAACATGTTTGACAATATATAGTCCTAGCTAGTGCATTTTAAATTTTCCAGGAAATTTCATAAACTTACTATCATAGAGGAGTACAAGGTCTCCTACATCAAAAAATTTGTACTTGATATGCCTATCATGCCATGCTTTTTCTATATCTTTCTGAACTTGTTCGTGAAATCCTCCATTGAAGTGATCTTCCTCCCACCCAACTAAGTGTAATAACCTTTCATCTATGGTCTCGTCATCAATCATATCTGTGAATGTTTCAATTCTCAAACTTGGTACTATGTATTCCATGGGCATGAAAGCTTCCTGTCCAAATGCTAATCTAAAGGGTGTATGACCTGTCAACTTCTTACAATTTTTCATATATGCCCATAATACCGCCAGTATTCTTATATCCCAATCATCCCTGTTTGTATTGCATACCTTAGTCAACGCATTTTCCAATACTTTGTTAAAAGCTTCTACATTGCCATTAGCTTGTGGATGATATGGTGTGCTCTTCTAATGGTAGATTTGAAATTCTTCATTCAGGGCTTCAATAGTCCTGTTCAGGAAATGAATTCCTTGATCGCTCATTAGAATATTTGGACATCCGAACCTTGTCAGGATGTTCTAAAAAATGAACTACGCATTAGTGACTACGCTACAGTCCTTCACTAGTTTTGCCTCTACCCATCTGGTTAGATAATTTGCAGCTTTGATGATATATCTCGAACCAGTTTTCTTTCCTGGTGGGTTAATAGGTCCCACAAATTCAATAGCCCACTTATCGAATGCTTGCAAGGTCAGTTATGGCATCAATGGAATCTCATCTCTGCAAGATGGCTTTCTTATCCTTTGGCATACATCGCAACTTTGACAATGTCCTTTTGAATCCTTGTGTAGTGTAGGCCACCATAGTCCTACTCTTAAAATTTTCTGTGCAGTAGCTCTTCCTGTGTAGTGTCCTCCATACACTCCTGAATGTGCCTCGGCTAGTATAATAAGCCTTTCATGTTCTAGTATGCATCTAGGTAATACTTCGTCTGGTCCAAGTTTGTATAATTTTCCTGCAATTCGTGTAAAATCGGCTACTTTTACCACCAACTCTTTCTTCTTCTACGTAGTAAATTCTGTAGGTGCTAGATCTGTGGCCGGGAATTCTACAATATCCTTATAGTAGTCATATGTGATTTGAATAGCAAACAAGCGCGCATCTGGTAGACTATCCTCCAAATTACTCGGTTCTTTGCCTGACTCAATTCTGGAGAGATGGTCAATTCCTGAATTCAATTTTCCTAGCTTAACAATGATTTCAAAATTATACTCCTGAAAGAGTAAGATCCATCTACATATTCTTCCCCCTAACACTGGCTTATTGACCAGGTACTTCAAAGCTGAATGGTCAGTAAACATACAAAAATGTGAACATAGCAGGTAGTGTATGAACTTCTGCGATGCGTACACCATAGCTAAGCCTTCCCATTCTGTTGTGGTATAGTTCTTTTCTGTGGAAGATAGTTTTCTACTTGAAAATTCGATGGGTTGATAAATGCCTCCCTCACCCGGTTCAGCTAAGACAATACCAAGTGCTATAGATGAAGCATCTACATGTACATGAAATGGTTTAGTCCAGTAAGGAAAGACTAGAATTGGTGTTGTAACCATTTTCTCTTTCAATGTATCCAATCCTTTTTGACAATCCTCAGTCCAACTTTACTTTGCTTCTTTCTTTAATAATTTCTCCATAGGCACAGTGATCTGTGCGTATCCTTTGATGAAATTCCTATAGTATCATGTGTGTACCAATGTAGTGTGTAGTTGTTTCACTGAACTAGGTGTTGTTAGGTTCACTATAACTGCGACCTTCACTGGATCAACCATCAGTCCTTGTTTACATACAATGTGGCCCAATAGAATACCATAAGGTATACAGAAGATGATTTTCATTAGATTCAGGGACATCTAATGCTGTATACACTTCGCTAAAATCATTCTTAAGTTCGCATAATGGTTCTTCAGTAAACCAAATACTATCCAGTCGTCAAAATAAAATTCTAATAATTTGTGGATAAAATCCTTAAATGCAGCAACAACTACTCTTGAAAAGATGGAAGGTGCATTTTTCAAACAAAATGGCATAACTATATATTGAAATGATCTCCATTCAGTAGCAAAGGTTGTCTTATGTCTGTCTTCTGCAGCAATTCTGATCTGGGGATATCCAGAAAATCCATTGGTGAATGAGGATGCTTCATTTCCTCCAACATTATCTAACACTTTGTCTATAAATGGAGTAGGAAATGGATCATGTAGCGATGCATCATTTAAATTTCAAAGATATACACAAATTCGGATCTCGCCTTTAGATTTCTTATCTTGAATAGACATGGGACTTATCCATTCTGATTCTTCTATTGGTTCAATAATTCATGCATCAAGCATTTTATCAATTTCTTCCTTCACTCTTTCTTTATATCTGGGGTTCAATCTATATGGCCTTTTCTTAATAGGCTTCGCATAAGGTTTGAGAGGTATTTTCATAACTCCCAAGTCACCTAAAATGCCTTTCATTTTAAAAAACTTGGTAGGAAATAAATCTTGATATTTGCGGAGTAGGTATGCAATCCGTTCTATTGTTTCTTCATCCCAGTAATCCACAATATAAGCAAACTTTGGTTCTTCATTGGTACCAATATTGAATTTTTGAGTTTTTACAAGATTACTTAAATCTGGAATTTCTAAGTCAGGTCCTTCTACATCACGTTTTCCTTCCGACTCAGGTATATTTACATCACGCGGGTATTCACCTTCATCTTCATCCAATGCGAAGTTGTAACATTTCAGTGCATGTTCCATTTGTATTTCCCAATATAGTTGTTTATACATAGGTAACGGTGCATCATTAAACACCTTCTTTTTAATGATATGTAAAGCCTCATTTATACTTGGATAATCATCTTCAAAACTGAAATTTGTTTGGAATTTCTTTGTCATACTGGACCATTCTGTCGTTCCTCTGTGAAGTTTTGTTTCTGTGTACCAGTTCTCTGGAATTTGCTCCAATGTGTACACAAATAGATGAACCCATTATGCTTTTGGTATGTGTGTCCATTCTTTTGAACAAAGTTCTATATGATCTCTAGGATTAGTCAGTCCATTGTATTTTACTTGTACAATCTCAGTTTGTTCTACAAATATTATATCCATCATGTGCTTACATTCTTCCCGTGTGTTCAGGTTCTGCTTATGCGCAAACCACCATCTAGTAGGTGTAGCTCGTAATGCTATATCTAAAGATGCTAACTTATGTTCATCCGAAACTGATACAAGATATTCTTAAATAAATGCATCGGTATTACCCATCATAAGTAGGAATTGAAATTACCTCTGTTCCAATCCAGCGCAATGACTTTTTTTATATTCGCACATTGTCTTGCTGATACTTCATGCATTTTGCTCTGCCAGTTCTCCAGTCCTGCATTTGATTCTGATATGCAAGAATTGTCACATCTGCAACTCAATGTTCCATCGTCATTTGGAGTAATGTAATCTGCTTGATTCACTGTCATCTTGTAGATAGTATCAAGGTATTGAGCTCTGCATTCTTCTCGTACTGGTTCAACAGATTTGGGTCCTTGTGAAGGATCCAAAGGTGCGATGACTCTGATATCTGGTCCTTCAAATATCATTTGTTTTTTCTTCAAATTGATAATCGTAAGGTTATCAATTTCCCAATCTATACCTAATAATGTAGGATATGGGTTACTATCATCTATGATCTCAATAACCTCAAAGTCTGCTTTACTTCGCACTCCATCAATGTCAACAAGGATATCTGATAATCTCCTTAAAGGAATAACCTTTTGTTGATTTTCTAGTCTCAACTGTATAGGTGACCATGATAACTTTGGATTCCACATTTGTTCCCATGTTTGCTTTGTCTAGACATTCACCTCTGAGCCTAAGTCAAGAATTATCTAGTTCATTTCAAAATCTCCAATCTGTGCGCTTAATCTCATTTCTCTTTCGGTCCTTCTATGGTTCTTGATATGATGAACTATGCTATGTGATTTATTTATTATATTATGCTGTTGGTAATGGCCTAACAGGTTTTGTTATTCTCCTAAGGAATTTTCATGTCTTAACAGCTTCATGCAGCTCTACAGGAACTACATAATAGGACTTATTTGTTCTGGTGAAGTTTGTGATCCCTCATACGAAGTTGCCATATCAATCACAGGTGATGGTTCACTTCGCAACTGGATTCTTGTAGTCGAAGGTTCTAAGTCCTTTATGGATTTGTTTGCTCCCATGAAGACTTCTTTCTCTTTGTTAAGGTTGAAGGTAGGCATTTTTCCAACTGCTTTTCTTATCCAAGCCCCTTCAGTAGGATTTTTTCTAGACATGTTGTCCTCATAAGTCAAAGCTTTGTTTCTCATGTCATTCCCTGTCATAGATCCACTTCATGTCACAACATGAATTTTGCGATCTTTGTTTCGTGTTTCAACTACGATCATCTGTGTGTTCCGATTTCGTCCTTCTGGTCTTCTCTCTTCCATTTTTCCTTGCAAAATGGGACATGCTTCAATGACATGGTCAAATGAATTACAGTACTTACAGGTAGTACAAGGATTTTGACAAACTTTGTCTAAGTCTCCTGGTTGAGCACAGTTATAACATACAATATGAACTCTTCCTCATCCTTATCCAGTGTTTCGTCCTCTTCCTTTGAATCCACCACGTCCTCTGTATGTGCCCTGATCATACTCTGCATTTTCATTATTATTTTGTGTTTCTTCTTGAAATTTGTAAACATCATGTTTTCTTTCTATCATGAGGTCATATTCTCTAAATTTTCTATCATCATGGCTAACTCATTTACAAAATGTGCAGTACAAGTTCTTTGGTGTCTGTACATACTTATGAAGTAGGTAACAGTCTTATGGGCGATGTCCTATACATCGGTGCTCCACTAGCGATGTAATCTATGAATACAGGGTAGTGTTCCTTGGAATTTCCTTCTCCTTTAAATTTAGTACACCAAACCTCTTCTCTGGTTTCTTTTCCTTTCTTCATATCTTGTAGTTGTAATGTCAAGTTTACTAGCTGTGTCTATATCTGAACCATTCCTATGTTAGTTTTTCCAATGGGTGAAGCTTCTAGTTTCATCGCAATTTCTAATTCCTTTGTTTGTGAAGCAACCTTCTATTGCATCAGTGGAAATCTAATGTGGGGCAAGAGCACAGCTATAAACCATTCTTGATGCTTCTATCATGCTATTTCAAAACTTACTTGATCTAACAATGCTTTGAAGGTCTGATAAAATTCCCATACAGTCTCATTAGGTTTTTGTTTGATTTCTTTTAGCACTATGATGCATTGAGATTCCAACTTAGGTTTCTTAAACTCTCTAATGAGTGCGGTTCTGATCTCTGCTAATGTCCTATTTTGTCCAATAGAATATTTCATGAACCATGTTAAAGATCTATCTCTGAATGTAGCAACTAGCTAAGCTTGTTTTATGGCATCATCATGTACTTGCTTAACATTCCACACAGCTTCACAGAGAAACCAATGTTGCTCTGGGTCATCTAGACCAATTCCTTTAAATATGGGTAGCTTAATGTCATCTTTCATTATTCTTCTAGGAGGTGTAGTGTTCTGGAATGACAGAGGTATACCACTACTTGGAAAATTCTGAGTATTTTCTCCTGCGGTGTTACTGCTACTAATGTTCTGTGAACTAGAATTATTTCTCTCATAAAATGGATGTTTCTGCGGAGTGATAGGCTGATAGCCAAGCTGTCTAGGATTTGTTTCACTATCAGACTCAACCTGATATGAGTTTGTATCACTTCCTAACACAGTTTCTAGGAATGTGCGAGGCTCAGTTCCACCATACCTCTTTCTAGTGCTAAGTTTATATCTTTTGCCACTTCTTAAAATACCAATATCTTCATCTATGTCATTGTCTTTGTTACTGAACATTACAAACTCAAACCCTATGAATTTGATTGCATTCTTAAGACACGTTTTTTTGCTAACATCATTTTAATGTATAAACTAAGGTTTTTCAAGTACTTACCTTTAAATCCTTTGAAGAAATATCCTTCGGCTGCGCTGTAAGACTTCAAAGTGTCCACAATAAATTCTGTAACATAGCTCTCTAGTACGCTATCCAACCAAAAGTCTACTGCTCTTGAAATTGAGTTATCAACCTCTTTAATCCTCTGAATCAACTCTAGAGTCCAAACTGTAGGTTCTCCACTGTAGAAAAAAGTTTTTTGTTCTGTGAGTCTTGATATCCAGTCATGTAGCTCGTTAGTGAAAAATGCGAAGAAAACTTCATGCAAGTCAGAAAATAGATATTTCTGCAACCATTCTTCCGTAGACAAACGCGGATGCTTGTTCTCCTTCTTCGCAAACTCTTTTTATGTTTGAGTCACCCAGCGCTATATCTTTGTTCTCTCGGGATTCCAATTATTAGAGCATATCACCAGTTCAAGCACGGCAACGGAACCATTTGTTGAGTTGTCTATTTACTTATGGGATGACCCGGGTTCTATTTACTGACACACAGACCCAACAAAACCCCTTTTCACCGAGCCTTTTGGTAACAACCAGCGAATAGGTTGAGGTCTCAACCGAGGGGAAGTTATGGGGGGGTCACAGAGGTAGTTTTCTGTAACATTGGTGATGCATAGATATGGGATCGGTCCTCTCAACCAAGTCACTCTTACTCCACTTATACGTCGAATACAACTGCACCAATACGTGACTGTGCACTTCGTAGTTACCAACAGTACATACTCCGTTGAATCACTATTATTCCTTAACTATTAACTATGTAACTATGCATTTATCACATTCATTATCACTTAGCATATTCAAACATGTGTGTTTCACTACTTAGCATGTTATTCTCATCAACATACACATGGAAATACATATAAAAGCATAAGCATACATGAAAACAGAATAACTCATAGACCTAATCACACAACACAAATGTTTACATGGTTCACCCCCCAGATGGGATCTACGTCCACGGGAACTATTCTTTATATTCAAGCGAAGGGTTTAACAGTTCTTGTCTGTGCACATAGCTGTATATTCTTCTCTACAATGGATCTTTGCACACACAACTGCTGAGTCTTTTTTCTCTCTTAGATCTCTCTCAGTCTAGATCTAACCAAGTCTAACTCTCTCTCTAAACCTCTAACCCTCCCTTATACAAAATTTCCCTTTTTTTAAAATTGTGCCCGAAGGTCACATCTTTACAATCACGATGGGCCAATCCCCATAGTACCCTAAACCCAAAATGGCACGGTTCTCATGTTGACCATGCTTTGTCTTTAATTCGCTGGATCTCTGTTGTCCTTTTGCGCTGCTTCTCTGCCTCTAACACTCTTCTGACAGTCACTGTTCTGACCTCACGGCTCTGACACTAACATGGTGCGTCCTTTGCACCATTTCGCTGAAAGTCCACCTCTTCCTTCATAACTGCTCCAACTACCTTGACCATCCTTAGTTAGGCCTCGCCTAACTTGTACTTTCACCACAAAAACCTCTTCCACTTGGGTCGCGCCCAACACCTATGATACCCCAACCTTTTCTAAAAAACCTATTGCATCTAAAGAAAGACCTTGTTAATATCCCCCCCAGATTGTGCATAAAGCAGTTGAAATACCCCTAAGCCTGAAAAGAAAGAGACAAATTGGTTTGTTGTCTCTTTTGATCTTAAGCACGAGTTGTCAAAGACCAAAATCCATGTAACCTTTTCTAAATTGGAAAGAAATCCTAGTTTCCAAAAGCAAATCCATAAAGTGCTAAATGTATCAGTTCCAAATGTTCATCCTAACACCCTTCACCTCTCAGATGATAAACTTACGGTGTGATTGGGCCCCCAAATAAAAGAAAGAGATGAAAATAGAGCTCCATTTTATATAACCCTCAATGTACATTGTAAATTACTTCACAATTGCATGTAGGACTCAGGAGCCTCTCATAATCTCATGCCAAAGGTTAACATTGAGAAATTTGAGTTGGAGATCACCAATCCATACCATGACCTTTACAATTTTCACTCTAGCAAAGTAAAATGATTGGGAATGATAAAGGATTTGTTGGTCACATTAGCCCAAATACCCACAAAGAGTGTCATGATGGTTGTGGTAGTGGCATATGTGTCCACTATGTATTGGATTTTATTGTATAGGAGACAGGGTAAATAAGTGGGAGGCAAAGTGCAAATGGACATGAAGTATGCAGTTGTCATAGTATTTGCTAGAGAAAGCAAGAGGCTTTATAGGGAGGTTAAATTCACATATGTGGTTAGTGACAAGAATAGTCCCAAGAATTCTAGACATGGGATGTTGCATTATAGCAATGGATGATGAGTATGTAGACCCTTTATCCATATAAATCCCTCCTCATGACTTATCCTCTTTTTGAATCCCATTAAGGAAAATGTACTTTGATGGAGCATCTTCCAAAGAAGAAATAGTGGCTGGAGTGATTATATTCTCTCCCACAACTGAAGAAATCACACTTTCATTCAAGCTAAATTTTAAAACCACAAATAATGTTGTTGAATTCGAGCATTTTATATTGAGATTAGAGGCTTCCAAAAGGATGGGAATTATGCAACTAACCTTTTTTGGAGATTTAGAATTAGTGGTGCAACATGCAAAAATTATTCCTCAGACAAAGCATCCTAGGATGAGTGTAGGTAAAATTATATGTCAGTTAATTCCCCACATTAAATTTTCAACCAGGGAGTCGTTCACTTAGAGGTGCAAGCAAAATATGTGTAGGATCAGAGTCTACTTCTACCCTCATCTAACAATAATGCTAACAAACTAGTTCAAACTCACACCTCACTCCAATAATTAAAGCAAGAGGAAATGAACTCATTTGAACGAAAGAAAACTTAATACCTAAGGTTGATGCTTAGCACTAGATCACAAGATCATGTATCTCAAGTTATATCTTGATCTTTACTGGCTTCTTCTGGTAGTGGTTGAGTAAGCTACGAGAAAACTTATACTAAATTAAAAGAAAACTCCGGGAAATATAAAGGAAATAAAACCAAACTGAACCTATGGAAAATAAAGTTTCCTAAAAAAGATACACCCAAAACTAAGAAGGGAAAGTGAAATATAAGAGAGGCAATAATATTGGGATATATTACCCATATAGACATTAGGCATATACCATTAATTGTTTCCCTAGTGCACAGACCATGTTTTTACCTCCTAGTGCATAGTCCTCATCATTGTGATTATCACCGAAGTAGTTGTAAAATTAGTCACAGCAGATCTAATGAACAAGTAAATCAATCACAACAGATGAACATAAAAAATATGGTGTAAAACTGTGCAAAATATGCAGCAGTGCTCAATATCCCAGTAAGGGTGAATGATTACAATAGAATACAGTAACAATGACTGAGCAATTCGAATTGCCTAAGGAGATCATTCGAATCACTGAATGGAGTAGCTTGACTCCAAATAGGAGTCCTCATCATCAATCAGTGGTGGTCATCAATGCACAAGAACCAGTCATCCAGGTGTCAATCTGAGTCTAACTGAGTGTAACATGTGTAACTGAAGTGTGTAGCACTGATATATGGAAGTGGGCTCAGTGGAGGGCACATGGGAGGCTAACTAAAGTCAGAACAAGTAATCTAGTCAATCTGGAGGTCCAACATAAGTGAAATAGTCAGTCGGGAGTAAAACTAGCCTCAAATCAGGGAGAATCGGAGCTAACTGAGTGTAACTGAAGTGGAACTGCAGTGGTAGGTGAAGAAGTGCGCCCTTCTCTGGCAGTAGGTGAGAAGAGGGTGCCTTCCTAACTATGAGGGCTAAAACTCTAAAGTAAGTGGCTCCCGGGTGCTAGAATAAGGTGGCTAAGGTGCTGGAGGCATCAACCTGGTGACTGGGATGCATGCAAACCCTAGAATTTGCATGCAAACCCTAATTGCATGCAAGATCCTGAAAAAGATGATGTGGATATCCGAACAGTAGTGATTTGGCATATTTGGTATCATTATCAATAGATGCACCCTCTTCCATCATTTTTGGGAAATGTTGAGTTAGTCTCGTAAATTCTATGAATATCCTAAAATTTAGGGATTAGGAGCACTCTCTTTGATTTCATCACCGAATACCAATGTTAGTGAACTAAACCTCTTTATATTCCCTTATTTGGATTCATATATATTATTTTTAGGTTAGAACTCACTCATGTGCCTTCTTTGCATACCTAGCACTAGTTAACTACCTCATGCTCCTTCTAGGTTGACCTACTATCAGTTAACTAACCATTTGATTGGAGTTGTAACTAGTTCTTATGTCCAGTGGGGTGACTCTTCCAAATTAATCTTTCCAAATGCATGGAACTCGAATACCTCCCGAGGCTCACGAATTTCCTCCTTTGTTACATATTTGATTGTTCACATATTGTTGGATAACAGATTAATAAAAATTATTCCATTGGAGCTCCTTCTCTCTGGTGAATTCTCTCATTTTTCTACTCAATTTTTTTGTGCATCTTTGTGAAACTAAGTGAAGTCTAATTTTGTTTTCTAAGATCTAGTGTGGAAAATTCCACATGGTATTAGAGCCTTTCTCTGCAAAGTAGAATTACATATTGTTTCTAGAGTGTTTTGCAGTTGTAGTAGCTTCGAGTTTGCACCAGAAACAGTGGAGGGTTCACATAATTCCCAGGTAAGTTGCATCTTGTCATTTTGGTTTATCCAAATTGGTCTCCCCAAATGTGATGATATCTTGAATGTGTATAATTCCAAAGTAAGAAATATTTACATGTATTTGTTTCATATTTACTATCATCAAGAGCGCAACAGTAGAATAAATGGTGCAGTCTTCAGCATTGTTACTCACTCCATTCAACTATTTCGACTAGGAGGATGGAATAGAGATACTAATTCGAAGCAAAGGTATCTATAGGGTTATAATGGGGACCAAAAATTAACCAAATTCGTCTATGGATAAATCCAAGTACTTCAACAGACTTGATGAATCCTATGGAATCTTATCTCTCAGATCTCTGAAGACCTACTGTTTCATCTTGCTAGTATATCAACTCCAAATGAAAGATGGACCAAAATTGAATCCTTGTTTTAAAAACAAGATGATATCAAGGATCACCAATTGGAGAATGAGTTAATCTCATTAATTCCAAGAAGCTTCAACACAATACAATATTACATCACCAAGTTCAATACATTAGTCCTGCAACTCAAGTTGGGTGGAATAGAGAAGAAGGATGATCAACTCATTCTGTCCATCCTATCAAAGTTGAGTCCTAATTAATCATTATTCGTATCAACCATTCATACTGCAAAATTAGCAGTTCCAAATTGGAATATGCCCACCCTAAGTGCATTCATGGAGTCTCTCATAAAAGAGAAGGATAAATTGGTTCAGATGGGAGCCATCAAACCATCCAAGGACCATGCGCTTGCTGCTGGAGAATCCAAGAATTCCAAAGGAAATAATAATGTCAAAGGCAAGCAGTAGTCATAAAAGAGGTAGAAGGAGAAGACAAATCCATCAAAAGAACCTTCGAATTCAAGCAAGGACAAGCAGAAGACGAAAGAGAGGAACAAATGTGCATATTTCAGTATGGTTTTCCACCAAGAAAGCTCATGCATGAAGAATACCATTGATCTCATGGCGTAACTTCTAGAGAAAAACAACATTGGTCTTCTTGAAGGTGCAAGAAGAAAATAAGTTGGATCAAGATCTGATGACAAAGAGAGATGTCATGCAATTATGGATAGCATTTCAAAGCCTCCTTCCTTCATCATTGACTCTAGTGCATCCAGAAACATGTTTGCATCCAGGTACTCCTTCTCTACATTAGATCCCACTGTTGGTTCTTCTATTCTCATGGGTAATGATTATGAAATTCCATCTAGAGGTAAAGGAAGAATCAATATTGACTATGGGAGATTCATGAGTGTTCTGTATGTTCCTTCATTGGATGCAAATATTCTCTTAGTATACCAAATGACACACACATGAGTTCCAAAGAAAGTTGTGTCCACTCCTGATGATGTATAAATTTCTAAGATCTCTATTGGGAAAGTCATTGCACTTGGTTCTTCAAATCATGATTTGAGGAGCGATGAGTTCTGCCACTTTCTTCCTTTTTCAACATCATATGCACTCCTGACACATGCAAATAAATTTAGTAGGCTATGGAATGAGAGGTTTGGTCACCTCAAATACAAATATATTCAAGAATTGCACAAGCAGTGTATGGTTGGCGGTCTTCTAGACATCAAATTCTCAAATGGAATCTGTCAAGGTTGCATGCTTGGAAAACATATGGAGCACAAGTTTGAGAAAGGTAAGGCATGGAGAGCCTCCTTACCTCTCCAATTGATCCACAGTGACATTGATACTAGACCCATTCCTAATCTCTCCTTGAGTAATGCTAGGTATGTTCTCACATTCATAGATGATTATTCAAGATATTGTTGGGTCTATTTCCTCAAGTTCAAATCCTAAGTGTATGATATTTTCAAATTTTTTAAAGCTTTAGTTGAAAATATTTCTGGAAATATGATTCACGATTTTGGGTGTGGGGAACCTAAAAAACTTGTTTTTAAAACCCTCGATCGAGGTATTTTTGAGCCCTCGATCGAGGTATTTTCGAGCCCTCGATCGAGGTATAAAAACCTCGATCGAGGGTTTTAAAATACCTCTATCGAGGGTTTTTAAATACCTCAATCGAGGGCTTGGTTAAACCCTCGATCGAGGTATTTCTTGATCAAGGGCTTGGATAACACTCGATCGAGCTGTTAAGACCGAAAAATAAAATAAAAACAGGGCTCGACCACCTAGCCGGCCCTGTTTGAAAACAAGTTCTCAATCGAGCGTCTACAGGAGACAGCAACCCTCGATCGAGTGTCTGCAGGACACACACTACACCACACCCATGCCCACGCCTATGCCCCATGCCAACTCCCATACATGTCTGCTACTCCACCAGGTAAGTGGGGTTCCAACCTTCCATTTGTATTTTTAATACAATTTAATTTTTATTTTATTTTTATAAATTTGTGTGAATGTTGAAATTTTTTTTTCCAATTTGAAACCAATAACCATTTTTTTGTTTAGAAAAACCATTGAAACCAATAACCATTTTTTTGTGTAGAAAAACCATTGAAACCAAAGACTATTTGAAAAAAAAAACCATTTGAAAACTAAAAACCATTTCAAAACAAAAACTAAAAACCATTTGAAAACCAAAACCCATTTCAAAGCAAAAATAAAAAAAAAACAAAAACCATTTGAAATATGTTTTAAATTTCAAATTTATGTTGTATTTATTTTGGTAAATTATTAATATTTTGTTTATATCAACTGGTAGCATTTTATGCATGGGAGCATTTCATTGCATAAAATGCTACCGGTTTTATTTTAAAATGTGTTTTGACAAGAGAAATGTTGCCTGTTTTTTTCAATCCTCTGAGAACGCCAAGAGGATTGAAAAAAAAATCATATTACGTTTCCAGTTTAACAAAAACCATTAACATTAAAAAAAAATTTGAAAACCTTTGAAATTGACATTTAAATTTTAATTCAAATTGGAATTGAAATTTTAAATTAAATTAAAATTGAAATTTTAAATTAAGTTAAATTGAAATTGAAATTTTACGTTTTTTTTCAATCATCTGTGAATGCAAGAGGATTGAAAAAAAAAATTATACATATTGGGTTCCCCATTTTTTTCCAATATAAGCTCATATAAGCATGTAACAAAAACTATTAACATTAAAAAAACAATTGAAATCCTTTGAAATTGACTAATCAATAAGGTGTAGATTCCTATTCATGTCATAGATAGTTAATCAAGTCTTATTTTGGCACCAAAAACTGATTTTAGTCTGAATCGTATCGACAAGAAAATCAATATTTTTAGACATCTTAAAACTACTTTTCAAATGTGGTCATATCAGTTTTAGTAATATCCAGCATTAGTTCTCTACATAAAACTACTTAATAGTAATTTAACCATACACTAAACATCAATATTAATGTCAAAATTTAAATTTATGTGAAATTTAATATAAAAATTAAATATGAAGTTTTAAAGACTTTTTACTAAATATATAAATAATATATAGATACAATCACACTCTCCATGCCCAAACCCAAATCTTATTATTGGCACAACATCCGTAGGTGGCATCAAATGTTGATTAATATCATGTACACGCAAGTTTTTAAAAGTGGGAAGAATTCACCATCCCTTGGTGGCATCACATGTTGATGATAATATCATGTGCATGTGCAAGTTCTTAAAAATGGGAAGAGTTCATTGTAGAGTACACACCAAAGTTGTTCATTGTATAGAACCCATGATACATAGTTAAGTTGGTTTTGTAGAGTACATACCTAGTGGTTCATTGCAAAACCCATACATAGTGCATTAAGTTAGTTTTGTAGAGTATATATTTAGTGGTTCATTGTAGAACCCATAGGTAGTGCATTAAGTTAGTTGATTAATTATAGATAAGTAAAATCATGACATAATATAATCTTTTCAATTTAAGGTGTTTTTAGTTTTATATGATTTAAATTCAATTTGATAGGTTATGAGCAATGGGAGATTGAGAAGAATTGAATGCATTCAATGCATGTTCATTAATTCCTATATTCTATAACCAAGTAATTGATGCCTTCAATGTCACTATTAGAAGAAGATAACTCCCAATACAAAAGATCCCTCCCAATATAAAGGACACAAGTAGGAAGGGTTTGACCATTGAAATATTTCTTTATCATATTATTTGATCATTTTAATATTGGATACAAAGAGACACCAAATATAAGGAGAAAACTATGGAGTTGAAATCCATAGTTATTTTACCCTAACTCTATTAGCATAATTTGCAAATTTTCCATTGAAGTGGAGAAGAAGGTTTGTAACAAAAACAAATAGAGTACCTTGTCCATTACATTAAACATGGTTCATTTTGGCCCAACATCCACTCATTACAATCATCTTCAACATTGAGTTGTTTCTTAGAGTCCTTCTCTCCCACCCAACTCTCATTTGCTTACTCACACTAGTTCCTTGGAGATCCACTATCCCACCTAGGTTTCATTGTCTTGATTTTGTTGGTCCCTTGGGGATCCATTCTTTTAACCAACTACCATTTTCTATTGATTTAGGTAATTGGAGGTCACCCTCCCACCCAAAACATTTGGCATTAAACACTAGGCCGTTAGAGGTCTACCTCTCTACACCAACTACTCTTAGTCATCATTCTAGTTTTCTTTTGGTTCAACATCCACCCAATGACACTCTTCATCAGTATCAACCTAGTTCCTTTGACATTTCCCTCCCACCCAAATCCTTTGCAATGTACTTGTTTGGTTCCTCTTATGGTCCACACCTCCACTTCAACAATAATTTTAACAATTGTAGCTCCATCTAGGTTTCTTTAGCAATCCACACTATCACATCGGTATAGTGTCTAGTAGTAGTAGTACATTTAGTATCAAGTCTCTTCTTAAATTGAGTTATATTAAGGCCATATGCTCCAGCCCAAGAACAATTATTTGCATATTTGGTTCATTTCTAGCACCTTATAGTTTGCACTTGTTTTGATGGCATTATTCCTCTAGTGACATCGTTAACTTTTATTGAGAAGTTTTCTTATTCTAGAAGGCCAACTCACACCTTTGCTCCACCTATTTATGAAAATGGCGACAACCAACAAATTCCCATTGGTAGATTATCATGACCGCAATACCTAGCACCAATATTATAGCAACAACACAACTCTCAACCATGATCTTTTCACAAATCAAACTCATCTTATTGATCAACACTCAATATTTTTAGAGTACAACATTGTGTGCATATTTTCATGACATTCCCTCTTCTTTTAAGTTGAATTGTGCAACATTTTTCACATTATCTAGAGCCATTACTAAACTAGAAGGAAAGTGGGATTGAATTATTGAAATAGAATTTGAATTTGAATTTTTCACATTATTGAAATTGAAATTGAATTTTGAAATGAAATTGGAATTGAAAATCGAAAATTGAAATTGAAATGGGAAATGAAAATTGAGAATTGGAAATGTAATTAGAATTCAAATCGAAATTGAAACTTGGAATTTGAAATTGAAAATTGGAGATGAAATTGAAATTGAAATTGACATTGGAATTGAATGCCAAATTGGAATTTGATTGACATTGGAAGTGAATGTGAAATTGGAATTCGATGTGAAATACAAATTTGAAATTTGAAATTGAAATTGAATTTGGAATTGAATTTGAAATTGAAATTGAATTTGGAATTGAATCTGAAATTTAAATTTGAAATTTGAAATTGAAATCGAAATTTGAAATTGAATTTGAATTTGAAATGTGAAATTTGAAATTTGAATTTGAATTTCAAATGTGAAATTTGAAATCGAATTAGAATTAGAAATTGAAATGTGATGCAGAGAGTTCTCAAGAGAGAACTTCATTGCTTCGTGCTCTACAAGGAACGAGAGGATTCGACGTCGCCCAACAAAGAGGCCATGGAAAGGGCTCCCGTTCACCTAGGAGTGATGCAACGCCGGGTTCGGATGCCACTGGTGGCAGCAGGAGAGATAGTCTGTCGATTCATCCCGATGACATACATCGTGATCCCCAGGTGGGGGATGTTGTAACATCCCAAAATTTCATAAAAATTTAAAATTTTTCAGTGTAGCATTTAATGTAAAAACTAACTGTGTGGAATGAAAATACATGCTTTCTATGTCGTCTTGCTGTACTAAATGTTAGAATGATCATAAATGCACTATTTGCAATATGATAGGAAAATAAATTATAACCTACACTAAGATGTTAATGGATGTTCAGTTAAATTTTAATAATACTTATGTCAATGGTCTGTCAATCATAATTGTTTACAAGTGCTAACTACTGTTCTTCTTTTGATGATGAAAGGGGTCTTGAGGGTACCCCGAGGCTTACTTAGGATTCATGCTAAAGCATTTGAATCGTTCCTTTCGTAGATTACAGGTAAGAGCTTTAATGTTTATGAAGTGTGACAGAAGATTTCCTAACTAGTTTCGGTAATCTCCACGTGTCTTAATGGTTTTAGAGAGTAATGTTGAAATGCAATGGGTGAGATCTCTTTAGTTAATAATCTAGTTTTCATGTTAATAAGTATGATTGCTATGTACTTTTTGCTCTATGCAATGTTATGCAAACTTCATGTAAATACGAAACTGGTTCTATTATATACAGCTGTATGTGATTATCATACAAATACTTTGATATATAGACTATATGCAATTATTGTGCAAGAGCTATATGCAAATCCATATGCATGACCTATAGCATAAACTATATGTCAGTTTACAAATCAATTCCTAGAATGTAAACATATATACACTTTCTTTGTATTATCTATAGCCTAAAGCTATATGCATCATACATGCAATTCTTATTACATGAATTTCTATATGCATAACCTATATAACTTCTCATAACATCAAAACTATATGTAAATCCTATATTAAACATATATCATCGATACTATATGCAATTTCTTTATGTAATGTCAACATATAAACAAATGTGGCCAATTATCGTGACCCTTTCAAAGCTAAGAATGATAATTTGTAATTTGATACTATAAGACTTATGATAGGGTTTATATTATGACAAGGTTGCCATAGTTCACGTGTCGATTGTGTGATGAGACTAGTTATTAATATGGTAATGGAAATTTTCTAGCAGGTTGTCATATCCAACCTTGGTATTTAAATCTCCTATCTACCTGCTTAGTGGAGTATCACCGTGGCTACCATCATGGTTCAACATGTGAAGGTAATGTGACAGAGCAGTCAACGTGGTTGATTTGTATTTGATCTAGCTTGAGGGTTATCCTAGCTGTCTCCATGGTGGCAATGGTTATTAATACCTGTCATAAATATGGTAGTTGCTTGGGGATACGAAGTGTTGATCAAGTGAATCTCCATTGTTGATCATACGTGGGTCTTGGACTTTGGTCTTAACCCTAAACTCCACTACGTTTACGCAGTTATTGTTTCCTTGGGCATTCAGTGTGTTGGGAGATGGCTTTGTGGAGAGGCCGATAGGCCGAGAAAATCCAGGGTTTCGTTAGTCAGTTCTTTTGAGTTTCTCCACGATTCGAACCCGTGACTTGTTGGGTTTTCTGATACCAGTTTGATAGTTTAAGGGGGAGAGCTTAGTATGAGATTTTGCAGCTCTTGGATTGATAATGGAAGAGCTCCATGGCTGATAGAAATATTGTGCATAGGTTAAATCCAGTGGTTGTTCTTCTGTATATGTTGAATGATATAATTTTTGCATTGTCCTCAACCCCTGCTGCGTTCAGAAGTGAAGTGATGGCTAGGTTTAACAATGGCTACGATGTCATTGCTCCAGAAATAGCTATCAAGGTAATGTAACAGGTTTTGAACCTGCCCCTTCTAATAATTGTAGTTTATTTTATTTCCTTGTACTAAAAACTTCTATTATGATACGTTTTGACCATAACTTAAATGCTTGGTAGGTTCTTTTGACAATCGGATTCCAAGCTCGAGTTTGGTTAACTGGCAGCTGCAAGAATTGGTAAGCTTTGGTGGTTACCCTGTTGCTTCGGTTAGGTGACTGTTGGGTCTTCTCGTGTTCTTAGCCGAGACTTCATGTTTATCTTGGGTTATGGGAAGTGATCTTCGTCGAAAATGTTGTGAGTTGTTTGGCAGCCTGGGGAGGATGAAATCCTCAACCCATTCGGCGTTAAGCTTGTAGTGTTGTTTTCAGCATAGACAATTTATAAAAGAATGTAACTTCTGAGAGGGTTTTATCCCTCGGCTCAACTGGATATGCAAAGAATTTGGTTTCTGTAACTTGATAATGTTTATTTGTATTGAAAAATGTGAGCCATGCTCCAGATTTTTGATAATTTGATACTTGAACTATCGTGCGTTTTTAATGGCTATGTGCCAAAGGGTTCAACCTTGTTCGAAGTAGTCAAAACCCTACCCTGTAGGTTTTGATGGTAGGTTTTGTTTGTTATGTTTTTAACTAAAGAATATGCTGTTGTTTTTGGTAATTGCCGAGAGCCAACTCAATTTTTTTGATTCGTAAGATTTGAAATAAGATCTAGTGTTCATGTAATTATATGGTTTGTTTTCAATTAATGTTTATATACGTATTCAATGATGTTCAAACATGAAATCTTAATCTATTTGGAAACTAATAAAAATCTGATTTGCTATTTCGAAAACAAGGGTTTGACCGTCGAGCCAGTTATGATATTGTAAAAGATGTGTTTCTCTGTTAAGGTTTTCGATCCTATGTTTAACGTATTGTAAGAGAATGCTATATAATAAATAGTGAAAAAGATCTAGGGTTCTACTTATGATAACAGTGTTTGAATTTAATAACTGTAATTGATAACTATATCAAAATATGAGATGTGAATACTGAAATGAAATAGAAATATCCAGTGATGCTATTATTTGCGAATAATAAATATCTATTTATCGTTATAAGTATTGAGTAGCAACTCTGTGTAAAAGAAATATTTAAATTACAACTATAAAATTTCTAGAAATGATGTTGTATGAAATGAGTGGAATTATATCACCTTACTGTTGGAAACAATAATAATAGAATGCATAGCATTAGCTTTCAAAAGGGAAATAGATAGTGATAAATGAAAACCCTAGTCCTGTGCTAAGATGAAATGTTTACTTTTACTTCTAAGTAAAGAAAATGCTATAATATATGTTTTATGATATGTTGATCTATATTCTTAGTTTAGACATATATAATTGATATTGAAAAATTAAAAGAAAAAACCATAGAGTTAGTCTAATCATTCACTTGGCATTCTGCCCATGATTATACAAAATCATACCTAGGTCAGAAATTGAAACAGTTACTTCTGTATGCCATTAACTGTAAATACTAAATCTGCAAATGGAGAAAAACATTTAATTGAAAATAAACAAGATAGAATAGTAGAACCTGATGAATGTAGGAGAAACAAACAACCTAAGGAGCCTGTTCCACCCAACCTACTCCTAAAGACAACCAAATTACTTTCCTTAGGACCCCCGAGCATGTTCACTGAACCACTAAGAAGAAGAATCTGTAGGAGCTTTTAGGTCATCAACTTGTAGCAACAATGTAGATCATTCAGTCATATAGACTTTAGCAATCAAAGAGACCTGCACCAGCACCTCTGGTTTCCTTCTCAGAATAAATTTAGTAGACTCACAATGCACATTCACTTAGCCTCCCTATTCGAATCTCTCAGTGATCACCTGATACACTTGAGGAATTATTTCTACAGAAAATAATGTGGAGCTCCCTGCTCAATTTGAATTGCCTTATCTAGGTTGCCTAGGCCTTTTTAGTGGTTAACCTGGTCATTAATGAGCTAACAACTCTCTTCCACCCACCTGGGGGATAATGCCACAAATTTAGGGGTAGTTGTCCCATAACCAATAGCTAATGGTGGAGTGCAAATGCTGACACCTGTCCCATGCCTTCTAACAGCTTCCATTCCTCCTAGTGGGTCAGTGAACACTCATTTAACAGTTCCCTTGGGTGTTTGTCTCCTGTTTTATTTTATTAAATAATAATAATATGTCATTACAATCATCCTTGACCAGATTTGGTCATAATTACAAAACTCTGTAATTATAATTTAACATAATGTTTTTGCAAATAAAATAAATAGTCTCAAAATTTGGGTAGGTGACAAATGTGCGGGAAGACATGAGTACATCAGGTTCATATTTTTTGTTAGATACATTTTTAGTAAATTTTTAGTATATAATGAATTGAATTTCAGTTGCAAGTTATAGTATATATTTTCAGTAACATTTGTGTTTTGGTTTAGATTGCACGTCCATCAGGGGGATCATACGATGATGAGTTCACACACATCACTCTCGCTGATATCACTACCCAACGAGAGTGGGTATGTGTCTGCACATTGAGGGATGATTCTTCCACGCGACGATCATTATTCATGATGTTATCACCAGTGGATGACATGTTGGCACTCTACAAGAGGGTGGGACCTCTTAGTGACATATGGCATTTTGCATGCCAGAGGAGGAGACATGATGTCATTGGGACCCACAAATGGGAGGATGTCAAAGTCGCCATAAAAGGGCATGGCATCAAGGGTACTTTGTTTGACATCACTCATGACCGCCCTTCCGGTCAACCGCTTAGACTCAAGGAGTTTAAGTTGGAGGCCGCTACACCATATTTATATGATAGATTTGTCGAAGCATGGGGCATGTTCCCCCACCATGACCATGTCCCATTGTACTTTGCAAAACATATTTATGCAGAGTTTGTTTTGGGGATGCACCCAGATTACACCAGCACAGGGTTTGAGCTCTTTGGGGCTCGTAAGGGACGCTCCTACCAACATCCTGGAGCTCATAGAGACCCTGCCTTTGTGCCACCCCCTCCAAGGTTGGTACCAATTCCAAACAGGACGGTTATCAGGTCAACGGATGTGGAATAGTCATCCCAGATTGTTGCACATGCTAGACATGACATTGCAGAGTCGTTCACTGCCATGGGCAGTGTTCTTGTTGTTGTGCATGGAGAGGCATCTAGACCACCGCTGCACCTGCAGAGCCAGAGATAGAGTGGGTCGATAATGACCTGCTTAGTCATTTGTATGGCAAGGCCATACAAGGGTATGCTTAGTTAGCCCGAGATGCATACTTTCGGTTGTATCGTAGATATGCCGCTCCAGGACAGGTATACTTTTGTATAATTATGTATATATGTTTTCATGTTACATCATATTATATGTCGTAAATTGAATGGTCAATAATACTTAAGGGAGTCGTATTCTATTGCTCCATGCACAGGACCACATTCATGGATCAACTCTTCAGTAGTGAGCCATCGGTTGGTCCATCCGTTCATCCCAACCCACGGACGACAGTAGTCGAGGTAAGTTATAATTTATGTTCTAATTTAATTTGTGTTTATTATTTCTGAGTTTAAATAATTTATGTTTTATTTCTTAATTTTCGATATTTTATGTTTTAGATCTTAAATTCAAATGAATTTCAAATTGTGCAGGGAAAAGGAAAGGGCATTTATCCTGATGATAGACATGAGGACCGTGAGGGTCCTAACAAGCCGGGTCTAGACACAGAGGTGAGTTTAAATTTATGTTCCAATTCATTATTTAATCACATTTAGTAATTTGTTTTTGTACTTTATGTTTCAATTTTTGAATTATAACTTAAATTATGTTTTAGTTTTAATTTTTAATAAATCCAACTTATTACATGTAATGACATCTTGCACAGGCATCGCTACAGGTGGGTGTCAGTGCTGCAATGACTTTCTTAGATGATTGGGATGCAGCTCGACCACATGGTCCTGATGAAGGACCATCTACCCATATTCCTACCCAGATGCCAGATATCACCATTGACTGGACAAAGATCGAGGCATTCTTTCATAGTTTACCATCTCATGGCTAGCATCAGTCTACTACAAATGAAGGCAATCACAGGGTCGATCAACGGCCTTGTGGGGCTAGTGGCCAATGAGTTGATGATCTATACATTTCCATGTTTTGGATATTTTCATATTTTATATATTTTGATGTTTTGGATTATCTATGTATATGTTTTCATGTTTCGGATATGTATTTCTATCATTTATACATGGACTTTTATCATATATGGACTTTGGATATGAACTTTTAGATATTTTGATACATATTTTATATATTTTATCATATTGATGCCTTCATGTGTATTTTGTATTTGATTTGAAATTGATTGTTTTTTTATATTACATCTGGATATAGTTAAATTACAGTTAAAAATTTATGTTTTGTCGTTTCAAATGCAAATTTAATGTACAACAATTACAATATAAAAGTTCAATCTCGATGTGTAGTTACAATTTAGTTCAATTTAAAATTTCAATTTCGACTACATTACAGTAGCAAATCCAAAATTTTGAATTGAATACATACATTACAATTTAAAATTACAATTACAATTCCAATTCAATTACAATATAAAATTTCAATTTAATGTGTAATTTCAATTCCAATTCAATTACAATTTAAAATCTCATTTTCAACTACATTACAATTGCATAAATGAAATCAAAATTTAAAATTAGAATACATTTGAAATTAAAAATTGAAATTACAATTAGATTATGTTGTCTACACATTACAATTCAATTACAATTTACACATTCCAATTCAATTACAATTTAAAATTAAAATTTGAAATTTAATGTGTAATTTCAATTGAAAATTCGATGTGTTGTTCCAATTTAAAAGTTCAATTTCAATTACATTACAATTGCATTTGAAATCAAGAATTAAAATTAGAATACATTGTACAATTTAAAATTTAAATTTTACAATTTTACATTGTATAGATGTATTTTGAATTCTCAATTACATTACAATTGTATTTGAAATCAAAATTTAAAATTAGAATACATTTGAAATTAAAAATTGAAATTATAATTGAATTATGTTGTCTACATATTACACTTCAATTACAATTTCAACATTCCAATTCAATTACAATTTAAAATTTAATGTGTAATTTCAATTGAAAATTCAATGTGTTGTTGCAATTTAAAAGTTCAATTTCAATTACATTACAATTGCATTTGAAATCAAAATTTTAAATTAGAATACATTGTAAAATTTAAAATTTAAATTTTACAATTTTACATTATATAGATGTATTTTAAATTCTCAATTACATTACAATTGTATTTGAAACCAAAATTTAAAATTAGAATGTACATTACAATTACATTATATTGTCTACACATTACAATTCAACTATCTAGTAGATCTTTAATATTGTTTTTAAAACATCTAAACAAATATTTATAAAACTATTATGGAGGAAGTTCATGGAGCACTAACCATACATTCAAGTGTATTCACATTGGAGCACCATGACCCAATTTTCACAAAAGCCTCCCATCTAGTATTTTTAATCTTGGCATTAAAGCATCTACAAAAATACATTTATAAAACAACCTCCACAAAAATCTCCAAAAAAATATTCAACAAGACAACATGACAACTATGTCAATGATGTAAGTGGCATACATGTAACTCATTCATCTGGCCAATGGGTTATAGGAATGCAAGTCTCCATAATACGATCATGGTCAGTTTCTGTCATCTTCCATCTCTTTGGCTCACCTCTCTTCACCTTGATTTTTGTTAGATGTATCAGAGCTGCCACCACCAAATGACTGTATTGGCATGATATATATTCAGGCATAAAATCTTTGTAAATAATACGAGCACCCTATTTTTTCACTCTTTCAAAAAATTGTCCCATTAGGACCATGTCTCCATTTTGGTATGTGAAGTCTCCATATTGATAGGGTCGCACCAACCTGCTTTTTATTTGTGTGCATTGCATCAAATAACATGCCACATTTTCTTGGTTGTGGGGGGGTGCAATGACAACGAATACATCACCTTCAAGATACATTACAAATAGTATTCAAATGTACTACGTGCATTTCTACAACATTTGTATATGTGTAATATATAGTGAACTAATTAACTTAATGAAGTCTCTTGTACCTTCCCTAACCATATCAGAAAATCGATCATGATCTAATGAGATCATTTCCTCATCAGCGTGCATCTCTTTCCATGTTGGAATTGGATGTGGGCCCTTTGAATTAAGAGAGACATATTTCCATGGTTTCACATGTACATCATTTTCACATTGATGAAGCCCGCATCCATTTGCATCAATGAAAAAATTGAAAAAACAAGCATACTTCCTTGTTTCAATGGAAAATATGTCACCCATGTATTTACTTCGAACATAATGTAATTACCTCATACCAGGTATGGTCTCACAATACCACGTCATGGATCTATTCACGTCACTAAGGGAAACCTCCCAAAAGAACCTGCATGGAATTCAGTTTGTCATATATAAATTCCTATCGAGTATATGTTCTCTTGGAAATGATGATATTTAATGTTATTATCTTATTAATTGAGTTTGAAGTTTATTACCTGCACACCGGCCTTACTTGTTCGCGACCCTTGATGTCCCAAATGACGTGTGCACCAATCAACTACTTTCGTGGAGCATTTGAGTCAGGTTGCACCATGACTCATCTGGTACCTCCGAAGTGCTCGTTTCACACATGCACCTGCGCCATCATGTTCACCCTTTCCATGCCCTGTTTCAAAAAAGCTCCAGGTGTGTCGGATTCCTATTTCTTTGTGAAGGAGACTCAACCAATAAAATGAGTGTGCCGATTTGAATTGCCTTGCACACCCATCTGACCAAATCCAGTGTTCAACAAATGATACACCTCTCTTCCTGAATGAATCATAAATAAACCCAAAGCAGTGTTGAACGAACAATGTGTCATTCTCACGATCATTACTGACATAAAAATGGTACTCCTTGATCACCTCATGTGATTGAGGAATGTTATCCCTATCATCAATGCTTTTTTGAGAATGCTTGTACAATACATGTATGAAGATAGACACCTGGTCGGAGTGATAGTACTCACTCAGTATCTCTCTCTGAGGAGAAAATGTGTAGTTCTCAGCAAAGTATACCACTGATAAGATTGTGCCCGGCTCAAATACCTCATGAGAATGTTTGAATTTTGAAGCTTTCCACTTGGACCTATGGGAGTGCTTTATGTATTCATAAATATGACTTTGAAACTTCTCCATGAAATCTGAAACATGAATCTCATCCTCGAGCAAGTCGATACTCTTAGATGGCACAGATGAAGAAGATGATGGATTCATGGAGACATACTCGTACCTCTTCTACTTAACTGTGATATATGACAATCCATGGTGTGTTGGATCGATAGGAAATTTCCTATGGAGCAATGTCAAATCACCACATTCAGTGCATCTTCTCCCACCTACACACCTCTTATTGAAAAAAACGTGTTCAGGATTCCTGTTGCATAGTATCATACAAATAAAATCTAGCATTGTGTGAGGAGCTAGTTCACTGTTCCAGTGCCTTTTGTAAAAATCCAGAAATTTGTCATAGTATAGTTGAAATTCAACGTGGTACCAACAACAGCAAGTGTTGTGAATCGTGTTCGTCCTAATATGCCACGGTTTCAATTTGTTGAACATGCTAAATGATATTTGAACACCAGTATTGGTTTCTTGGAATTCCTCTTAAAGTGCAACTCCCGTCATCTCCATCACATTATTACAGTGCTCCTGATAAATCCCTCTAGATAAACATTGTCGTGGGACATGCTTTCGATCTGGAATAGCACGAGAATGGCTATCCCAAAACTCTATCACCTTCTCTCTAATGCCTATTGCCATCCTGCCTCAATAGAGTTCCCTACAAATAAGAGCCCAATAGGTAGCTTCATCATTTTCATCTATCTGGACCCTGAATTTAGTATATTTGAACAATGTTCTTTAAAACATTGAGCAATGATGTCATTGTTGATACCATTCGATTTCTTGAGGTGCTTTGTGCCACAACAGCCGTTGTAATTTCCCTACGAGTAGCTTAGATATCATTATTTCTTGATTTTCCAAAGGAAGATAATGCAGTTCTTACATTTTCTATTGCATTCTCGCATGTGTTTTTTGTTTTAACATCTTGAAACCCAACAACTTTGTGGCACGTTTCAATTTTTTGTGTTTTATCAACCCACGTAGGATTTGAGCTTGTGCCATCATTGAATGTTGTTCAAAATATGACTCAATTATCTTACTGACATTCTCTCTAACTCTCCAACTAGGGATTGAGTTCCCAATCTCTTCTCGTGCAGAAACAACTGCACAATCCTCAATAAAATTCCCACCTCTTCCAACTTCACTGCAACTCCCTATTATACTAGAAATGTGAGAGGGTAAGGTGTCATGTGATGGATGATCAAGATCATGAGGGGGCACGGGGTCATGTGATTCTTGATCACCATGATGTGATGGTTGACCATAATCTCTCCCTACATAATCGAAATTCATGTGAAGAGAATTTCAATCAGAAATGCACTATGCAAAGATCGATTAATTTTAAAGTACCAAATTGAAGTGTTTTGAAATGCATAATTGGTACAAGAATTGAAAATACTTTTAAAACAAGATTTAATCGTTTGGAACTTGAATTCAAAATAAATAAATATGTATATTTAACTTGAAAAATTAGCTACAAGTATTGAAAATAAATTAAAAACAAGAAAATCGTTTGTGACTTAAATTCAAAATAACAAAATATGTATGTAGTTACTTGAAATTGTACATTTAGATTGAGAATTGTTAGTAAAGTTTGAAAATCAATTATGTATAATTTAACTTGATAATTATTAATAACCTGATAGTTGTACATTGAACTTTAAAATTGTTAGTAACTTGATATTTGATGTGGAAATTAACAAATTGAAAATTGCGTGTGAATTGAATATTCCAACTGTTGCATAACTATCCATTTAACTTGAAAATTGTTACAAATTTTGAAATATAAATAAAATATATACTTATTATAAGAAAAAAAGATATTTAAAACTTATCCCTATATTCGTACATAGAAAAAATTGGTGTACATGAATTGAAAATACATTAAAAACAACATAATTGAATTTTCTAACTTTAATACATGTAACTATCACAATGTTCATTTCAAATAAAATGATGACTAAGTTAAAATAGACATTGATAGTTATTTCAATCAACACATGTTGAGGCTTGGAGCTCAAATTATATTTAACTTGAAATTGTTAATAACTTAAAAATTTGAAAATAGTTAAATATGTACATTTTAAATTGAAAATAGGGTCCAAGCGTACATTTAATTTGAAAATTGTTCCAATAACATTGAAAATTGTTAGCAACTTAGAAATTTGAAAATAGTTAAATATGTACATGTTTTAACTTGAAAATAGAATTTCCAAGTGTACATTTCATTTGAAAATTGTTCCAATAACATTTGTTAGCCACTTGAAAATTATTCATTTAACATGAAAATTGTTACAAATTTTGAAATATAAATAACAAAGTTATGAAATAAATAAGAATATTCATTACAAATAAATAGTAAATAAATTAGATTACAAATAGTTAAATTTTTTGGAAAATTGTACTAATTTTACATAGTCTAAATCACAAATTGTACCAATATTTTTTTCACAAATAACAAAACAAGAATTGAAATTAAATTTAACTTGAAATTGTTAGTAACTTAAAATTTTTAAAATAGTTAAATATGTACATTTTAAGTTGAAAATAGGGTCCAAGTGTATATTTAATTTGAAAATTGTTCCAATAACATTAAAAATTGTTACTAACTTAGAAATTTGAAAATAGTTAAAAATATGTACATTTTAACATGAAAATAGAATCCAAATGTACATTTCATTTTAAAATTGTTTTAATAACATTTGTTAGCCACTTGAAAATTATTCATTTAACATGAAAATTGTTGCAAAATTTGAAATATAAATAACAAATGGATGCAATAAATAAGAATATCTTACAAATAAATAGTAAATATATTAAATTATGAAATAATTAAAGTTTTTGGAAATTTGTTACTAATTTTGTAGTCTATATAACAATTTGTTAAAAATATTATTACAAACAAAATATAATAAGACTAAAATGAAAAAAAAAAAGTTAGTATATAACAAATTATTAGAGAAAGATAAAATATGATATTTAAATTATGTAGCATATAATTCAAAAATTTACCTTGGTTGTCCTCCATTGGAATTTGTTGCACCAAATGTGCATCTTCTTCTTCTCTCAAACGTGCTCTTTGTTATCTCATGCCATCTCTATTCCTCTCACGCTCTTCATTGTCATTTTGTTGATGAGCATGCTTCCTTTGTCATTTTCTTTTACTCCCCATCAAACTACAATGAAAACAAACAAATATTTATTCAAATTGTTATAACAAACAACAATATGTTAATATGAAATTTTGAAATATGTCTACAAAGAAATGTTACATGTCTACTTAACTCTAATTGAACAACAACAAAATCAGAAAGCTCTAATTGAACAACATCAAATTCGCATAGTTCTAATTGAAAATAAACTAGCAATGAGTTAAATTAGTGTTGTTAATCAATTGTTTAGTAATTATATAGAGGTTGCTTGTTATTTTTGCGAGGGAATGGTGGTTGGCACATTAATTGTCCAACTCCTTTCCCGGTTTCTTTTTGTATGTTTTCTTTGCACAGACAAATCCTCGATTGAGCAATTAGCTCGATCGAGCAAATACCTCGATCGAGCAAATACCTCGATCGAGGTCTAGGTAAAATCCTCGATCGAGGTCATATTTAACCCTCGATTAAGCAAATACCTCGACCGAGGGCCTAAAAAATAGGCCGAGAGCCCTTTTCACGGCAGAAAAAAGTTGTGGCTGCCTTTAGAGGCTTAAACCATGTCATTAAATGTAGATTAGTGGGAGGACTTGATACCATTGGATTCGTTAATGAATTTTCTATCCATATACATAAACTTTACGAATTTTTATCTTCGTATGTATTTTGTTTTTAAATTTCTACTAAAACTTGCCCTAAAAAACCTTGCCGACAACTTCGATCGAGCTCAAAGATAAATCAACAACATTCAAAATACACATCCAAAAAATTTGAAAAAATACACAAGCACTAGATAAGCGCGTCAAAAGGGTATTTTTAGTTTTCCAAATTATGTAAACAATCAAAAGATTTGGTGCACACACACATTTGTGCAAAATGCGACTGAAATATTCATTGGTCAATTTCGAAAAACAACATTAAATTTATTTTTTCGAGAAAAATTAAAAGAAAAATATTTAAACACTAGTGCATTCTGTCTAGATCATGTTCACATATTTAATTTTTTAAAATTATTACTTTAACATTAAATTATTGTACACACACACAAACTACTTGTTAATTGCTCTTCAAATTTTTAAGTACACACATTTCGTTAAATGAAAATTTGACACGATAAATGACATTGGCATATTTCGAAAAAAATATCATTGAAAAAGAAACATAATTCTCTACATTTTGTTTTTTAATTGCGTGTCAAAATTCATGTGGCAAATATGAGTTTCGAGGGCTTCAATTTAATAGATGGGTAAAATTTCCGTTTTTAATAGTCATATTTGGCCAAAAATAGTTATCCAACTTCATGGAATCACCCTGCTTCGAACTGATAATGGAGGAGAGTATGTGAAAAAGGATTTGCAACAATTTTGTGCTAATGCAGGAATCTAGATGAAACACACTATTCCCTACACACCATAGCAGAATGGTGTGGCAAAGCACAAGAATAGATCTCTTAAGGAGATGGACACATCATGTATGCTTAAGTCAAAGAAACTCTCTCTTAAGATGTGGGAAGATGCCATCAACTGTGTTTCATACATCCAAAATCGAATTCCTCACAAGTATTTGAAATGAACAACTCCATTTGAAGCTTGGACTTGGAACAAACCTAATGTGTCTCACTTTCAAATCTTTGGTTCCAAAGCTTGGTCTAGGATTCCTCCAGAGAAGAGAAAGCCCTTACAACCTCAAAGCCTTGAATGTATTTTTGTTGGATATGCTGAAGATGGTAAGGGATACAAACTATTGGATCCTTCCACCATGAATATTCTCATTGAGATAAGTGTACAGTTTGAAGAAGGTCATTTGCAAGACATCCAACAAGATAGCTCAACACCACCACTTGAAGATGAGCAAGAAAGTGAAGCCTCCTCATATGATAGTTCATATTTTGTTACCGATGATGAAAATGAACATGTTGGTCTAGATCAAGTTGATCCAATAGATTCAACTCCAAGGCCTAAATGGGATGAGAACACCATTGACAAAGCTGGTGGATTTGTTGGAGATCCACATGCATTAGGGGAATTTTAAACTCTAAAATGGGACTCATAAGAGATAAAATAAAATATTATGAGTTGGGCATTTTCTGGGGAAGGTATATTTACAATTCATCTCTTACACTACAATCTATGTAACTATAGTTGAGTTAAAATGAAAAGATGTCTACAAATAAAATTAATAAAAATATCTCCTTTGATATGACCCAAAATAGAAGTACTTTTAATACATAAATGTACTAAAGTAAAGTACTAATACTAATCAAATCAAATAGTTTAGTTTTGAATTATAAACTTAAGTTATTTTTTTTGAATAAATTTACAATAATAATAATACTTCTAATTTATATTCATTAAAACTAAATCTAACTTATATATATTAAATAAATATTAAACTTATGTCTATATTTATATGCTAAAATTTAATCAAATAAATGTTAAATAAATTGTGTAGCATAAATATTAATTTAATTTAATTTAATTAGAAGTTAAACTCCATTTAAAATTTAAAATTATATAAATATTTATATATCATAAATACATTATTCAAAATTTTATTTATTATTTTTAAACATAAACATTCAAATTTAAAATAATATAACAACATATTATATTAAAGAAGTTACTATTATATTATAAATATTAAAAAAAATATTATTACAATTTAATATAATACAAAATATAATTAATATAATATCATAACATAAAATTTAATATGATATTATAAATATTAAAAAAAAAATATTACAATTTAATATAATATAATATAAAATATAATTAATATAATATCATAATATAAAATTTAATATGATAAAATAAGTTTGAACAAGTGAATGGTTGAGGGCCTTGGAGTTATTACAACTTTAACATTATGTAATAAACACATATAGTACTTTTAAAATAATATATCATATGGTTAAAATAATATATCAGATGGTTAGGATACGATATAAATACTTTTAAACACGTACAAAGTTATAACTCACTTGTTTTATAAAATAAGATATAAATAAACCATCACATGTTCATATTTAAAGGTACAGGTATGATATAAATACTTTCAAATAGGTACCAAGTTATAACTTATGTACCATCACATATTAAATAATCAACTATTAAAAGTACGTATATTTTGAATTTTGAATTCAAATTTTTAGGTTGGGAATTAATAATATATATTTTATATTAAAATATTTACTTTGAAGTATTTTATTTGAGAAGTATGAGCATATGAATATTATATTCAAAAGTAATTTATGACTATTTTTTCTATTATGAGCATGGTTAATTATGAGTTTGCATTCACCCTTTAGAATTTGATAAGTAAGTTTCTTTAACTCAAGCAATGCCACCTCAACTATAATGGATGATGTCATTCTCTACAATGTGATTGGTTCTTTTAAAGTTGATTTTGATAGTACCTATTTTGTTTTGAGGCCCATTTTAGACCTCAAAATTCCCCTAATGATCCAAGAAGAACAAGATCTTAGTTTCAAGGTGCAAGTCTTTGACTCTCTGCTACTAATCCACTTCACCCTGAGAGGTGTTTCATGATGATTGGATCCGATCCAAAAACATTTGATGAGGCATCCCAAGATACAAGATGGAAATATGCAATGGATGAAGAGTACCAATCTTTAAAACAGTGAAACTTGGGACCTAGTTTCACTCCCTCCAGGAAGAAAATTTGTTCAATGCAAGTGGGTATATCGAACCAAGATGGCTTCATAATGGGTCACATGCAAGTACAAGGCTATATTTATGGAAAAAGGCTTCTCTTAAGTCCAAGGACTTGATTAAATAGAGACATTCTCTCTTGTATCCAAGATGGACTCTATTAGATTGATTCTGGACATTATTGCATCCAAGCACTTGTAGGTGCACCATATGAATGTCAAAAGCGCTTTCATCCATGGATATATTGAGGAGGAGATATATATGCACTATCCAGAAGGATACACTCATGATCCTTCAATTGTGAGCATACTGAGGAAGTCTCTTTATGGGATCAAGCAGGATCCTAGAGCCTGGTATGCGTTAAGATGGATTCCTTCCTTCTTTCACAAGACTTCCAAAGATGCAAATCAGATCCAAATGTGTACATGAAGCATGATGGTGACTCTCTTTTAATAATTGTCTTGTATGGAGATGATTTCTTGATCAGGTGGGGTTTGTTTGCAGGTATTGCTTCCAATAAGTATTCTTTGCATAGTTCATTTTCCATGAAAGAGTTGGTTTTGTTGAAGCAATTTCTTCGACTCGACTTGAGATAGCACAATCTACTTTAGTTATGAAAGTATCACAATCCAAGTATGCATCATGTTTTCTTAACAAGTTTCATATGTCATATTGCAAGTCAACAACATTCCCCTTCCTTTCCGGTTTCAGTATTGAGGATGGTGGTTCTTCACCCTTGGTGTACAATACACTATATAGACAGTTGATTGGGAGTATCTTGTTCCTAACACATACTTGCACTGACATATCCTATGTATTCAGTGTTGTTTCCAGATACATGTAGGAGCCCCATGAACTCCACTAGAAAGCAACAAAGAGGATACTTCACTATTTGCAAGGAACAAAGAATTTCGGTAATCATTATGCAGCTGAATTTCCACTAGATATTGTTGGGTACACTAATTCTGATTGGGCTTATGATAGCTCAGATTGGAATTCCACTTCTAGTTATGTGTTCATTATTGGTTCTGGTCCTATATGTTGGTCGAGTGTAATATCCCCAACTATCAAACTAAGGATTAGGACATATGATTACCTCTTAGAGGGATAATTTAATATTAATCATAGTGCAAAGTATAATAATTAAATGAATTTATCAAATTAAATAAATAAAATTGTCTTCTGATAAAAAATTGCAACACTTAATTAAGCTAATTACGACACATACTCCTTTACCTGTTTAGCATCAAATTTTAGGTCTGATAAGAGGTTGTAAACTACATCCATGTAAATATATCCTATTAATCCATATTGGACATTCATCTTCATTTATTTACATGATCAGTAAATTAGAGTTATTTCTAGTCCCAACATACAAAACTAGTTAGTAGGATCTCAACCAGTCACAACTAGTTTTCTGGAAATCTAAATAAAATTATTGTACCAGAATTAAGTGACAATATAAATCCCTAAAAGGATCATATAAATGTACAATTACATCTAATAAACACTATCAAGTAAATCATATTTAGAGAAGTAAATGTGAAGCATTCAGATTCCTAGAGATATTGCTAGATTAGTTTCTAGGAAAATCTAGGAAATCGTTTGTAAAATCAATAGAAGAATAGTACACCCATATAGGTCATGTTAGTGCTAAAGTTAACTCTCAAATGCAAGAGATCCAAGCTTAACACATCTTAATGCTCAAAGGAAAATACTGATTGATTGATTGAATTAATTGTGTAGAGGGGTCAAGACAATATGTAGACAAAGAAAGTATATGATAGCTAAAAACATCAAGCTCTGTAATAAGCAAGGATCATCAAACTAAAGGAAGAATGATATCAGGATAACCAAGGTTCAAAGAAGATTGGTAATGTGTGGATCAAACAACTCATTCACACATTATCATAAATAAACATGTTCAGAAAAACATTCCAAAGATGGAATCTGTAATACTAAATCTCAGCATGGGAAATCACAATAAAAACATTATCGATCAAGAATCCATAACTAAGATAAGTTAAAACATAACTATACAGTATTCAGATTGGAAAACAACTAGAACCTGGCTCAAAACTGATACAGTCATCTTCAGATAATAGGTCTCAAAGATTAAAAACAAAACATGTCTTCAGAATCCCAGTTTATGGCTCTTGATTACATACAATCCTCAGCCTCACGGGCTAGAAACTCCTCCCTTTACATTCAAAATCAACTAATATATAGAGTTTACAAAACAACTACCTACTGCAAACTTTCGGGAAACTAATTGACAACAATACTAAAATTGAAATACATTTTTTTAAATATTTGCATGAAATCTCGGATTGCTTGTATCAAATCCTTCAAAGCTGGATCTTGAACAGGACTCTCCTGCCACTTGTGAGATCTTCAAATATGGAATTCAACTGGTAATTTGTCTCCTTATCTTCCCCAAAAAACCACATCTTCAGAAATTCTAGGCCTATAGCATTCCATATGCATCAAATCACTACTAGATGGTTTCATAGCATTTTCCTTAAAGTTAGGAAGCAACACCACTACAAAACTAATCTCCAGTGCATCAAAATTTAATTATTTGAAAAATTTATTCATTTGCAAATTTTAAAATGTACGTAGAGGATTCATGGGGAACAATCCTTGTTTGGAAATAACAAGAAATTAGATTGGTGCACTGTTTAATTATTTTTCACGGCACTTGGCACATGATCATTCTTCACGTGGACACTTGTAGTGCTCAAATCCTTTCAACATCCCTGGGAGCTTTGAAATTTGGCAATTTATCACTCTGTATCAGGCACATTTGACACCTTCGGATTTCTTTGAATACTTAACATCTACTCCCTTAACACATGGGCATTTGGAACCTTTATACAGCCCTCAATATGTGTATTTGAATGAATCTGGTTCATGGATGTTTGATGGCCGAGACCGTATGTGTTTACCATGATTCTTTGTTACTTGGATTCAACAGTATGACACATTCGTGGGATTTAAAGGATTCTATCATAAGACTTGTGCAAACATGATATGAATTAATGATAAATATGACTTAGAAGTAAAGCGTGGGTAGACGGTGAGATGAAAGGTGAGATAATGAGTGGGGTAGTGGGTGAAAGTGGAATGGTGAGATGGAGTGGTAGGTGAAGCAGAGCTACGTGAAGTAAAAGTGACATATAAGGTAAGGTAAGTAAGAGTGATGAAATATAATGAGTGGAGTGTGAGTGGGAGGAGAGAGAAACATTTAATTTAAGGATTTTATATCGATCATTTATGCATTTGCAACTTTTTAAATGTACGCAGAGGATTCATGGGGAACGATCCCTGTTTGGAAATAACAAGAAATTAGATTGGTGCACTATTTAATTTTTTTTCATAGCACTTGGCACATGATCATTCTTCACATGGACACTTGCAATGCTCAAATCCTTTCAACATCCCTGAGAGCTTTGAAATTTGGCAATTTATCACTTTGTATCAGGCACATTTGACACCTACAAATTTCTTTGAATACTTAACATCTGTTCCCTTAACACATTGGCATTTGTCACCTTTATACAACCCTCAATACATGTATTTGAATGCATCTGGTTCATGGATGTTTGATGGCCAAGACCGTATGTGTTTACCATGATTCTTTGTTACTTGGATTCAACAGTATGGCGCATTCATGGGATTTAAAGGATTCTATCATAAGACTTGTGCAAACATGATATGAATTAATGATAAATATGACTTAGAAGTAAAGTGTGGGTAGAAGGTGAGATGAAAGGTGAGATAATGAGTGGGGTAGTGGGTGAAAGTGGAATGGTGAGATGGAGTGGTAGGTGAAGTAGAGCTACATGAAGCAAAAGTGACATATAAGGTAAGGTAAGTTAGAGTAATGAAATATAATGAGTGGAGTGTGAGTGGGAGGAGAGAGAAACATTTAATTTAAAATATAAAACCAAAATAATATTTAATATAAGGATTTTATATAAAAATAAATGTATAGTGAATGAGATTTAGGAAGGGAAATGGATGATTATTTTGAGGGACTCATTTTGACAAAAATACTTATTGGGAATTCCCAGTGAAGATCAAGGTCCTTCTCTAAATATGCGCTACCGGAATCTAAAAATTTCGCGGGACAGATCTAGTACCAACATCTAGCTCTGACTGGGGATGGCATGCTCCTTATGAGTTTCCAAGAACAAGTAGACCCTGTTCCTTTTCCATTCCATCTCTGCAACCTGTAACCATACTCTGCTTACCATTCACTGCAAACTCAAAACTTGCAATATGTCCTATCATGTACCAGTGCTCCATTGGGTTGGAGTCTTATTCAACTAAACCGTATCTATTGCATACTACTAAAAATCACTTGCAGAATTGAAAACTAGATACTCATATGTGAGATTATTTATGCAGACTCCTCCTACTCTAACCAGATCTAGAACTTGGTCAAGTAAAGGAAGATTTCCACAATAACCATTCATTGAATTTCAAGTCTGATATGATCTCATATATGCCATTGACCAATAATTAATGTCTAAAATATAACAATTGTTATAGAAACTCCTTTAGAAAACAATACTCACCCGGAAGTGTCGGTGAAATAATAAAATATGAAACCTTTAAAACATGAAAACATGACTCCAAAAAGGCTACAAATGGATCCTTGAAACCAAGATCAGAAACGTACTAATCCATAGAAAATAATCACCCATACCTACATCCCTCTTCGCTTGAAAACAAATAACCTTTGACTTCTTCCATATAGATGGCCATTGGATCACAGAAAACAAAAGAAGTGGAGTTATGACAACAAAAGGTTACCTCTTCCTTCTGCTTGAAATGAAAAGGTTGTCCTTGTAAATCCACTATTCCATGAACATCATTCAGGAATTGGAAATCAAAGGCATCAGGATCATCCTGAATCTGCTCCAGAATTGCTTGGACAACATTAACAATAATGTCATCATGCAAATCAACAAGCTTGCCCTCCTCTTCCATGCTTCCTTCAGATGGATAACTGTCATACATTGGATCTGGTTGTTCATGGTTAATGAAGTGAATATCTTCATGAACCTGCTGATTAGATTATACTAAATCACACATATCTAGATCTTGCTTTTCAGGATCAGCATCATATTCATAAAAAATTGGAGCAGCCTGATAAACTTTTAATGACAAAGATGAAGCTTTCTGAAAATTATTACCAACAATATGATCTTCAAACAAACTTGGACTAGCTTCTGTATCATAATCATCATTATAAGAAACATTTGGATTGATTCCAAATGCATCCAAAGTATTACTGTCATCAAATTCAATATCTGACTGCTGAAAATACTCCTGCTGTAAAACAGATTTAGAAAAAGCTACATATGACAATGAATCATCCTCTTCTTCCTCAATATTATCCTCCCTTTCATCATAGATAGGTTGATTTGAAAAACCTTCAGGATGGTCATCTACATTATTAACTTGAAATAGATCCTTGGTTGTATTACTAACAAAAACATCACGAAGAGCATTTTTTTGTTTCTCTGTAGCCATCTCTTCATTATAAGGCAGATCTTCATGACAAAAATTATTTCCAGTAGTTTGTTCAACAAAAGATTGATATTTGTAAGGATTATCAGCAAGATGACCATTTAGATGATCCTCAATACTGTTAGAAGCATAATGACAACATTCCCAACTACCTTCGTTAATCTCATCACCAAAATTATTTTCAACATGACTTAAAATGGCAGCGTTGTTATCAAACTGATCATGAGATTCTTCCTAGACAACAAAAATTGAAAATGTTTTCTTTTTATCTTCAACATGTGCTGAAACCACAGCTTCTTCATTATCCATTTCTAGTTCATGTTTATGGGAAAACATATCATCTTGAATATCATTAGAGAGCTGATGAATATTCTGATGGACAGATTCTTCTCTATCTATATCTTCAATCTCATCATGAAATCCATATACCTCACAACAATTTTCAAAAAGAAGATCAGCCGGATAAAATATTTGATAATGATGATGAAAAACATTATGAATCTCCTTCAAAGAATGAATGCTAGCAGCGGGAAGGGATTGACACAATTCACGAGCATGTTCTTATAAATAAAATATGAACATCTTGATTAAGAAATCCTCGTGAACAAAATCATGTTCACCAAGATGATCATACTTGGTACCTTTGAATTTTGGAAGATAGTCATCCCACTCTATTATAGTAAGTACAGGATGTGGAAAACCAACTATATTTGAGAAATCACAGAAAGCATACCTTGCAGCCACAATGGCCTCCATTTGATTATTTGATGTCATTCTAGATCTTCAAATAATGGAGTCATCAGGAAGAAAATTGCAGCCAAAGTGATGTCCTACCCCTATCTCCCATCAGGGGTTGTATCTGATCATTGTGGTTCTTCTCGGGGAAGATAATATTCACTTCCATCCTCGAAAACAATGCCAAAAGCTGTTAGTGCTAAAGTTAACTCTTGACTGCAAGAGAGCTAAGATTAACACATCTTAATGCTCAAAGGAAAATATGGATTGATTGATTGAATTAATTGTGTAGAGGGGTAAAGATAATATGTAGACAAAGAAAGTATATGATAGCTAAAAACATCAAGCTCTGTGATAAGAGAGGATAATCAGACTAAAGGAAGAATCATATCAGGATAACCAAGGTTTAAAGAAGATTGGTAATCTGTGGAGAAAACAATGTTAGAAAAACAGGATCGCAGAGCAATAACAATAAACAGAAATGCAAAAATAATCACACATACACATTACAAGAGAGACACAGATATATCGTGGTTCACCCAACTTGGGCTACGTCCACACTGAATTTGCCAGTCCTTATTATTATTACCGTCCAGCAAGTCGAAGGGATACAACCTGCAGCACAACCGCTGCACTTCCTCTTCTCTGTTTTACAGTCTCTCTCCAGATCTCAAAGATCTTTACAATGCATAAAACCTAAAATACATCAACCCTAGCCGTATTACAATGTCTTTCTTTTATAAGGGAAATACAATGGGAAAATACCACGGGATACCCAAAACCATGGGCCCGCAAAACAGCTGGCGAAAACAGCCCTAAAAATTTTCTTCGGGGGCGTTGCCCCCGTACCCCCATTTCTCGGGGGCGCTGCCCCCGAACCCCCGCCGGGGGACCGCTGGCCCCCGGACCCCCCAGCCAGGGGGGATGGGCCCCCCTGGAACCCCGTGGGGGGGTGATGCCCCCCCACACCCCCCCGCTGGGGCGAGTGTACAGTCCACCTACACATCATATAGAACTGGGGTACAAACACGGCTAATACAATATCATCTATGAGACTAGAAGATCTGGCTCCACAACCAACAAACAACTCATTCACACATTATCATAAATAAACATGTTCAGAAAAACATTACAAAGATGGAATCTATAATACTAAACTTAGCATGGGAAATCACAATAAAAAAATTATCGATCAGGAATCCATAACTAAGATCAATTAAAACATAAGTGTACAATATTCAGATTTAAAAACAACTAGAACCTGGCTCAAAACTGATACAATCATCTTCAGATAATAAGTCTCCAAGTTTGAAAACAAAACATGTCTTCAGACTCTCACTTTATGGCTCTACGTACAATACTCAGCCTCACGGGCTGGAACCTGCTCCCTTTACATTCAAAATCAACTAATATATAGATTTTTCAAAACAACTACCTACTGCAAACTTTTGGGAAACTAATTGACAACAATACTAAAATTAAAATACAACTTTTTAAATATTTGCATGAAATCTCAAATTGCTTGTATCAAATCCTTCAAATATGGATCTTGACCAGGACTCTCCTTCCACTTGTCATATATTAAAATATGGAATTTAACTACTAATTTGTCTCCTTATCTTCCCCCAAAAACTGCATCTTCAAAAATTATGGGCCTGTAGCATTCCATATGCATCAAATCACTACTAGATGATTTCATAGCATTTCCCTTAAAGTTAGGAAACAAGAACACTACAAAACTCATCTCCAGCGCCATCAAAATTTAATTATTTGACAAATTTTGTCAATAAGACAAATATTTTACTGCCGGGAGTTTTACAAATTTGAATGATAACTGAAAAATATTGATTCTGGAATGTTGAATAACTCCCCTACCCTGTACAATTTCTAGCATATCAATGTCATTAAAACCTCCATAATCGCCCTGAGTTTGCGAAGATATAATGCACTAAATGTGGTAATCCTTAAATCCTTGAATTTCCTTTTGAAATAAGCATTTGGACACAGAAAATACTCGTTTTCAAACCCTTTCTTAGCACACTTGGAGAAAAATACAAATGAAACTTATTTAGCAGGCCCTCCATCGATCATTTCTGCATTTGCAACTTTTTAAATATACGCAGAGGATTCATGGGGAATGATCCCAAGTTTGGAAATAACAAGAAATTAGATTGGTGCAATGTCTAATTGTTTTTCACAATAGTTGGCACATGATCATTCTTCACGTGGACACTTGCAGTGCACAAATCCTTTCATCATCCCTGGGAGCTTTGAAATTTGGCAATTTATCACTTTGTATCAGGCACATTTGACACCAACGAATTTCTTTGAATACTTAACATTTGTCCCCTTAACACATGGGCATTTGGCACCTTTATACAACCCTCAATATGTGTATTTGAATGCATCTGGTTCATGGATGTTTGATGGTCGAGACCGTATGTGTTTACCATGATTCTTTGTTACTTTGATTCAACAGTATGGCACATTCGTGGGATTTAAGGGATTCTATCATAAGACTTGTGCAAACATGATATGAATTAATGATAAATATGACTTAGAAGTAAAGTGTGGGTAGAGGGTGATATGAAAGGTGAGATAATGAGTGGGGTAGTGGGTGAAAGTGGAATGGTGAGATGGAGTGGTAGGTGAAGTAGAGCTACGTGAAGTAAAAGTGACAGATAAGGTAAGGTAAGTAAGAGTGATGAAATATAATGAGTGGAGTGTGAGTGGAAGGAGATAGAAACATTTAATTTAAAATATAAAACCAAAATAATATTTAATATAAGGATTTTATATAAAAATAAATGTTTAGTGAATGAGATTTAGGAAGGGAAATGGATGATGATTTCGAGGGACTCATTTCGATGAAAATACTTATTTGGAATTCCCAACGAAGATCAAGGTCCTTCTCTACATATGCGCATCCAGAATCCAAAATTTTCGTGGGACAGATCTGGTACCAACATCTTGCTCTAACTGGGGATGGCATGCTCCCTATGAGTTGCCAAGAACACGCAGACCATGTTCCGTTTCCATTCCATCTCTGCAACATGTAACCATACTTTGCTTACCATTCACTACAAACTCAAAACTTGCAATATGTCCTATCATGTACCAGTGCTCCATTGGGCTAGAGTCGTATTCAACTAAACCGTATCTATTGCATACTACTAAAAATCACTTGCAGAATTGAAAACTAGATAGTCAGATGTGAGCTTATTTAGGCAGACTCCTCCTACTCTAACCAGATCTGGAACTTGGTCAAGTAAAGGAAGATTTCCACAATAACCATTCATTGAATTTCAAGATTGATATGATATCATCTATGCCATTTATCAATATATAATGTCTAAAATATAACAACAGTGATAGAAACTCCTTCAGAAAACAATACTCACCCGAAAGTGTCGGTGAAATAATAAAATCTGAAACCTTTAAAACAGGAAAACATGACTCCAACAAGGCTACAAATGGATCCTTGAAACCAAGATCAGAAATGTACCGATCCACAGAAAATAATCGTCCATACCTACATCCCTCTTTGCTTGAAAACAAATAACCTTTGACTTCTTCTATATAGATGGCCATTGGATTGCAGAAAACAAAAGAAGTGGAATTATGACAACAAAAGGTTACCTCTTCCTTCTGCTTGAAATGAAAAGGTTGTCCTTGTAAATCCACTATTCCATGAACATCATTCAGGCATTGGCAATCAAAGGCATCGGGATCATCCTGAATCTGCTCCAGAATTTCTTGGACAACATTAACAACAATGTCATCATGCGAATCAACAAGTTGGTCCTCCTCTTCCATGTTGCCTTCAGATGGATAACTGTCATACATTGGCTCCGATTTTTCATGGTTACTGAACTGAATATATTCATGAACCTGCTGATTAGATTATACTACATCACACATATCTGGATCTTTCCTTTCAAGATCATCATCATATTCATCAAAAATTGGAGCAGCCTGATAAACGTTTAATGACAAAGATGAAGCTTTCTGAAAATTATTACCAACAGTATGATATTCAAACAAACTTGGACTAGCTTTTGTATCATAATCATCATTATAAGAAACATTTGGATTGATTCCAAATGCATCCAAAGTATTATTGTAATCAAATTCAATATCTGACTGCTAAAAATACTCCTACTGTAAAACAGATTTAGCAAAAGCTACATATGACAATGAATCATCCTCTTCTTCCTCAATATTATCCTCCCTTTCATCATAGATAGGTTGATTTGAAAAACCTTCAAGATGGTCATCTGCATTATTAACTTGAAATAGATCCTTGGTTGTATTACTAACAAAAACATCACGAAGAGCATCCTTTTGTTTCTCTGTAGCCATCTCTTCATTATAAGGTAGATCTTCATGACAAAAATTATTTCCAGTAGTTTGTTCAACAAAAGATTGATATTCATAAGGATTATCAACAAGATGGCCATTCAGATGATCCTCAAGACTGTTAGAAGCATAATGACAACATTTCCAACTACCTTCGTTAATCTCATCACCAAAATTATTTTCAACATGACTTAAAATAGCAACGTTGTTATCAAACTGATCATGAGATTCTTCCTGGACAACAGAAATTGAAAATGTTTTCTTTATCTTCAACATGTGCTGAAACCACAGCTTCTTCATTATCCATTTCTAGTTCATGTTTATGGGAAAACATATCATCTTTAATATCATTAGAGAGCTGATGAATATTGTGAGGTACAAATTCTTCTCTATCTATATCTTTAATCTCATCATGCAATTCATATACCTCACAACAATTTTCAAAAAGAAGATCAGCCGAATAAAATATTTGATAATGATGATGAAAAACAGTATGAAAATCCTTCAAAGAATGAATGCTATAAGCGGGAAGGGATTGACACAATTCACGAGCATGTTCTTCTAAATAAAATATGAACATCTTGATTAAGACATCCTTGTGAACAAAATTATGTTCAAGCATTCATTTATGAATATTCAATAAATGATCACCAAGATGATCCTACCTGCTTCCTCTGAATCTGGGAAGATAGTCACCCCACTCAATTATAGTAAGCACTAGATGTGGAAAACCAACTATATTTGAGAAATCAAAGAAAGCATACCTCACAGCCACAATTACCTCCATTCGATTATTTGATGTCATTCTGGATCTTCAAGCAGTGGAGTCATTAGGTAGAAAATTGCAGCCAAAGTGATGTCCTATCCCTGTCTACCATGAGGAGCTGTATTTGATCATTGTGGTTCTTCTTGGGGAAGATAATATTCACTTCCGTCCTCGGAAACAACGCCAAAAGATGTTAGTTCCAAAGTTAACTCTCGACTGCAAGAGAGCTAAGCTTAACACATCTTAATGCTCAAAGAAAAATATTGATTGATTGATTGAATTAATTGTGTAGAGGGGTCAAGATAATATGTAGACAAAGAAAGTATATCATAGCTAAAAACATCAAGCTCTGTGATAAGAAAGGATAATCAGACTAAAGGAAGAATCATATCAGGATAACCAAGGCTCAAAGAAGATTGTTAATGTGTGGAGAAAACAACTCATTCACACATTATCATAAATAAACATGTTTAGAAAAACATTCCAAAGATGGAATCTGTGATACTAAATCTTAGCATGGGAAATCACAATAAAAAATTATCGATCAAGAATACATAACTAAGATCAGTTAAAACATAAGTGTACAGTATTCAGATTGAAAAACAACTAGAACCTGGCTCAAAACTGATACAATCATCTTCAGATAATAAGTCTCCAAGTTTACAAACAAAACATGTCTTCAGAATCCCAGTTTATGGCTCTTGTTTACATACAATCCTTAGCCTCACGGGCTAGAACCTCCTCCCTTTACATTCAAAATCAACTAATATATAGATTTTACAAAACAACAACCTACTGCAAACTTTCGGGAAACTAATTGACAAATACTAAAATTAAAATACAACTTTTTAAATATTTGCATGAAATCTCGGATTGCTTGTATCAAATCCTTCAAATATGGATCTTGACTAGGACTCTCCTGCCACTTGTGAGATCTTCAAATATGGAATTTAACTACTAATTTGTCTCCTTATCTTCTTAAAAAAACTGCATCTTCAAAAATTATGGGCCTGTAGCATTCCATATGCATCAAATCACTACTAGATGATTTTGTAGCATTTTCCTTAAAGTTAGGAAACAAGACCGCTACAAAACTCATCTCCAGCGCATCAAAATTTAATTATTTGACAAATTTTGTCAATAAGACAAAGATTTTACTACCAGGAGTTTTAAAAATTTGAATGATAACTGAAAAATATTGATTCTGGAATGTTGAATAACTCCCCTACTTTGTACAATTTCTAGCATATCAATGTCATTAAAACCTCCATAATCGCCCCGAGTTTGCAAATATATAATGCACTGAATGTGGTAATCCTTAAATCCTTGAATTTACTTTTGAAATAAGCATTTGGACACAGAAAATACTCAATGTCAAACCCTTGCTTGGAACACTTGGAGAAAAATACAAATGAAACTTATTTAGCAGGCCCTCCATCGATCATTTCTTCATTTGTAACTTTTTAAATATACGCAGAGGATTCATGGGGAACGATCCTTGTTTGGAAATAACAAGAAATTATATTGGTGCACTGTCTAATTGTTTTTTAGAACACTTGGAACATGATCATTCTTCACGTGGACACTTGCAGTGCTCAAATCCTTTCAGCATCCCTGGGAGCTTTGAAATTTGGCAATTTATCACTTTGTATCAGGCACATTTGATACCTACGAATTTCATGGAATACTTAACATCTGTTCCCTTAACACATGGGAATTTGGCATCTTTATACAACCCTCAATATGTGTATTTGAATGCATCTGGTTCATGCATGTTTGATGGCCGAGACCGTATGTGTTTACCATGATTCTTTGTTACTTGGATTCAATAGTATGGTGCATTCGTGGGATTTAAGGGATTCTATCTTAAGACTTGTGCAAACATGATATGAATTAATGATAAATATGACTTAGATGTAAAGTGTGAGTTTCAGCATCCCTGGGAGCTTTGAAATTTGGCAATTTATCACTTTGTATCAGGCACATTTGACACCTACGAATTTCTTTGAATACTTAACATCTGTTCCCTTAACACATGGGAATTTGGCACCTTTATACAACCCTCAATATGTGTATTTGAATGCATCTGGTTCATGGATGTTTGATGGCCGAGACCGTATGTGTTTACCATGATTCTTTGTTTACTTGGATTCAACAGTATGGTGCATTCTTGGGATTTAAGGGATTCTATCTTAAGACTTGTGCAAACATGATATGAATTGATGATAAATATGACTTAGACGTAAAGTGTGAGTAGACAGTGAGATAACGAGTGGGGTAGTGGTGAATGTGGAATGGTGTGATGGAGTGGTAGGTGAAGTAGAGCTACGTGAAGTAAAAGTGACAGATAAGGTAAGGTAAGTAAGAGTGATGAAATATAATGAGTGGAGTGTGAGTGGGAGGTGAGAGACGCATTTAATTTAAAATATAAAACCAAAATAATATTTAATATAAGGATTTTATATAAAAATAATTTTTTAGTGAATGAGATTTAGGAAGGGAAATGGGTGATGATTTCGGGGGACTCATTTTGGTGAAAATACTTATTGGGCATTCCCAGTGAAGATCAAGGTCCTTCTCTACATATGTGCTGCCGAAATCCAAAAATTTGGCGAGACAGACCTGGTAGCAACAGGTGACATCAACAATGTTGAATAACATATTACTACTATAGAATATATTTTAAAATTCATAAATAACCATTGTAAACAATTTATATTATCAATGCATCGATTAGATTAACAATCTAGCAATTTAAATGCAACTCACCAATTGATAGCTTCTGAAACCCCTTCTAAACTATTTGCAAGATAAATAATGATTATGTGAGAATATGGTAGCATGATACAACCACCAAGAATTCACTTTTAGGTACAGGTACAACCATGAATTCAAATTGAATATCTGAGCAAGAATTTCACAAATATACTGAAAACCCATCATCTGAAATCACCTGAAACCCCTGATTTACAATGTATGAGATAAATTATGAGGGTTCGAACTTATGGTAGTGATATATAGACTAAGGAAATCCTACAACATCCTTAGACAGACACCCAACTTCGACAGTTGCACATTTTCTGGGTGCATCGTGCCTGGGTAGACTACTTTGGATAAACTAAAGGCTTAAAGGCAATAGCCACAGGACTTATGTGGATCCCAATGGATTTTGGTGCAAAATTGGAAGTGGATGGTATGCCATGCAAGTTATGAATAAAAATAATATTGCATACTATACATCATATACTCATATAAATCAGATTTAAAAAAAGTGGGGGGTTTCTTAGATCCATTAGATAGAATGCAAATAGTTAGCCATTCCATGTATACTTAACTAGTTTGAGTTTGCAAAATTTATCAAAGAGAATAACATATCATATCTGAAGGATTCCTTTAAATATCAGAAGTAACAACCTCTAGGGTCTGAATCCATCATGACATAGAATTTACTACATAAATATTTACTTTTCTTGACAAGAATAGTAATTGAAATCAACAGAGCAACATTCCACCCATCCATTGGAACTTTCAAGATAGATATTGCTTTGACATTCCACCCCCATGATGAGGTCATGAATTCCACAGATAAGCACTCAAATCCCTTCCCAAATGAATCCTCTAGGATGATGTATTCACAATGATTACCCCATCCTTCTACTTTCTTGTATGTTTCTGCACTTCCTATGGGAAGATGACCTAACTCGCCATACCCATTTCGTAGCTTCTTGTGCAAGAAAAATTATACAAGTAGGGTAAAAATAAGGGGATAAGAATCATGAATAATCCATACTAACTCTCTGGATGGATGAGCATATATAGAGAAGAGAGGACCTGAATACAAACACTCAACCTTCAACCCTGTCATGAAAACCATCAACTCTCTCTTGGAGTACTCAAAGCAAAGAAAATGCATCAACACTTGTGAGTTATTTGCTGAAATGGAAAAATCAAGGCTTAAGTATGTGAGAGTTGTAATTTCAACCACTCAATCCAACCAAGGTCAGAGAGAGAAGTTAAACTCCATAAAGAAGGAAATTCGAATTCGATAGAGAGGGACAACTGGTCAAGTTGAATTCATGAAGGAGGATAAGTTACTAAAGGAGTCACTCTTCCTATAATAGAAAAAGCCAACATTTGAAAAAACCATGGAGGATAAAATCATGGGTAGAGAAAAACAAGGAAAGAGACAAAAGAGCCAAAAAAGCTGGGAGGGTGCACTTGCTCATTAATGAAGGAAAAAAATTGAGGAGAGAAATCCAATAAAAGCAATGCGGGCACACTTGTGCTTTGTGGAGGCAAAAATCAAGGAGTGGAAACATAAATAAAGGATATCGAAGCACACATCAAGGATATGAAAGCACAAATCAAGCTCATAATCCCCATAAAATAGGAGGAGGATATTCTTATCTCATATTTATCCATAATAAGCCAAAATTAATATATATTAATAAAAATCAAGTATCATGTCTAGGAAACACTAGGAGAGGAATAACACTTAGGCGCTTAGGAAAAATAACATTTTGTCACCCACAAAAATCCAAGGGGGGTGTATTAATGCAAGGGGTCCATCTAACAAAGATGTAGGTCTAGTAGTATCCCCACATACCAAAATAAGCAGAATTAGAGTCCTTTGAGTAGTGTTAGGATGAGCATCAACTCCTAACTCCCAGCCCTCTCACCTATGGAACCATGGCCTCCCATTCTCTTTTAGTTTCCTTTGTCAATCTAGTTTTGTTTAATTAATTAATAAAATAATAATAATGTCCAAATCATGGTCCTTGCACCTAGTTCCTTAATGTCTAACAACATAGTGATCATATGTCAAGGGGCTTAACACTAGGGGTGTTACAACCCCATCCCCTTAAAACAATGCATCGTCCTTGATGCATAATACATACATGCTTTTACAAAACTTTTAGAAGGATCAAAACCTTCAATTTCCATGTATTCCTTCTTAGAACTCCTCTTCCCATAAATAATTTTCACTACAACCTATTTTCCTGTCCATCTCGACTGCCTATTAGATGTGACTCCTATCGCTATCCCCTTTCCTGGATTTCTATGTGAGAACCTGGACTAGCAGAGTGGTCTCCAGTGTATAAGCAATGACCAATCTTCAATTCCCCATCACTGGGTCTTCAAACATAAAAGATACATCCACCTAGAAATCATATTTCAATCAACCATATGATTAAAAACATGTATAAAAATATATGATACAGGATATAAGGATATTATTTAACAACTAAACTATGAACATAAAGATACCATAAATCAGTCACCATGGACCATATATAGAATAAAGTAACATGAATAGCACATGAGAGAATACTTCTCAAAACTAGCTATTCCGAGAACCACAATGCTTCCCACTCCTACTTTCCTATCTGTCTCCACTTCCTATGGGATGTGACTCCTATCACCATCACATTTCCTGGCTTCCTGTGTGAGAAATTGAACTAGTAGAGTGAGCTCAAGGAAGCAAGGACAGCATCTTCCAGAATACCCTCTGGAAACAGATACTAGACTACTCTTAGAGGCGATCTATGAACTTAGTTCCAACAACTAAACTATATTCTTCAACAAAGATACTTGAAATAAAGATGCTTCTTCAACAAGGATACTTCTCCCATATCAATGAAATTAATTCCAAGGATTCACAATATGAACACTACAACAAAATAGCCCTTTAGGGATGGTTTTGGCTTGCGGGGGTCTTGGTAACCCCCCCCTAAAAAAAATTTCAAACCTTTGGAGGCGGTCTTTTAAAACCGCCCCTAAAAGTCATGAAAATTGGACTTTTGGGGGCTTTTTTTTAAATCCACCCCCAAAAGTCCTGAAATTTGACTTTTGGGGGCGGTTTGTCAAAACCCCCCTAAAATTCATGAGAATTGAACTTTTGGAGGTGTTTTTTTTGGAACCTCCCTTAAAAGTCATGAGAATTGAATTTTTGGAGGCAGTTGTTTGAAACCCCCCCCTAAAATCCCAATTCTCATAACTTTTTGGGGTGGTTTTTCAACCCTCCCCTCTAAAAGTCATGAGAATTGAAATATTGGAGGTGGTTTTTTTGGAACCCCCCCTTAAAATTCACGAGAATTGAACTTTTGGAGGCGGTTGTTTGAAAACCTGGCCTAAAATCCCAATTCTCATGACTTTTGGAGGCGTTTTGCCAAACCCCCCCCCTAAAAGTCATGAGAATTGAACTTTAGGAGGAGGTTTATTTGGAACCCCCCTTAAAATTCACGATAATTTAACTTTTGGAGGCGGTTGTTTGAAAAGCCCCCCTAAAATCCCAATTCTCAAGACTTTTTGGGGTGGTTCTAAAAAGACCCCCCCTAAAGGTTTTTTTGAAGGCGGTTTAGGGTTTTGGGGGTGGTTCTAAAAAGACCCCCCTTCAAATTTTCCTTCCAATTTCAACATGCTAGTTACTTTCATTCCATCACCCTTTCTTCTCATTATTTTCCCCTTTATGTGAAGGGTGACTCAAGTGGCTTCCAATGGACAACAATGGAAACAATAAATCATAAAATAACACAATGCCAATATCTAATGCCTAGAATATATTGCAAACTAATGATTTGGATGAATTCAAGATGCAATTACAAGAATTATTAGATAGAGGGTTCATATGACCAAGTGCATCACCTTGGGTAGCACACATATTGCTAGTCAATAAGAAGGATGGAACCTTTTGGATGTGCATTGTTTACTGAATGTTGAATAAACTGACAATTAAGAACAAGTACCTCCTACCCAAATTGATGATCCTCTTTATTAACTCAAATGGGAAAAAGTTTTTTCAAAGTTCGACTCAAGTTTTGGGTATCATCATATGAGAGTGGAATAAATTAGCGTACCAAAGACTTATTTTAGAACTATATATGGGCATTATGTGTTCCTAGTTTCCCCCTTTGCATTGACAAATGCTCCATACTTTTCATTTAATTAACAAATGATGTGTTCCAAAAGTATTCAGACAAGTGTGTTTTGGTATTCATTGATGACATCCTAATATATTCTCAAAATGAGGAGGAACATAACACTTATCGCATTTCTTCCTATTGTTGTAGAAGTTACGTGAATACCATTTATATGGTAAGTAAAGAAAATGTAAATTCTTTAAGAAGGAGATTAAATATATCATGCTTGTCATATCTAAAGAAGGATTAAAGATACACCCAATAAGATCGAAGCTATGTCTAGTTGTACAACCCCAAAGAATGCGACCAAAGTAAGAATCTTCTTGGATTAGTTGGATATTATCAGAGAGTTGTCAAAGGATTCTAAAAAATTATAAGATCCTTGCTGAAGTTACAAGATAAAGGTGTCAAATTTATGTGGAAAACCTTACATGAAGAAAGATACCGAGAACTTAAAGAGAATTCTCATGAAAACACCTATAATGATACTTCCTTGCTTTGATAAGGATTTCCTGGTATGGATAAATGCGAGTGGTGAGAGCATTTACGAAGTGCTCATGAAGGAAGGAAAAGTGGTGGAATATGAGTCTAGGAAGTTAAACATTCACAAGCAAAAGTAATCCAATCATGACAACTTGGGATATCTTAGTAACAATAGATTCCCATGTCCTAAATGCATGGAAATATTATTTGATTCATAGAAAGTTTGAATTATGAATAGAACATGAGGTCTCGAGATACTTGTAGACTCACCCACCATTGTTGTTTCTCTTCCTTCATAATTTGGCCTTTCACTAGACTACACTTTCCTAAAATACATGCTTGATTGATTACATATATGTTCACCATATTTACATGCTTTGTCAACAAGAAATAAACAAATATTTTCCTTCCAATCACACAAAAATCATAAACATTGCATGTAACAACCATTTTTTGACAAGGAATAGGGAAGATAACCTACAAATAAAAGAGCATTTTTCAAAGAGTTTGAGGTGGGGATTTATGCCATTTTTACATACATGTTTCAAGAATGCACATCCATTCTAAAATTCATGCATGTTAATAATGCACATGCAGTACTATAAAACAAGTGCATGTTCCTACTACAATGGTACTAAACCTATATAACCTACAATACTTCCTACCTCAATACTCTCAACCTTAATCCCTAGCCTATAACACCTAAACAATATCACCACAAATAGACTCTATGGGAAATTTCAATCCTCTTATTACAGATATGGGAAGCATTCATAGTATTTTCATAGTAGGATTTGGTATCAAGGTCAGGTATGGTGTTTAAGACATTGTGTTTAGTGCTATATACCTAGAATTTCATTTATGAGATAAACAATTTAGGCTATTTTGACTACCATTTATGTCATTTTTGTAACCTAAAGTGACTAATTTGAAACCCTCGAGAGGTTGGGTGGCATCATGTTTGTCCTTGGTTTCTCATAAGCTTTATTTATATGATAAGGCTTGGATTTCCTTCCTTGACCATATCAATGTCTTGAGACCAATATGTAATGCTTAAAATGTTGACATGAAAGAACTAGGTGCATGATCTATCAGAGGCTAAGGATACCCTTGGTAAGTCATATGTGGTGATTCAAGGAATTATTCATGGCTTTGGATTTATCAAATTTTTGTTTATGGATTAATGCATGGCCTTATTCCCTATGTCTTTTTAAAGGCCATAAGACACATACATAGTGTTCAAAAGCACCAAATGGCACCTGCATCCCCAATCATAGGCCAAAGATACCCTCAATGTGAGCCCATGTCTAGTTGTTCAATGAAAATTATTTGGAATTAGATGTCTAGAAGGTTCCTTTAGGGCTTGAGGTTCAACTATCCTTACCTAACCATGTCCAAGGCCCTGAGACTCATAACCATGATGAGAAGCTAGCCTTAACTGTCATTTTTATAGTTTAGAATCTATGTCATTACATCCTTCAGATAAAAACCAAAGTTGTTGTGAATATGAACTACATCTTTGATCTCTTGATCTGAAACCTTATTCAAGGCAAGGTCGCTAAGTGGACTTTTATCCTTCAACAATGTGACCCTGACCTCATGACCCTAAAGAGTAAAAAGGCTTCAAACGTGACAAAATTCATTTTGGATTTACCGTCTGATCTTAATCATCCCTGTATCAATGACGATATTTTAGATCAACATTTTTTCACCATTTCTTTGGATGGACCTTGGTATGGGGACATTGTCATTTATCTCCACACTCATAAGTTCATTCCTCATCTCTCTTGTGACTATTGTTATCAAATTCATCACAAATCCCCCTAATACCTTCTTATTAGCAATGTTTTATATCAATGAGGAGTCAATACTATCTTACAACAAAGCCTCACTTTTGATGGGGTTGAAGAGGTCTTGAATGACTACCATAGTAGTAGTTGTGGTGGCCACCTCTCCGGAATGGATATTGCCCAAAGGATAATTTGTGTCGATTATTTATTGCCTACCTTATTTTTTTTTTGCATAGAGGCAGTGAAGAATTTCTAGAACTTCTAGCTCTTCACTCCCAAGGAAAGAGTGAGTTTTGTGGGTGATTTTTATCTCTATCATATTTGTCATTTCTTCATTACTCCAATTCATCAATATTCATCGCACCAACATTAATGTGATGGGTGTGATTGTGACAAGTGTCATGTTATGGGTGGGCATAATTGTCATTTTGGACCATACTTTGGGTTAGGCTATGCATGCAAGGGTTAATATATGGTTAGGGTACAAGTTTGTCTTCTTTGTGTTGTGGATGATTCCACATACATAATCTAGTGTCCTTGCCAGCTTTGATCACTAGTTGCATGCCCTAAATCTACGCATTAAGAAAGAATTTTATCTTACTTGGATGAGAGAGACTTGATCTAAGTGCTTTGAATATATTAGGGAAATGTTGGTATCTTTCAATGTACTCATTCCACCTATGATGAATTCCCACTCATATTTTATAACTTTGATGATCAAATCCTTGATAGGGATTATCAATCAAAAAGATGAAAATAGGGGTAGATTCGAGAGTCTTACCCAGACGGGTGTGATCATGGCTGGGGAAGACAAAGGATCAAACTCCGGGAACCAACTCTGAATATCTAGATCTGTGTGGAATATCTGCCTTGATCAATTACTATTTGGATCTTAAGCAAATTTGGATTTGGTAAGCTTTGTGTTTATAAGCTAGTTCAAACCTATATTTCTCTCCCAATTAGGGATCACAAATGTCCTTTTGAAGATTGGGGAGGCTTGTGAAAACTTATGAAGTCTATTATTTGTTAAAAAATTTCACATGATTGCTATAAAATTGGAATTGAATATTGATATTTCATGTGGTTGATTAATGATACAATCTTTTTTTTTGTTATTTAGGTTGTGTACAAGTGCATACATGGAGGTAAGTGATTGTATGTGCTTTAACTATATCATTCTTTTCATGACATTTCCATGCTCATAACATATCATCTTGTACTTTAATAAGATTCTAATAGGTTACAACCAAGTAATACTCTAATCCATTTGAGAAAACACAGGGAAATCAAATAATGACACGAAATCAAAGAAGTCTGATTATGGATCAATCACACTAGCAATTTCATGTTTTTCAAAGAAAGTTCTATTGAAAGTTTTTGAGACATTTTTTTGTGAAGCTAGTGGTTCCAGTCACCAAATATCCCCCAAAATAAAATTTGCAAAGGAATTTGATATTTTTTTAACTGAGAGGGTAAAAAAACTTTCAATGGGATTGACACATAGAGTAGTAGGTAAGACACTAGCATCAACCACAAACAATCCCTCCACTTTGCATGTCTCACCTCTAGGATCAACCACTAAATGGCCCTTATCAATGCCCATTCTGCAACTACCCATCTAATGTGCAAAAAAAAAGGGATTTTATAAATCTCTCAAGCTACTTGAGCTTTGATGCTCTTTAAAATTCCCAATCTCATAGAGACTAGATGTTTTGGGCTTCAAACATTCACCAGAGCAATGGTGGGTACCAACTTCCTCCACTCTAATTGCAATCATTATTCTCAACACCTTCTCTAAGCCTTTCCTAAGATTATTTTTTGCATATGGGTCTAAACTGTAAGTGATATGCCCAGGAAAGTCCATGGTTCTTGAACCCTTATCCCCGACCAAGGAAAATATATGAGCAATTCTAGAAAATCTTGGCATTCTTTCCTTATTATCTCATGTTACAAGATTGCCTAAATCATTATTCTCAACAACTTCTCGAAGTAATTCCTAAGATTATTTTTTTCATATGGATCTAAACTGTAAGTGATATTCCTAAGAAATTCCACGGTTTCTAAACCCTTACTTTGGAAAGGAAAATATACAAGCAGTTCTAGAAAATTGTGAACCCAAAGGACCACCCAGATTTGCAAGAGATGCTAGTTTATTGTTATTTCATCATTGTGGAAAAGTGCCTAAAAGTGCCAGAACATACCTATATTTGAAAGTTATTTTGGTATACTATTGATTGATGATTAAAAAAACCAATAGACCTTGCCATATTTACTCATATTGTTTTATTTTATTCACATAACTATTGGTTTATGCAATGATCCACCCAATGTATGGAGAAACTACTGATTATTGTTTTTCTTAGTTGACAACACCAACCTAGAGCATCATTTTACAATGGTTTAGGGGATTAGATATGCCAGAAAAAGACTAAATTGTGCTCATATTTTTCTTTAAGGTTGTCTACATCCTCTTTACTACTTATTCCACACACATATGTGCCCAAAACTACACATTTAGGATTTTTTTATGTTAATTGTTTGATTAGAATTTTCCTAGAGGCTCTTAGAAGTATACACAATACAAAAATGGCACAATGATTTGCTCAAACTTGATTCTATGGGGCTGCTTGATGGTGAAAGTTAAGCCCAGTAGTGCTAGAACATAGTCTTAATTTCTGCAAATGATCCAACATTAATATTCCAGTGAAATCATGCCAATAGGACATGGGACTACATTCTTGGATACACTCCAAATGTGCACATGGGTTCAAGGGGTTATAACACTTTTTTCTTCTTAACTCCATTAAGGACATAAACAAAATTAAACTGGGGGACCCTGCTTTTGGGGCCACGTAGGTCTTAGTCTCTTCTCTTGCCATGCTAGATTGAACCTTATTTGATTCAAGAGATGTCTTTATGGTTGAACTTCAACCCTATTTTCATAAGATGCTTTTATGGGTTAACTTCAACCTTATTTGATTCACAAGAACTTCAAATGTTATTTCATTATATAAAATTCTAGTTCTAATGTAATTTCATTATATAAACTATAGGGATGATGGAATACATATCTAGGAAGCCTTGTGCACACCCTTTATAATCCTTCATGTTGATCCCTTACAACTATTGAAATGAGATGTAAAATAAGCAAGTTGATAATAGAAATAACATCACTTCATTCTTTATTATATCTTATTTCATTTTGGCTCTTCATCTTGCAATTGGTATCTCGTATGAGAAAAAAATAGCCACACACTATGAATGTATAGACTAAAAGAGGGTTATACCATCACCTTGAATATCAAATAGGAAACCAAGTTCACATATCTAGGTATCAAGCACATCCATTAAATCATTACATAAAACTAGTGATGCAAAATATTTTAAGACTTATATAGATGTAGGTGAATATGTATTTATATTGACTGATCCACTTAATAACTATCCAAAATTTTTATACTACATCGATGAATAGAGTCTTGAGTAGCTAGAATGGAATATACTTGTTAAATTTTGAGCATTAATTCCCAATACTCTAGGATCTTTGCTGAGAGAATAACATATATACTATATCAAAGCATGACAATCACAATATGACAAGCGTCACAAGAATCAAAAGCATAAGAGACAAGAGACACAGAGTTTCCGTGGGGAAAACCCTAAGGTGAAAAACCCCACAACTTCCTCAGAGATAGAGAGAGCAATGGCTCAACCAAAGTACAACCAAATAACACTGAGATAGTCTCCTAGTAGCAGATGATCCTCCTCCTCACTAGTGTGCCACTTTTTGAGTGAGAGTGAGTTGCTTTTCCGAATGAGTAAAATAGAGATCTCCGATCTCTATTTATACTAACCTTTTTGCCTAGTGACCTTATGGGGACGACTTGTCTAGCTAGGTACATCCACATTATATTATATATAATTCAGGGCCGACCCCACAAGGTGGTCTAATAACCCATCGGCAAGTACACACACTTGCGACACTTGTCAATCCACATGACGACACTTCCTTATAGAGGAATGACACATCTCTTATAAGGGTACAATAAATATATATATAAAATACACAGATGAAATACATTCCGAAGTTACATATACATCAACACTCCCTCTTAAATAGGAAGGTATTTCTCGACACAGTTCTGCTAGACAAGTCTTCTTCTCGGGATCATCGTCATCGATGCATCGTCACTGTTGCTGCTATCTCAACCAATCTCTGAATCTACTCGTCATAGGAAGTTCTACAGAGCCAGTCCTTTTTCATATTGGATGTAGGCCCACCAACTGCAGGTCTTCATCATCACTGACCATACTGTGGAAACCTCAGGACTTATTACGTGTGTCACAAACCCTGGCTGCAGCATCCCAAGCTATTACGAGCACACTGCTCTACCTGTAGGATCTCCCAGGAGCACATTACATGTGACCCATCACAAAACCTAGCTGAAGCATCCCAGGTTGTTACGAGCACACGGCTCTACCTGTTGGATCTCCCAGGAGCACATTACATGTGATCTCACCACAAAACCTGGTTGAAGCATCCCAGGCTGTTACTAGCACACGGATCTACCTGTCGGATCTCCCAGGAGCACATTACATGTGGTCCACCACAAAACCTGGCTGAAGCATCTGAGGCCTTTTTCATCCTGTCTAGATCTCCCAGGAGCAAATTACATGTGGTCATGGAAAAACCTGGCTGAAGCATCTGAGGCCTTTTTCATCCTGTCCAGATCTCCCAGGAGCAAATTACATGCCATAGGACAAAACCTCGAAAGAGCATCTGCCAGATATCCCAGGGCACCGAATTATGTGCCATAGGAAAAACCTCGAAAGACTATCTGCATATCTCCCAGGGCCAAATTATATGTCCTCCCAAAGAAAAACCTCGAAAGAGCATTTGCCAGATATCCCAGGGCACCAAATTACATGCCATAGGAAAAACCTCGAAAGACTATCTGCAAATCTCCCAGGGCAACGAATTATATGCTCATCTGCACAACCTGTTCCACGGCCACAGATATCATCTGATACTCATCATACATCATCCTAATGTACACATGATCACCCTGATCATCATCACTACAACATCCTGCTGCATGTCATTTGGAGAAGCTCGTCATCCACGATCATCCTAATCATACAATGCGTCCATCTGATGCACACCATGTATCTACTTGATACATATCATCATACATAGTGTATCCACCTGATACATAGATACATGATCCACACAATGTATCCAACAACATACATGATCTACTTGATCATATCTGATACATATCAATATACATGATCTACCTGATCATAAAATTTATCCACCTGATACATATACAGATACATGGTCCAAGCATCCAACATGATGCATATACAAAATACATACACATGATCCAACCGATCATATCCAGCATCAACATGATGCATACATATATATAAATGATCCAACTGATCATATCCAGCATCCAACATGATGCATACATACATATAAATGATCCAACTGATCATATCCAGCATCCAACATGATGCATACATACATACATAAAAATGATCCAACTGATCATATCCAGTAGAAACCAGAACATCATCCTGATGCTCATCATCCAGTGCTTACATCCACAGCCATGTGAAGGATCCTCCTTCCAACATGCTTGGAATGGCTTCAGCAAATGTGTCCATCACTTCTTCCTCGAAGTGTCCTCGATCTGAAGAAAGCCAAGCCTCTCTTTGAAGTACTCGAAATTCACCATGGCTAGTGGCTTCGTCAGCACATCTGCAATCTGCTCGTCCGTCGCAACATACAGGAGCTTCACAGCTCCTCTCTGCACCATATCCCTGATATAGTGATATTTGATCTCTATGTGTTTCGACCTGTCATGAAACACTAGATTCTCGGTCAGCTTCACACAACTCTGGTTATCATAGAAGATACCAGTAGCATCCAACTGGAGATCAAATAACTCAGACAGTAGCTTCCGTAGCCATACTACCTCACAACTAGCTGAATAGGTTGCAACATACTCTACCTCAGGTGTACTCAGTGCTACGTAGGACTGCTTCCTGCTAAACCAAGAGATCACAACTGATCCCATACTGAAGCAGCACCCAGATGTGCTCTTCCTATCTGCAGCACTGCCAGCCCAATCTGAATCAACATAACCCTGCAGGTTAAACTTTTGATTCGCTTCATACTTGAGCCCATAATCCACTGTGCCCTTTAGGTACCTCAGAACATGCTTTACAGCAATCAGGTGAACACTCCTCGGATCCGTCAGGAACTGGCTCAAAGTGTTCACAGCAAAGCAAATGTCCAGTCTCGTGTTCATTAGGTACATCAAGGACCCAATCATCTGATGATACATAGAGACATCAACCGTCTCAGATGAAGCATCGCATAGAAGCTTCAGATTCGATGCCATAGGTGTGGCCATGGCCTTGCAATCCATCATCCCAAATCTCTTCAGGATATCACCTGTGTACTTCCCTTGACCAAGGAAGATCCCACCTGCACTCTGCCACACCTCCATACCTAGGAAATAGTGCATCATTCCCAAATCTTTCATATCGAATTCAGCAGCAAGCTTCCTCTTCGTATCTACAATCAATCTGTCATCTCCTGTTACAAATAGGTCATCCACATACAGGAGTAGAATCACAAGATTCCCTTCCTCAACCTTGTAGTAAAGGTTGGAATCCGCTTTACTCTTGGTAAAGCCCAAACGAGATAGGAAACTATCCATCCTACCATACCAAGTTCTGGGAGCTTGTTTCAAGCCATACAAGGCTTTCCTCAATCTACACACATATGACTCCATGTCATGTATTTCAAAACCGAGTGGCTGCTCCACATATACTTCCTCTTCAACTACACCATTCAAGAAAGCAGTCTTGACATCCATCTGGTGTATTTTCCATTTCATAGTTGCAGCCAGGGCAAGTACTGTTCCAATGGAAGTATACCTGGCTACAGGTGCAAAAGTTTCTTCATAATCTATTCCCTCTTTCTGAGAGAAGCCACAAGCTACGAATCTTGTCTTGTATTTCTCTACACTGCCATCTGCAGCATGCTTGATTTTGAAGATCCATTTAGAAGTCACAACAAACTTCTCTTTAGGTCTTGGGACAACATCCCAAACATCATTCTTCATTATTGATTGGTATTCCTCAACCATGGCATCCTTCCATTCTTTCTTTTCCGCTGCTTCTTCATAACTGGAAGGCTCTTTGTTCATAATGTCACAAAGTAAAGCAACATAGCTAGTATGTGATCTGGTTCTCTTCTTTGCTCTATGTTCTTCTTCTCGAATGCCAAATCTTTCTGCATCTTGAATGAGCTCTCTAGCCAATGCAGGTTTCCTCTTGTGAGAGTTATCCTCACGGGGTGGATCTACAGGTTCTTGCGGATCTTCAAACTCACGAACAACTTCTGGAACTGCTTCAGTCATGGTAATGCCTTGAAATCTAGTTTCCTTAGGTTCTTCATAGACTTCAATAGGTGCCTTCCTTGATTTGATGAATGTTGAGTTTTCATCAAATGTTACATCCCTGCTGACATCAATCTTCTTGAACCCTGGAAAGTATATTCTGTAAGCCTTCGAGCTTTCACTGTAACCCACAAAGATACCCTTCTTTCTTGAAGGATCTAGTTTAGTCCTCTTTTCTTTTGGGACATGAGTGTATACTGGACAACCAAATATTCTGAGATGGCTGACTTCAGGTTTCTTATCAGAAAAGACCTCTTCTGGTGTCTTGTTGTCCAATATCTTGTGGGGTGTTCTGTTATGCACATATACAGTTGTTCTAGTTCCTTCAGCCCACAGATGCATAGGTAGATCCTGGTCATGCAGCATTGCCCTTGCTGCTTCCATGATAGTTCTGTTCTTCCTTTCTGCAACTCCATTCCGTTGAGGATTATACGGAGTAGTCAACTCCCTCTTAATCCCTGAATCACTACAAAGCTTCTTGAAGTCACTTGAGGTGAATTCTCCACCATTGTTAGATCTGAATGTTTTGATCTCCTTGTCAGTTTGATTCTCCATCAAGGTTTTGAATTCCTTAAACTTATCAAACACCTCATCTTTGTTCTTCAAGAAGTATACCCAAGTCTTCCTGGAGAAGTCATCAATAAATGAGACATAGTAAACATACCCACTTAGAGAACTGGATGACATAGGACCACATACATCTGAGTGGATGATTTCCAGAATGTCTTTTGCCTTGCTTTCACTGCTTGGGAAAGCCTTCTTAATGTTCTTACCTTTTGCACATCCTTTGCAAACACCTTCATGTTTGGTCTTGATTTCAGGAAGACCCTCTACAACCTTGCATGCAATTGGAAGTTCCCTATAGTGCATGTGAGTAAGTCTTCTATGCCAAAGTTCACTTGGCTCCATGGATTCATGCACCATGTCATGTTCAGGTTGTCCCTTTAATTTATACAAGCCTCCCTCTTACTCTCCAATCACTACTGCATCATCTATGGTCTTTCCCTTTGGCCACATTAGGACTTGACCATCCACAAATGAAACCCTCATACCTTTTGCATCCAGTGCAGAGATTGAGAGTAAGTTCTTCTTGAGCCTAGGTACATAAAGAACTTCTTTCATCTTCAAAGATTTTCCAGAATCTAGGTTGTAGGAGGCTTCACCACTTCCTTTGATTGGGTATTGATAATCATCCCCAAGTTTCACCTTATGGGGTGATTCATGTTCAGATAGATTCACAAAAGATTCCTTAAACCCAGTCATGTGTTTGGAAGCCCCACTATCAATCAACCAATCATTACAACCATGGGATATGGTACCTGTGAGAGCAGAGATTAGAACATACTCTTCTTCACTTGATGAGTTATCATCACTTTCTACCCTATCCTTCTTCTTGGGTGGTTCATCATCCTCGGCAGCATGAGCATGAAACCTTCTTTTGTTGCCCTTCTTCTTCTTGTTGGAGTTGTTGTTGTCCTTCTTGTTCTTGGGACAATTTATGGCAATATGTCCTTTCTCATTACAGGTGAAGCATATTCTTCTTTCTTTGAAGTGATGTGAAGATTTCTTGGAGTGAGATGGCTCTCTCTTGGACTTCCCTTTCTTGGTGTGAGCTATGAGAGCTTGATCTTCATTCCCCATCTTTTCTTCTCGTGCCACAAGCCTTTCTTCTTCTTGTGAGCATTCTTTTCGTAGTCTACTGAAGGAGATCAACTTCTTCCTTACACAAATTCCTTGGATAAAGGAATTCCATGACCTGGGTAGGCCATTTAGGGTGGTCATCACCACTTCACCATTCTCCACCATTTCATCCACTGCTTCTAGTTGTTCCTTGATCTGGGAGACCCTTGAAAAATAAGATCGAATGGTTTCTCCATTCTGAAACTTTACTCCTTTCAATTGGTTCCGCAGGGTCATCTTCCGATTTATGTTCTTCCCTTCAAATAACTTGGTCAAAGAGTCAAACATCTCCTTGGGTGTCTTTAGAGAGGACACATGGGGTATGAGATGATCTTTAATGGAATCAACAATGATTCTCTTTGCCTTGACCAAGTTCTTCTTATGCAATACCTTGGCTTCTTCATCCTCTGGGATAGGGATGTCTTCTTTCACATATGAGTCCAACTCATTTTCTTCCAGGATTAACCCAATCCTATACTTCCAAGCTCGGAAGTTATCAGCTCCTTCAAGCTTATCCTCAAGCTTGGTGTGGTGAGACATCTTAAAGAGTACTTCAAATGGAAATAGAAAAGATTTAGATCTTACCACTTGAAATGCTGAAAACTGGATCTGGTCCCGGATTAGGGTTTGTCAGAAAAACCCTAAAAATTCAAAATGTGAATTTCAAATTTCTGAAAGGATAGAAAGATGCGCCTTGATGAGCTGATCAGCCTGGTGCATTCAGAATTTGAGATCAGCAAATTTTTTCCCTTCAGAATTACCTTTTTGTCTTCCCGGGTTCACTGGGAGAGCCCTGAATTAGGGTTTGAGTTTCCCGGAGATCTACCCAGCCAAAAATCTCGATCCAAAGCTCTAAACTTCGATTTTTGCAAGGAGCTTCTAGCTGTGCCTTCAGATTCCAGAAATTCCTGTTTTTGTGGAAACCCTAATTTTTAGGGCCAAATCTGAAAATGCTCGGAATTGAATTCTAACTGGACAGATAGATGCGCCTTGATGAGTAGAGTCAATCTACTATACTATTTTTCAAAAATCTATGGAGAGAAACCCAATAAACAAGGAACTCAAGCTTCTGTCACTGCAAAATGTCTTCTTCTCAGGTTAGCTATGATACCATGTTAAATTTTGAGCATTAATTCACAATACTCTAGGATATTTGCTGAGAGAATAACATATACAGTATATCAATGCATGACAATCACAATATGACAAGCATCACAAGAATCAAAAGCATACGAGACAAGAGACACAGAGTTTCCGTGGGGAAAACCCTAAGGTGAAAAACCCCACAACTTCCTCAAAGATAGAGAGAGCAATGGCTCAACCAAAGTACAACCAAATAACATTGAGATAGTCTCCTAGTAGCAGATGATCCTCCTCCTCACTAGTGCGCCACTTTTTGAGTGAGAGTGAGTTGCTTTTTCGAATGAGTAAAATAGAGATCTCCGATCTCTATTTATACTAACCTTTTTTCCCAGTGACCTTATGGGGCCGACTTGTCTAGCTAGGTACATCCACATTATATTATATATAATTCAGGTTCGACCCCACAAGGTGGTCTAATAACCCATCGGCAAGTACACACACTTGCGACACTTGTCAATCCACATGACGACACTTCCTTATAGAGGAATGACACATCTCTTATAAGGGTACATTAAATATATATATATAATACACAGATGAAATACATTCCGAAGTTACATATACATCAACAATACTTAAGTAAGATTTAACAAGGTTTGCATATCAAAGAGATATAGCATACAAAAATAGCTTTGATTCACATTAAATGACCAATTATAAAAATTAAGATATACACTTTTATGTCTCTTGAAATTTCTTTACAATTTAGATCCAACATTTTTTTAAAAAGTGTACCTACGGTGGGAAGAAACATCTATTCATTTTTTTAACTTTCACATCTATTTTCAAACCCCGAGCAAGTAAGTAGAAGGAATTCGATCTCTCTCCTGCAAGTCATTCGACTCCTATGGTCGTGGCTTTAACTGGTCAAGCCCTATGACTAGTCTACTGCAATGAGAAGAGAAAATCTAAAATGGATCATGAGGCCATCACTACTCTACAAATCGTCAAAGGATCTTTCAGACTCATTTGTGTATCCGTTCGGGCACATCAAAGTCTAACATTTCCAGAAATCAAATCCAGAGGAAAGGAAAGTCCAAGTAAAACAAAATCTAGTTTGAAACATCCTTACCCATGTGAACTCTCCATTATCACAAATCCTAAGGAATAACATAGGCATAATTCTTTATGTAAATTCTATAGCTTTAGTTGCATTATCTGTGTGTTATGGTGCATCCAAATACTTGATGGTTGTTTTGTTTAATATTTTGGTTATTAAATTATGTCGCCATACATGTAATTATTAAATTCCAACATAGTAAATATCATCCTTGCAAAATAGCGAGAGATGGCTTCAATAGTTTGTAATATTTATTGGCATTTGTAACCCTTAAATCCCCAGGTGTGGGATGCCTTACATAAAATAAAGCCCCATTCTAACTAAATGCTGATAAATTCTAGCTAGAGATGCCATAAAAGCCACCCCCAAAAATGCATGAAGGGGTTGTATGTTGCCTCCAAAAAACCTTCAGGAAAAACTCATAAATATATTGCAAATTTTCATTGTATTTACTGCATTCCTCCCTCAATGTTTGTTCTCGCTGCAAAATTTCTTCACAGGATGCCTTTTGACATGCTGCTCAGAAACAGGCTATGGGCGGTGCGTTTTATGCTTGTATTACTGCTGGTAAAACCCTTGAATATCGTGAAATAGATACAAATAGCGAGAGATGGCTTCAACGGTTTGTAATATTTATTAGCATTTATAACCCTCAAATCCCCGGGCGTGGGACGCCTTACATAAAATAAATCCCCATTCAAACTAAGTGCTGCTCAAACATGTAGTTTTATTTTCCTTTCCGATCCCTATATGATCCCCTTTCCTAGTATTGAATGTATCATAATAGGTTTCTGAGAATGCTTTTTGGTTCCTATGTTCCATTTCCCTCAATGGTTGTGGTCCAGCGGAAGTTTTATCACATAAAGCAATCAATGTTTTTGAGTTATTTCTTTCTTCTATAGGATTGGTAACATAGATCAAAATTTTATTGTGGTTTTGTTTTATTTTCTAACCTGAATGAAAAGCCTGCAAATCAGACGAATATGCTCTAAAATAACAACATTCAGCAAGTCGTAGAGTATTCATAAAAAATGACCAATAATTAAAATGACAAATTTACCTTGTCAAATTACATTCTATAGCTGTGAATGAAGAACTGGATGCAGAGTTTATTCTTGTCAATTTCCCTCTCAGGTAGATAACCTTGAACACAATCTTCAATAGGCTGGGTGCACCCCTCAGAAATTGAACACAATCTTCAATGGGATGGGTGCACCCCTCAGAAATCAATCAATTCTCTCACTGGCGATTTACTTCCTGACAGTGGGTCAATTAATTTCCAACGTTCCCCAGTGGACCGATTCTATCTTAGCAAGGGGTCAATTCTACCATAACAATAATTTGAGAGCTGGGCGCACCTATATACTTTTTTATTCACTCTCTCTTCTACAATAGTTTGATTTAATTACTCTACGTTCCACAAGATTTGACTACCAGCATTCACATGTTACGAGCATTGAGGTTTACACTTAATCGCTCGAAAACAAAGCACCAATTCACACATGTTTGCTGGAGGATCGTTATTCTTTTCCTCTTATGCAGAATAGGGCATAAATAGCGATGACATAGAAAGCATACATTACCACATAAATTATTATTTTCCTATTATGCATAACAAGGCATAAATAGCTATGACATAGCAAGCATACATTACCACGGAAAATATCCACAACGATGGAAGCATAAACGCATTGTTTGAATATAAATCAATCCTTGTTCATGGATGTCCTACCTTCATCCAAATATACACAAAGAGTGTTCCTTGCTGCAATCAATATACCCAATTTTGATTTGGGTTCAACTCTTCCCCAAGCCCATTCTCCATTGACTTCCTCTGTTCTATGCTAGTTGACAAAGTTTATAGGAACTACGTGCTCACTTTTTGATCTAGTTTGCCCAAAGTCAGAATTTGAGATGCCTCTTTCTTCAAAGGCTTGTCCTATCACAAACACACAATCTTATCCAGGGTTATGGTATTTAGAGATCAATACAAACAAAGAATAAATGCTTACAATCACCATTCTACTCTGCATTAAGTTAGAGATTAGCATAGAAGATCTTCATACACAACGCTTGAGGCATAAATACACAAGCTTCATCAAATTGATTTCAACCTTCTTTTCTTGATTACATAAGTTTAGGCACATCTCTGCCCCCTGGACTCCCTTTCTCTATGCCCACAGCTTACATTTTTTATATCTGGAAGTTGATGCTTCCAGCTCAATAAAAACAAATTCCTATCTTTTGCAACTGACTTCCAAATATAGAAGTTCAACCCTATCTTTTAATGACTCACAATTCTCAGTCATGAATTCTAGACTCAACTACATTACTGAGCACCTTAAGTCAGTTACATGACTGAGTACCTTAATTGACATTCTAGACTCTTCTAGAACTTGTAATTGCAAACTATAGACATTTACAATAATTTTACAAAGAAACCCCTTCCTTTGGGCAAATGTCAAGACCCCTAGGCTTGATCAACAATGTAATTGTTTTAGGGAGAATATGATCCTATGTCATATAACATGATGTAATTGGAGTTAATTTCGACCTAATTCTATGAACATATGATAGAAAATACACATCCCTAGGCAAATGCTTGAAGCAAGCTATAAATTGTTGGAATTATGATTTTGCACCCCAATGGGAGTGTTGTATGTTTGAAAGAACGTTCACGGAATGGTATCATACAAATTCCTTTCCATCGAAAACACTACCTCTAAGAAAAACCAGATCAATAACTTGAAATCATGGTGATGGAAGTCTACATGTTGGAAGTCCTTTAACTTGCTACCCGCAATCTCACACCTTGATGCCTTTTGTATTCAGCACATGCCCCTTACAAATGCACTCCAAAGCTCAGATTTTGAAGCTATTTCAAAAAAGGAAGTAATGCTAACTGCATAGCATGTTGTAGAGGAAGTCACCTCACCAGCCAGTTCATCAACCACTGACTCTTTAACTAGATGACAGTCGATGTATGCTGAAAATTTCAGCCCACCTACTATCAATGTAGAATTTGATTTGTCCTCCAATAGATGCACCTTTTCTACAACTCAGTAGCACAACATATGAATGTTGAAAAACCAAGCCTGCTCCTACCATGACTTTCAAAGAGCCCATCTTGTCCAATATTTACATATATTCTGGAATTACAACAGTGAAACTAAGCTCCCGGGAGGTTTTCTCCCACACATCAGTTTTAGTAACTTAAGGCACTGATGAGTCTACTGCAGCAAACACACACCAAAAAAAACCACACACCTACTCCTGCTGCTTACCTTCCCTTTTTTCTCTTTTGCATGGCCTTGCCTCTCTCGGTTGAGGAAGCTCCTCCAACCTTACAACTTCCAAAATTTTGAGTACCAGTTTGGTCTTTATTTTCAATTCTGTTGTCCCAATTGCACATCTACCCATGATGATTACCCCTCTTGCACATCTTGTATTTGTATACCTAGAAATATGGACGACTTTTCAGCTTCCAAGTAGCCAAATCAATAGTTTTGGATGTGAGTTAGACTGAAATTCCAGCATACAAGCTGGCATTCAGTTATTTTCACCAAGGCATGCGACCTTGACACTTTGTTACATCACCTGCCACAAACCAAGGCCATGTTTCTTTATACTTGGCACAAGTATTTTTCCTGATTTATTTCGAATCAGAAAACAGTGATCTCCTCGCTTGAAGATTATGTCCAAATGTGGACTTTGATTGGTCATTACACTCATTGAAAGAAGATACTTTTTCAAATTTGAAATGAAAATGACAATCTTAAATATGAAAGATTTACCTTTTGATTCAGTTTGAATATTTCCTATGCCTTCTTCATAACAAGCTCTATCATCATTTAGAATGACAATCTGATCTAGGTTTGTCCTTAACCATCTCAACAAACCAATAAAATCTGCTAGTCACATGTTGTGATGCATTAGAATCAAAATACCAGGTTCTTGGCTTGCCTTTTGTTTGAGAAGCATCACAGGAATAAAGTTCCTTTTTCTCCTTTTCCTCCTTTTTCAACAATGTTAGATGCTTTTTTTGTGAGTTTTCCATGCTTTTTTGTTGAAATTTAATACATCCCAGGTATACTTGGTTTGTGACATGAAAATGCTTACCTTCTGCCATACTTTAATGCTTAAGAAATGCCTACAATGCCTTTCCTAGGGCAACATAGATTCTTCCAGCAACGTTGGTCTACAATTTAGGATTCAACCATAATATAGGGTACATTGGTTCTTCCTCTATCAGTATCCATATTCTATTAATATAGTTCCTATACCTTTTCCTCTTCTCCTCAGGGACGTCTTTTTTTCTTCCTGGACGAATTGTGGACTACCTGATTCAGTTCTGAGGACTGCATCTACCCTCCATTTTGTGTAGAACGTTTATACTACTTGGTCTTTAGTAGGAAAGTCAAGTGCAATTTGGCTAGGCCTTTTAATTATTTAGTAGATAATACAGGAACACCTTAGAATGTTTACAATAGCCATGGTTAGAATTATATCAAATAAAAGAGGGCTTTGAGCTTGGGAAGTCAATATTTGGACTATCACCCAAATCTGAACCACTATTACACTGTCATTTTTATTGATATTTATAGAAGTACTCCAAGAAAAGTGGGGCATGATAATTTCCCCTTTCTTGGAGTATATGGGGTGACATTTTGAAAAAAAATCCTAATTAATAATGTGTTCTAATATAAATATTATAATCATATGTTGTTTGCAATAATGTTGGTGAATGTGCAGGGTGATTTTATACACTTTCTTATTCTCCAAATGTTAATCAAACTAGTGCAACTCAGGATACTCCATTATAAGATATAGCAAGATTTTGACTCCAGATTAATCTTGCATGTGCATCTAAATTTGTAATTATGTATGTTACTATCCATCTTTTATATCATGTTTTGGAAGACTGTCACCGATGATCTTTTCTCTTTCATAATTTGTCACTTAACTTGAGTTGATTTTTTCAGATGTGTATGTGAGGAAATTTTAGCTATGCCAAGATACCATACTTCAAGGTATTAATTTAAAGTTATGTAAGTTTACTTGAGTACATGCTTTGTGTTGCTTGTTCTTAACATAAGAATATCGATGGTCCCAATTTTTATTAATATATGGAAAATTACAGGCCCTGAACAAGGTTCTTTGATCATCTTAATGTTAGATTTAATAAAGCAATAAAAAGGATAGGTTTTTTCTAACAAATATTTTAAATTGTTTCCCTATTGGTAGGTCCCACCACTGACAAGGCTATCTGAATAAAGCAGTTTGCTAGTTCATGTTCTCTAACAAAATGTCCTCAAGCTTTAGTAGGCAACAAGTTTTATTGATACTATCACTAAAGCGTTTTGTATTGGTGGCATTCACCATCCTCACTATTATTGTGTATCAATGATAAGCAATATCCCCATGATTTGTTGAATATGTGGTTGAGTGACGAGTCCTATTAGAACTTGGGATGTCTAATAATTTTAGGTCAGTTAAATTTGGTGTGGCATTGTAGGTTTTCAAATTTAGTTGTTCTTCCTAAAGGTAGAAATAGATCATCTCCTCCATTTATCTTCTTTCTCGATAGTTTCTACCTATTGGGATTACAATGAAAAGTGATCTCGGGGAGCAGTGTCAAATTCAATGTTGGCAGCCCAAGATTGAAGTCTGTGATGGCACTTAGGTTCAAAAAGGTGACATTGGTCCTGACCCAGCTCGTGACAATATTGACAATGAACCAAATGTTAGTGTTTCTTCCTGAATTTTTTATATGACTAATACTAAGCTGGTTGGAAATACTACTTTGTCAGTTGATGAAAGCTTCTGCAAGGTTGTTGTTCCTACCATTGCAATTGATAAGAGTGTCTGCAAATTGGAATATACTCTGGCAGTTGATGAAGGCTTCTACAATGTTGATGCTACTATGGTTGTTAATGATAGTGTCTGCAATGATGATGTCTACAATTGAGTGATACAAACCATTTAAGTGTGCCATTGTCATACAAAATGAACCCAGAATTCCAAAGGAATTATCATGTAGAAAATATGTACCACTTCTGCATATAAATAATGTCCCAACATATCACCATAGTGCTGAAATATATCACAATATCCATGGTGCACAACAATAATGAATGAATGGAATCCTGCTAATCTCTAGGGGCATACGCCAATAGCTCTACACTAACCACTCTCCTCTAGACATTGCACACCCATTGTTGCGGCAATGGTTAGCAGTGTCATAAGGGAAATGCTAGGGAAAGTGTGTGCGTTGATAATAAGGCCCTACATCTATAGGATAACCCATATGTGTCATCAAGAAATGTATGCCATGTATCATTGGATCATGATGGAAATAGCCTCATGTAAGATGAGGAGTGACAATGCCACTTGTACTTTTGAGACCCATTGGCAAGATTAGCAATTTGTGGACATTATTGTACTTCCAATTTTTACTTCAGGGGAATGCACGGTACTCCCCATCTGCTATCTCCTTTTATTTTCATGTTTTCAACAAAAGAGCTTCTTTTGAGTTTTTTGTTGTTATTGGTCATTGTCTTCTAGCTTTGTGCATAATAGAAAGAATAGTGCTAAAACAGAAAATTTATTTAATAGGTTTATTCATTTCAATGATAATAATGGTCTCCTTGATAGCAATAAAATGTAGTGGGATTGATGTAAGTATAATCAGAGATTCAAAACTAACAGCAGCATGGTTGGACATCATAAGTGAAGGCACAACAAAAGAGAATATTTTGAGAATAATAGTATGCACATGGGTATTCGTGGTCTAGAGTAGGATGTTGTTGAACTTCCTTCTCATTTTATGAACTGGTGTTTCCATAGAGACACAGTTATGGGAATTACAAATACAGTGAGACTCCCTTTGAAGAAATATATTTGAAGCTTGTACATTCAAGGCAGTTTCACAGAACCTACATCAGATATTTGAACTTCAAAGTATGTCTTTGGTAGTTTGGAGAGTATTTTCGATGTTGGTCAGAGGTTCTCCCAAAGGACACATATTGTTCCACTTTTGCAGGAATAATTTCACTTAGAAATCAAAGCAAGTCCAACCCTAGAGAAATTTGAATCATTAAACATGCATGTTTTTAGTTAAGAGGCAACCTATGGTGGTATTCATTATGTGCATCGATGGGTTTTTTAATCTTATTTTGTCATATGCTAACTTTTGGCTTTCTTCTTTATCAGTTTTGGTTAACTGTGGTTGTTATCATTCTTTTTATATGATGGGCATGTAAATATAGAAACAAAATGACACGGTCATGGCCAATTCAAGTCTAGCATGCAAGCCATTTTTCTCTGTGTTTTAGGATTGGCATAAAGATGGTGACTTGAGATAGAAAATTAGGATATCCAATATTTAAAATGATAAGAAATGCATAAGACTATACTTTAGTTTTCTTCCTAGGTAAGTTAACACTATAGTTTCAGTATAATCACTTAAAGCATCCTTTGTATTTTTATAGAAAGCAAAGGTTATTTATGTAAAAGAGGACGTTCTTTTTTGGGTGAGTTGTTGTGGACTATGCTAATGCTTTTATAGTTATGCTTGTAATACGAGTCTTCTTGAGGGTAGTGATTATGGTTGAGCCGTTGTGAAGTCATCTATAAACTGAACTAGATGCTTGCATATTGAAAAGAACTTGAATCATATTTGAAATTATACAATATGTCTGTTAAGGAATGAATGGATGCATCACTGGAGTTGGAATGCAGGGTGACGGAAAATTCAAAAAATGTTTCAAGGTGTTGAATACATCATAGAGATTTGTTTATATGTGTTTAGATTTTGGCATGGCCTTTTACTTGAAGTTTTTTTTCTTTTCTTTGTCAGGGTTAGCCTTTAAATTTGGGCTATAAGGAAATATAATTTGAGCTTGTATTCACCACTGTAGGTTAAAGGTATTGCAAGAAAAGCCCTTTTTCTTATTTTGAATGTCTTATATGAGATCATGAAAATGAAAACATCTGTCATAACATCCCACAAGACCATTTCAGGGTATATCAGGTTAGGTCTAAGTAATTAGTAGGATGGTAATGTTGCTTCAAAGAGCATTGTAGATATGCTTGTTGGTATATTTTTGTGACAATTAAGAAATTCTTTCTTGTTTAGGATTCAAACAATGCTTTATCACTTGGTAGACAATCTAGGTGTGCATATGACTTAAGGCTGTTAGACAATCAAGGCATGCTTATGAATTCTACAGGCTATTAAATTTTTTATCCTTGTTGTAATTGTGAGCAGTAGATTGAGTTTGATTCTATAGTTACGTATGTTGCCATTGTGAATGTGTTCTGGAATGTTATCAGAACTGGCTAGTTCTGCACTGTTTAAGGGTTAAAATGTTCTAGATCAGTTGTATGAATTGGTTTTTGATTGGTTCTATCTTGAACTGGTCAACTAGCTAGTTCAATACAACAAAGAAAAATTCCTTTCAACTTCCTAAAACCCTAATATTTCGTTTATAATTTTAAAATTCCAAACTATGTGGTACCCATGTATCAGATGATGAGGATGATCTAGAGGATTCAGCAAAATGCTATTGTTGATGATCTTTATGACTCATGATTGACGACTCATGTAATAGTATGGTTATGTCATCATTGATTATATTATGATGTTTTTTGGACTCTAGAGGTCATTTATAGCCTCAATGTTTGATGTTTATTCTCTCAAAACTTTAATATTATTTATCTCATAACTATCGATGTAATTTTGCTATTTGCACCCTTACATGCAATATAAATAACTTAGTAAGCAAACTTTGCACATTTGTTATCTAATGCTTTGGATTTACATTGATGTACATGAATATGTACTTCTTTTTAATTAAAAATTGATTATTTTATGTGTTTTATATTTGATTGGTTCTTTTGCCAGTTCTTTGTCCTGTTTCAGTCCAGTTCCAGTATCAGTTGAAAATTTGGGAAAAAAGGGGCTCTGGTCTTGTTCCGACTACTTCATTTATGGGTGCATTACTAGTGTTTTAGAACTATTCTTTAGGAGCATTCTAATTTTCAAAATTCCAACTAACTTGTCCAACCATTATTTATCAGGTTGGAACAAAACAAGCAACAACTAAAGAAGTTGCATGTGCAAGTTGATGCACTTGTGTTAAGGGAGTCATATTACAAGGAGAAACTTGAAATAAAATGTTGCAATCTTCAAAAGGATGAGGAAGAGGTGAGTAGAATATCATCATAATTGGTTCAATAAATTGAGTTTGTATCCTGTTTTGATTTCTCTCTATATCTCTCCCTTTCTATCTTAGCAAAATATGTAAAATGTTTGTTATTGTTTCCATGGATTATGTCGTGTTGTAGATAAATGGTACCCTTTATTCATTATGCATATTTGACTAGGATGTTATTCAACAATGTCGGATAACACCAATTGCACATTGGTTGGTAGCTTGTAGTGTTAAATAAGTGTTATTGCCATCTATTGCTCAGGACATAAAACAAAAATTGGAAGTTGTATTCCACATGATAAGTTTAGTTCTTTAACGATATTTTGAGCCAAGTGATCCATTTAAACATGGCATTGTAGTGTGCTAAATATTTCATGATTCTGTGTGCAGATCCCTGAATGGGTTAACTCTATGCAATAGGAATGAATAAAACAAAAATAAATCCTAACAAGAAAGGTCTTATGGAAGCACTTTTATCCAGTGTGTACATTTGAGGTCCCTATGGTGCATTCCTCTTGCTCTGTGATGAAGATCAAGATATATAAATTTTTCTTTTTAATTGTACTTATGAAGTGAAATGCCTTCAAAGACTCTTGTGAAGCGATGTGTCTGAATGATGGAACATATATAGATATTTATATCTAATGTCTAATTTTTTTCTTTATCTATTTAAAGTATATAAAAATGGTTGGAAGAATCTGTTTATGTGCCCATCTGCTGGTCTGGGATTTTAAGGATATTGAAAATCTCCTATGAGCATTCAAGATGAGCCTTTAGGCCCATGGGGTGATTCTTGTAGGTACATGAGATGTGATCCATATGGTCACATATGATCCTAGGTTGCCCTGCACGCCATAAATCAATCCAATTTCAAACATTATATGCTTGAAGTACTCTATCTTGTCAAGTAATTGACATGGCTTGTACTGGTACCAGCATATATCATTATTCCCAAACTGTTCATGTGAAAATGCTCACAGTAGATCCAAGAGATGATGTAAACCTCACAATGAAATAATTTAGGAATAATAGAAGAAGAATAGAGTAGTAGAACATAGATCCAAAGCAGCTCAGATAGAGGCAGAATAATTACACACCTTACATTAATCTGAATAGTAAAACAATAAATATACAATGCTCAGGATTCGAATACACTAGGTGTGATTCGAATTAGCCTACATGGATAGATCCAAAATCAGTGGAGTGTCATCAAGAACAACTAGAAGTCTATCTCATCATCGGTGGGGTCATCAATGCACAAGTAACTGTCAACCATCAGTCAAACTGAGTCTAACTAAGTGTGGTAGGTGTAACTGGCACATTGAGGCACTAACTGAATGAAGGAGTCTCAATGGAGGGCACATGAGGAGCTATCTGGAGTCAAAACGGGCAATCAAGTCTCATCGGAGGTCCATCGGAGTGATATAGTCAATTGAGAGTCAGTCTATCCTTAAATCAAGGAAAGAACTGATGATAACTCAACTAACTGAAGTACAACAGGAGTGGTAGGTGAGAAAAGGAGCCCTTCTCAAGTGGTAGGTGAAAAGTGGGTGTATCATTGGCTAGGAGGGCTCAATCTGAGTGGAAATAAGCTCCCGAGTGCTGGAAGACTAGGGACTAGGTGCTGGAGGTGTCAACCTGATGACTGGGCAACATGCAGATGCATGCAAGACTGATAATGAAAATAAATGAAATGTTGGTAGGACTAGGATGGAGTATAGGAATATCCTAATATCCCCCCTTAATCCATCCCAGGCCCTGGTAACTAGGACCAAAGGTCACCCATACAATCAAAATAAATGATAAAAGAGAGTTGTCCATAAACCGAGGAAATGGGGAAAACCTCATGGGAAAAATACCCCCCCTCAAAAGAACACTAAATAACTCAAAGAACCATCATACTAAGCATAAAAGAAAGAAGCTTTCATCAGTGAAAACTTTTGCCAAAAACTTGGCAAGATGATCCCCTGTAGGATGTCAAAACAGGTGCAAGATCTGGATCTAGTCTTCTGATCTTCCTTCCACTGTGTAGAGGATGTGTTGGACGAAGCAAGTCTTTCAAGAATTCTTTCTGCAACTGGAGCGAATGGATCATGAGGAGTCTTCCCAAGGGATCGAAGAGAGAACCCCATCATCATGCTGCATCTCTCATGGAGAGGTAGATGGCATAATGCAAGGTTGGCATGATGTTGAAGTCTAGTAGTTTTGTGATCAAACGAATCCTCAACTGTGTTCTCATTAGGTGCAAGGACTATGTGAGCCCATATTGGCCTTGACTCTGGATTGAGAACATGTGTTGGTTCTGGATCTGAATGTTCTTGAACTTTGATCTCAACATCAAGATCTTCATCTTCATCTTCATTAGAAGAAGAGTCACTTGAATCTTCATTAGATTCTGAAGGAGTAGGAAGAGAGAAGGGCAAAAAATGAGAGAACTCATATGCCTTGGAGACATGATTTGCAAACCCTTTCACTATAGTCTTCCCAGTAGATATTTCTGTGATCTCAACTGTGTCGAGACCAAAGGTCACCTCCTTAGGTGATTCGGTGTGAGTCATCTGATATATAGATAACAAGTTTGTTGTCAAGGAGGGAACGAATAGAACATTCTTGAACTTGCCATGCTCCATATGTATTGTACCCAATCCTTTGGCAGAAATCTGAGAGCTGTCTCCCATGTGAATAGTAGGCCCATCTTTGAGATCTAAAGAGGAAAAATACTCTTCAGAGGCAACCATGTTGTTGGAGGCTCCAGAATCTATGAGGAGGGATTTTTATTTTTAAAAACCAGCCATCAATGCATGGCAATCCTCATGACCATCATATCCACTTCCAGAATCAGACATATTTGCATCTTTTGGAATTGCAATTTTGTTCTATTCAAGAAGCTTGGTTAGTAGGTATATTTTCTTGTGCATGCAAGCTTTCTCAGAATGGTATCCTCTCTGTAGGGACATTCAGATCTCTTATGTTTGTCCTTCTTGGGGCTGGAGGCTCTTTTTGATGGACTTGACTTACGATTCAGCTTGGATTTAGGTGGCTTCTTATCTTTTTGCCTCTCTTTCACATTCATCCCACTTTCTCCTCCGGCTAGAAGAGCTTGATATTTGGAGGCCTTGATGGCACCCATTTGAATCAATTTGTTCTCTTCTTGAATGAGAGCTTCAGTGAAGTTTTCTAAGGTTCGAAACTTCCATCCAGGGATTGACATTCGTCCGGAATGAGAAGGTAGATACAAAGACTGAAAACTGAGATCCTAGTTTGCTCAAAATGGAGAGCACCAATTGTTCATCAGTTTTAGTGATGCCACACTGCTTGCATTGCAAAACCAAGTTCTTAAATTTTGAGAAGAATTCTTGAATGGTCTCGAAATTGCTAGGTTGTAGGGCAACCAATTCATTTTTGAGAATGTGGCCTCTTAGCCCATCTTGTTTGCCAAAAAGACTCTCCAATTTTGTCCATAACTCATTTGGATACTTTAATCCTTCAATATGAAACAACAGATCTGTAGACATATGAATGCATATGTAACCAAAGGCTTCATCCATTTTATTTAGATGCTTGGTTTTCTCCATAGCTGCATATGGTATGGGATCTTTTTCAAAAACCAATCTGGATAGCCCTTTATTCCACAAGTGTATTTTCATCTCTCTCTTCCAATCAAAGTAATTGAAGGGAGTGAGGACTATAGGATAAGAAAGAGCATTCGAATTGCTCATCTGACTGCTGGAACGAGTGCAAAAATGAAACTGCTGATACTGCTGCCTCAACTGCTGGAACTTCGAAATACCTGCAAAAAACTCTCAAGAATGGAGGTAGAATATACTCTTAAATGGCTCTGATACCATGTGAAAATGCTCACAATAGATCCAAGAGATGATGTAAATCTCACAATGAAATAATTTAGGAATAATAGAAGAAGAATAGAGCAGTAAAACATAGATCCAAAGGAGCTGAGATAGAGGCAGAATAATTACACACCTTACATTAATCTAAATAGTAAAATAGTAAATATACAATGCTCAAGATTCGAATACACTAGGTGTGATTCGAATTATCCTGCATGGATAGATCCAAAATTAGTGGAGTGTCATCAAGCACAACTAGAAGTCTACCTCATCATCGATGGAGTCATCAATGCACAAGTAACTATCAACCATTAGTCAAACTGAGTCTAACTGAGTGTGGTAGGTGTAACTGGAACATGGAGGCACTAAGTGAATGAAGGAGGCTCAGTGGAGGGCGCATGAGGAGCTATCTGAAGTCATAATGGGTAGTCAAGTCTCATCGAAGGTCCATCAGAGTGTTACAGTAAGTTGAGAGTCGGTCTAGCCTTAAATCAAGGAAAGAACTGATGGTAACTCAACTAACTGAAGTACAACAGGAGTGGTAGGTGAGGAAAGGCACCCTTCTCAAGTGGTAGGTGAGAAGTGGGTGCATCACTGGCTAGGAGGGCTCAATCTGAGTGGAAATAAGCTCCCGAGTGCTGGAAGACTAGGGACTAGGTGCTGGAGGTGTCAACTTGACGACTAGGTAGCATGCGGATGCATACAATGCATGCTGCATGCAGAAATGCATGCAAGATTGATAATGAAAATAAATGAAAGGCTGGTAGGACTAGGTTGGAGTATAGGAATATCCTAACAGTCCACCGATAAGTACTCAGGAATGCCTCTTGCGTTTTCTCTTTCATGTTAGCTTAAATTATACCATTATGTATTTATGTCAGCCATTGATAGTATTAATAAAGTTCATATTCTGGACTTGGTTTGGTGCTCGAAAAAAGTGAGACAAATTTGAAAATCTAGCAAGTAACAAATATCTTCTAATTTTTACATTGCTAGTCTAGCTATCTTCAAACATCTCCTAATTTTTACAAGGTTCAGGTTCGAATTTTCCCATGGGGTTAGGATGGGGTTCGGCATAGGTTTGTCTATATACATTTTTCAATATATATATATATTGATAATTCATAATATATATATATATATATATTGATAATTCATAATATATATATATATTATGAATTATCAAAATATATATATATTACAACCCACCGTGACCCCAATGGACGAACAACTTGCGGCTCAGGATGAATAACAACTGAGGAAATCACCAGTCACCAAATCTTATCGAGCTTGTAGTCTATCTCTCAACAATCTCCAAACGATCTCTCAAACAACGCAGAGGGTCGTGACTAGTGGCTAGAGAACACAACAGCTTGAGTAGCTAAGTGTCGCAGGGAATCAAGAGTCGGTTTAATCGCATTCGTCGCCCATCAGAGTGTACACTTTCATCCCTAATTGCCGAAAAAGTGAGAAAAATCCCGCCGAAACATGAAAACCCCTACCGAAATGTGAAACCTTCGTTGAAACCGATCCGCTTGAGGTTCACTTTTAATAGTTTCGGACAACCTGATGGATGAACCAGTTTGTCTTCATGTTCGACATGAGGTTCGGCCATCAGGTTCACTGAACCTGAACACACTTTTCAAATTTTTTTAGGTTCGCGGAATTCCCAACCTGGAGGTTCAGGATCGGTGAACCCTGTGACATAGCATATATATATATATATATATTACTTCGAAACTATGCACCATACGTACTTGGGGATGACTCCTCTCTTTCACTTTCGCTTAAATTATACCGTTATATGCATGTATGTCAGCTATTGATAGCATTAATCTAGTTCCTTGTCTATTATTGGTTTAGTGCTTGAAAAAGGTGAGATAAATTTGCAAATCTCGCAATTAACAAAAATCATCCAATTTTCACATTTTGAGTCTAGCTATGCTTATAAATTTGTGAAATACATAGTTGCAGTTTATAGGATTTGATTCAATATATCTAGACTCAGAATGTGAAGAGTGGGTGTCTGTGCTCTAAGTTAATGTCTTTAGATGATTGGTCACAAAAGAATTCCTCAAGGCAATGAATAAAAACACATTGGTTACTTCCACACAAGCATGCAACAATGGTAATGAGAAAAATTCAAACTAAATGAAAGTTATTGTGAGTATTGGCCAATATATGTTACAAACTAGTGTCTAACATGCTCGGACTACAAGACAATGGGACTATTTTGTCACTACAAGACAAATACATTTAGTGAAAAAATTGGGCTAACATTAGAAACTTGATTTGTCTTCCCCTGCCTGACACAAATCCCCATGCGGGAAATGTGGATTTGCTTGACACACTCTCATGAGTACACATTGCATCAAAATGTCTTGAAGGTGGTACTCTTTCTAGGGTTATATATTAGGTGAGGAATGCATTTAAAAAATAAGCTCCAATTTAGGGGTTTACAGGTTGCTGAGTGCCCATCAAGAAACATGATATATTGTCAAGGGCACAATTATGTATGAATTATTTGACATGTACTCATATTAGTGTGTTTATGTTCTATAGAGAGACTTTTTGCTATAAGTAGCATTTCCAGGCAGAACTAATAGCTCATGCATTAATAGGGTGCATATCTCTTCACATTCAACATGCTGAGGTCTGAAAAATGCAAGTGGAATGAAGCCCTAATTCATATCAATACCTTTTACACAAGTAAAATCTCATGGAATCTTCTATGTTGCGTTGTCAAACAATATGCTCCAAAAACATAATAAGACAACTTACTTAATGTACCATTAGTCTTCAATGTCATCCAAGTAAGATCCTCTGTATGCAATCCTTTCATTGCAAATGTTTTCTCGAATACTCTGGCTGCATCCCTGAGATAATATTCAATGCATCAAATACACCGAACATGCTCCAAAGCACATGTGTACATTTAACAAAGTTGAACCTTGGTGGGTGGCTTGACATGCCACTTCCATCCCCAACAAACCCCATTGGCTCCCTTTTCTTCAGCAATGAATTATGAGATGCACTTTCCCCTCAAAAATTGCATTCAGTGCAAAATGAATATCTCAGCCCCTGATTATAATACTTTCTCATTGTTATTCTTAAATTCTTATTATTATCCTTAACAGCTTATTATTACTATTTATAATTATTCCTAGAACTTATTATTATCCATAAATTTTTTGATATTATCTTCTTGCCATAAACATATATCTAACAACCCTCCAATAAACATATGATCCTGCATCAAATACTCTTGGTTCCTAAACTTTGAACCTCCTGATTCAATCTTCAACACTTGACATATTCTTCCTACATGTTATTATGGTGTAAGTCTCTCTAGTGGCTTCAATTAACCTATTCTCCCTACTTTCTATTCCAATGTAAGTCTCTCTAGTGGCTTCAGTTAACCTTGTGGCATCATCTCTTGGCAAGTTCTTACATATTAATGGGTAAGATGCCATTATTTTATCCTCGTTATAATACTAATGCAATCACCTTTTTCTCTAGAATTATTTGAACTCTCTTGAATGGCTTATTAATTTTTACTATTTAGTCAAAGCCTTAACCCAACTTGGTACCTTTACCTTTCTTGTTGTTCCATTGTCAGCTTATCCATTTACTCTTCTTTTATAAAATCATAAAGATTGTCAATGTTGAAAATCGGTGTGATCCAATTCTTTTGGCATATCCAAGAGATAATTATTGTTATCCATTTTTTTCAAGATTTGACAAGAGCCAAATTTCATCATCTTTATTTTCTTATATTGTCCTTTGGGAAAGTGTTCTTTTACTAGAAACACCATCATCATGTCACCAATTTGTTATCATTTTTCAAATTTCTCTTTTCTCCATACCATATATACTATGTATTCATGTAGAGTACATTTTGTTGCTTCATATTTTTCTTGACTTTCTTAAATAAGTCCATCATCCATTTTAAAAATTGTTCAATCAACAAATTTATAGACATTTAAAGGCTATTTTGTTGCCTTATTATGGTAGATTTTTGTGCTTATTAGTGTTTTTGGATATTATTGTCTTTTCTTATAATTACAAATGATGTAATCTAGATGTCCATATTGCTCCTCTCCCCAATTCTGAAAGGGTGCTAGCTCAATGGAAGAGCACCTTTCTTACAAGCAGGAAGTTTGTGGTTCGATTCCTCCGTGCCCTATTGATATTGCAATATTGATATTTTTAATAAAGTATATTTTACTATGATTTATTATGGCTATATACGAGATAGAAAATGGAAGCACAATTGACTCCTAACGCCTTTGACAGCGACGCATTCCAACAAAATTGACTTCGGTTATCACGTTAGCGTGGCATCATGAATCCTTCCTTAGTGGAACGAAAGAATTAAGAATGCCGCCACACTTGACTTATTTATCACTAACATTATTCATGAGCTAATCTTGTAGCGTATAAATAATGTTAGCATGGGCTGCCCTCCACAGACCACATTGTTTCATGGAGAGACAATAATAACAACACCTTCGTGGTATGGCACCCCAAAGAGTTCTCGGTGACTGTCCTGCCATATTATTTCAACCATGCCAATTTCTCCAGCGTTGTTCGACAGCTCAATAGTATATGTTAACCATCATTTTCTGATAAAATTTTGTAGTCGGTTGCCTTGACTCTACGAAAACTATATCAATACGATGCTGTATGTTAATTTTATACCAATACTGCATTTTGGTTCGTTGAGCAATTATCTATCCGGCATGTCGGTTTGACTTGGAGGGTTATCTCCGCCTTTAACTAAAAAGTCACGTTTTTCGCGTTTATTATCGTTTGAAACCTTATGTCAAAATTCTATGATTTTCGTCAATAGTACGTTGCATATATTGTCGTTGATGTTATGGCTCAATTCACTTCTGGTTAAAGTAAACATTTTAATTTAATTTAGTTACTTTTTGTAAACATGCAAAACACACGGAAGAGCTTCGTTAGAACCTTAGATAGACCCATTATCAAGTATAGCTATATACACAACAATATAACTAATTTATATATACTACCTTTCTCAAATAACTCAATAAAAATGTAGAGCTAAATATAGAGTGAGGAAATTTTTTATTATAAATACAGATATGAAACCATTTTATTATTACTAATACAGCTAGATTATAAATTAAGTATTATGAACAAATTATATGTTAATTGTTTATTTTAATTTTTAATCAATCTAGATAATATTGAAAAATTAATTTTTATAATTAAATTATAAATATTATATATATAATAAAATAATTTAATTAATCATCTTCATATAAAATTAAATTAGACATAATTCAAAAAACACACATATATTTTTGAGTAGTAGAGTTTCAAAATTTTAATATGAAAAACTTTTTTTAAAAATGAATGATTTTATTTTCTATTAATAAAATAAAAATAAATTATTTTTATTTATTTAATTAAGCAAAATAATTTATTTTTATTTAATAATTTAAATTTATAATTTATTAATTTATACAAATAAAAATAAATAATTTTCAATTTATTAAATAAAATTAAATAGTTTAAATTTTGTATTATAATTTTTAAGAATTAATGTTAAACAATTCAATGTGAAGTGGAAGGATTATCTAAAGTGTTTTATTTCTTATTATTCTCATAATTAATTATTATCTAAAATGTGGGTTATTAATTAATCATTTACTGGGCCGGCAGGTGCGGGAGGGGTTATTTTTTACCCTGGGAAATAGACAGAAAGATTTTGCATGGGGACTAGGGAAGAACTCAAACAACTATGCAAAATGGCTCGGCTTAATTAAGGGTCTGGAGATAGCAAACTCCCTAGAAATACAAGATATGATTGTTTTCAGCGATTCTCTTCTTGTCATAAGAGAATCACGAAAACTCATCATGAATTATAAACCCCCTTCTCTCAAGCTACATCACATCTTCAAAAATCTCCTCAGCGATTTTAATGCCATCAAATTCCTCCATATCATCCGAACAAACAACCACGTTGCGGATCAAATGGCGAACAAGGGAGTTCAACTAGACTATGCTTACATTGTTTGCAATGAAGACAAGTACGAGCATAGTTGGGTTCCTTGATTTTTCTTGTACAATCATGGTTGAATATCCTAAATAATTTTGGTTTCGTTGCTGGCCTCCCCTTCCCCCCAAGCACTTGTTAACCTTACACCTTAAGTCTTGCATGGGTCTCCCCGATCGCCCTAGACGTGGCATCATTTTCTTGATTCCTCTTACGTCTGCATTTATCACTCTATGGAACACAACTCGGAAACCTCGATTCCGGCATCAGGTTAGCACATTTGTTTTAATGCTGTCAGGTGGGATTTACCATCCTACCTCCCTTCTTGTCTTGCATTCCATTCCCATCCTACCGTGGTACTCTGTGAAAGATTGGCTCCATTCTATAATGGGTGATTCGTTCCCTGGTCCTTCTCTAGCATCCACCCTGGTTGTTGGTTCCTCTCTTCCTGACCTCCTTCCCCCGCTTCAGTGCCTTCTCTGCAACAAGTCACTTTCCCTCAAGCAAGAGCCCATCTCCTTTGGTGCTTTCCCAACTTCCTCGCCGCTTATTAGCTTCAGTGATCATCTAAACTTTAATCATATGACCTTGGAAGGTCTCAGCTCGATGGAAACCCTGGAAGAACAAATTCGCCTTCTTAGGGCTGAAAACTAACAAATGAAACGAGTTATTTCTAGAATGTATACCTTGGTCCAGGCTACCATCTCTGAAATCATAAATAACAACAATATGATGAACAAGCTCGGCTCTCTAATATTTCTGATACGGTGGATTATGTGGCTACTAGCATTTCAAACGTCGACTCCAAAACTAAAGACAATCACCGGAACATTGTAGACGTTGAAGGGAAAATCGATAGGCTTAGGGAAGACACCATCCGCTGCATTCCAGGTCTTCATGACAACAAAGGTTCAAGCATCGGCATTCAGCATGACCTTTCATAGGAAAGCATTCCTGAACCTTCTGCTCAGCAACGTCGTTAATCTAGCTTATCCCCAGATTTACTGGTTCTTAATCAACAATTCTCTTTTTTCAAACATTATGGCTGTTAATTTTACTATGCATATTATGGCAGTTTATCCATATTTCCTAGTCTATAGAATAGGAGCAATTTTGAGTTTCAGTACCACAAACAAGATGAAGACTCAGTTTACAGCTAGGTTCTGGGTAACCAAACAACTCTTTTGATATGTTTTGTTTTTGCCTCCTCCTTCTCGGGTAATTTGTAAGAAGATATAGCTATTAAAGTCTAGGGTTCTTTTGAGACAGCCTCAATTTTGTAAAAGATGACAAAGAGGTCATGGACATTGTCTCCCTATGGGAATAGTCCCTCTGCATATTTCTGTATTTTTTGCTCTCTTTTTAATAGAAATGCTCTTAAACCGTTCTTATTAAAAAAAATATTAATTAATCATTCATATATTTTACAATGCAATACAAACTTTTTCATTATATGAATTTAACAAGAGCCACTAGATGGTAATGGTAATGTTCTGCCGCATTGTTAATTGTTTTTTCACAAATTTGCAAGAGATAGTGTCATCTGGTAGCTTTTGTTTTGACTTATTTTGTCATCTAAGTGGTGTAACTTTTATTTTATTTTAATTTATATATAGTCCAATAAAATAAAATTATATTCATTTTGTTTTCTAAAATTGAGTAATTCTAACATATTTGTTCAAATTCTAACCGGCGTAACTATTTCCTCTGAAGCAAATCCTCTGATATGTTGCTCTGATCCAGACCTTTGGAAAGGAAGTCAGTTCCATTCATAGAAGGAAGTAACTTGTTTGTTGTACAAATAGAAAATCCACAAGAGAAACAAACCAACAGCACAAAAGCAAGAAACCAAGAAATAGTGAAGCTATATATGTACTTACTAGTTGTTATATTTCCTTAAGTAGTATGTGTTAACAATTATAAGTAGGGAAAAGGAAAGGCCCCAGTTCAAAAGGTAGTAGATGGTTCTTGAAACTATTTTAGGAACTCAAAAAAAGAAGAATCAAAGCCTTTACAAGACCCTTTGCATTCGAAATTGCAAAATAATTCCCCTGTTGTTGATTCATAAATGAAACAAGAGTTATAGAATCCCTTGTAGAGCCTAGGGGCAAGGTGATCCATCCTAGAGAAAAAGGAAGGACAAATGATTCGTAAGCCTAATCCAGGAGGGAAACCCCAAAACGAGAAAAGAGCCATCCTTTACAAGACTCTTCGCACACTAGAGCATGCGAAAAATGGTCACACTATAGCTCACAAATGGATGCAGAGCTACCCTTGGTGGGAATGGAACAATACTAGTCAACCTAGAGTATTAGTAAGAACAAATTGTGAACTCACTTGGAGAATAACTCAACTTTGTCTACTAGAAACTAATGAGAATTGAGGTCAAGATAGTATTATGAGGACAACTTTGCATCAAAATAGTCGTGCCGTGCACAATTCTTCCCACCAGCTAAAGAGAATAATCGATCTCTCATTGGGAAAATCCCTCCCCAAATGCCAATTGAAGAAGAGACTCTGGCAAATGACTACGACAAACTCTAGATAACAATTCGTGGCAAGTTTAGCTCCCCATTCAATACTATGAATATAGCCTTACTGGGCAATTTTTTTGAATATTCCCAATACGTACATCCTATACTCAGAAAAGAATGCTAAATCTCTATTTCAAGGCATAAGAAAAGGTATTTATATATGCACCAAGTAAAGTTAAAGCTGAAATTTCCCTAGCTCTTTTAATGTTTTGAGCTAATAAAGCCATAATTTAGAACAAATCTTCAAGCCTTATGTCGATTTATGGTTCTAAATTTGGATTCTATAAAACAATAATTTACAAAGTCACAAGAACTTGCCCTATATTTTGTACTTTGTATGCCTAGTCATGGGGTCTATAATAATACAAACAAAGAAAAAAAATTGAGATAAGTTGAAGAATTATACGTTCATGCCATTGAGAATTATGATTAAGTCTAATTCTTTAAAAATGACATTCATGATAAGACCATAGAGAAAAAAATTAGGAATACATGTGTAATATCCCCATTTTGACCCCTAGACCATTTTGGCTTGATAATGTTAATGATATAAATATGCTAGCATGGATTCCTAGTGCAGAGCTCAAGGCCAAGGCCCGACTAGAGAATGGCTAGGCATGTATGATGTATATATTTTTATTTGGACCATCTGATTGGCTTATCATGTCAATTCGAAATGTGTGTAAATATTATGTTGAAAATTAATAAAATGGTCCAATATGGTTGTGTAAAGAGCACTAGAGGGACTATGATTCCACAAGAGGGGAAGAGAAAATGGATCCTATTGGGAAACCAAATCTTATGTTTCCATGTGTCAACCTTAGAACTAATCCAAAATATGTCATGTGCCTTAAATAAGCCAGTTACCTTCTCTTGATTATTAAATCCAATCATTGAATGCATATGGGAGGTTGGTGGGAAAAGTCACTTCATGTAGTTATTGAAGCATGGGGTTTGTGATGGTTATGTTAGTTGTCGGTAGTCTTATTTCTTCTATGGTCAGAAGCTATGTCAGTTGTATTTTCACCATTGCCTCATATCCTTGGAGTCAACACTCTTTTGATCATTCTCTCTTACATGTTTCTACAAGACGTAGAGTTCTTCACTATTGTTCATGACCATTTCCAGACTATGTTTAATCCAAAAATTTGAATTTGGAGACATGGCTACATTTTTGGAAGGGAGATTAGATAGTTGTAGGTGATCATGGAGGTTGGGCAAGCTATGAACCTTTACCAATTGATATATGCTTCTTTTGGATGCTTTAGAAGCCATGGGTTAATGTTGTAGGAGGTTCTCCAATAGCTTGCAGTAGGTTGGACTCTTATTGCACACATTGGTAAGCACTATAAGGGTTGGATTTCCTAAGGGAACTGTGGATCAATGAAGGGAAATAACTTCATTGTGTTGTGTGGGGAAGTTGGAAGGAGTTCCATGGCTATGAAGGCTTAGTGAGATCCCTGTAGAGCTCTACTTGAGCTTCTTGCTAAGCACAATGAGCAGAATGGGTTGTGGGATGAGAGATAGAACCCTGTAGGTGTTTCCTTCGCCCTAGTGGTCTCATAGCCCAGCTTCGGGGTGGGATATCAATAGAAAGAGTATATGCTGGACAAAGTGCCTATGGATGGGTGGAAAATCGCTCTTACATAGCCAATTTATTCAATCTTCTTTGTTTAAAGATAAGTATTCTTATGTATTTGATGTGCAATGATTTTGTTTGTATTCGTGTTATAATTATGCATGTAGATTGCATGGTGTGTGTGTGTGGATTGCGTTTATTCGGTTGTGTTTTTTTATTTACATCTTTGCACATGCATTTTAGATGTTGTAAATTCATAATTATGGTTATGGGGTGAAACTTTGAGGCCCTGGTTTAGTTATTGTCCCCTCCTGCTAGCTGAATTGAGGGATGGAGATGTTATAGAGTGTTATCAAAGCTTTTGGTTGCAATATTGGAGCTGAATGGGTTGGGAATGTGAAGTTATAGGAAAAAATACGAGTTGCAAATGAAATAATCATGTAGATGTCGGGTTCTGTTAAATGGAAGATAAGGGCCACAGTCAATTTCGTAATAATCCCTTTTTCCCAAATTGAAATTTCATGTAATTCTGAGATTTTAAAATTTTGGGAAATTTGTAATGTTCCCCACCCATGCCACATGGATGGGTGATGTGGAATATCCACGTGAGCTAGATGTATGATGTGGAATTTCCACATCGAAATCGCACATAGAAGTTTTCCCATGATGAAGTGCAGGGAGGACGGAGGTGTAACCATCGAGTGCTAGGGAGGATCAACATTTGCAGTTGATAACACATGGGAAAATTGTGCAGTGGTTAGTAGTGAGTTGATGAAGATCTAACCATTGAACGAAGAGGATGATCAACGGTCAGGCATCACCGTGCCTTGGGAACATGCGTGGTTATTAATGGTAGGTAGGAGGAGATATGACCATTGGATCTTATGGAAGATCAATGACCCAGACTCATCGCATGGAAATAAAGTGCATGATGGATAAAATGGGATGAGTGGCACGTTGTGCCCAAAACCGCTTAGGGCACATGTCAGTTTTTTATTGGAAATGCCTCCCCAAGAGTTTTTTTCCAAAACTGCTTTGTGGGGGCGCCTTATCACTTGTGGTAAAGGGGAGGGGGGATTTTCGACGCACTCCTGCTCAAGGTTGGATGGTATGGTAGCGTGGTGACTTGGTGGCCGGTAGAAGGTGACATGGCCATGTCACAGGGTAATAGGTCAGACATGTACGACACCTCAAGAGGGACATGTTAGGCCACATCAGGACTTTTCCAGGTCAGCGAAAATCTACAATGAACTTATGGGCCAGATTGTGCAAAATTGATGAATTTAAAAAAAAAGGGCCTTTGCAGGGAGGTTGCAAGGGGGCAAGCCCCCTTGACCGCCATTTTCTTTTTTTTTAA
>BSBM01000004.1:4095000-4187500 GCA_027924585.1 Larix kaempferi
AACCATATAGGTCTCCATGTCTAACATAGTTATGCATAATAACCAGGACTATCAGGGTTTATGTAACCAATACTAATACACACACACGTACACTAAAACATGGGTCATTATAACCTCATGAATCATAACGCATCAAATGTCAAAGATGCAATATTTTTGAATTATTGAACATTTGGCGTTAAATGGCATAAACGTTGGTCAATTAATGATGTAAACATTATCCATGGGCACATGCGCGTATTTTAGCGTGTATGCGCTGATGGCATGTATGCGCTACAAACACGCGTGCGCGCATGTAAACACGCGTGCGCACATATATTTGTGTATGCGTTAATAACTTGTGCACGCACATTTTGTCCACGTCAACTCACCAACATGGACGATCGGCATTGCCGAAGAAAGGACGCGTACGCGTGTTTAAATACGCATGCGCACCCTTGTTTTTATTCCGCTCATGCACTTCCATTACGGTATTTTGGGAACCAGCTTCATGCAAGTACCCACTTCCACTACCACATTAAGCCATTCACATGAGTTTTTATTATAAAATTTTAAAATGAGAGAAGTAAATTATTTAAGTTTATTAAATAATATTAAAGAGTGAATCAACTAAAATTTTATAAAATAAAATCCTTCACGTTTAAAAAGTGTAAAAAGTGTTTTCATCTTAAAAATACAGACAGAGTAATTAAAAATTGTTATTAAATCTATAATATATATATATACATGGTAATGGGATCTAGGCTCTTCCATTTATGTTTCATTTTATCTTTACAGTTTTAGCTGTAAATATGATATTTAAGACTCATCTCAGAATTTTATTACTTAGAAAATACAATCCAGGGTTTTCTCTTCTCTCCAAGAGAATTGACCCACAGGATATTCAAATACCATCTATGTAAGGACCACAATCCGTGCAACGTACTATTGATGAAAACCATAGAATTTTGAAATCTTTAAATGGAGAGTTAACGCGAAAAACGTGGCGTTTTAGTTAACGCGGAGACAGCTCCCCCATGTTTATGCCAAATCTTTAAATGGAAATCAATCTGACAATTTTATCAGGTTGGTAACACTAATCACAGCGATCGTCAAACTGACATGACGGATAGATAAATGCTGAATGAACCAAAATGTAGTAAAAAGTACTAACTAGTCATCCAGCTACATAAATGGTAAATTAAGATACAAAATTTAACCGGAAAATAATTATTATAAAGAAGGGACAGTTACTTGGTCTTTGTTGAAAAGTGATTTCATTCAGGTGCAAACCATTCAGCTAAACACATCACGTTAAAAATCATGGACTCCAAAAAAATAGTATGCAGTTAAGTACGCTGTTTCCCTAATAGAGGACTCCAAACAGTTTTGGTGGCCTCATACTGATCTCCTCTGTTGTCGATTTTTTATCTGTCCATGACGATCAACGGAGGATTCCTGGTTTTGTGCCTACTAAAGAGAATGGTATTTATGTTGCGTTCTCTCTAGTCCACGGTTAGTTCTCTATTACACACATGGTTAGTCTAATCCACGGCCGAGTTCTCTCTTGAACCTCCCTAAGAGCAAAACAAGATGGCACAATAACATAAAACAAGACACAAATTTGTTGTGGTAAAACCTTGGCAAAAATTTAAGGAAATGTCCATGAAGCAAGATATCAGTATTCTTATTGTTTTATGGTAAGGATTACATATGTTACAGTGGTAAGGATTGGACAGAATTTAAAAAAGTAATCGCTTGCATTTCAAATGAGGGAAACTTTAATGAAGACAAAATGGATATCTCCAACACCTTAAGGGGATAATATATTTTGAAATGGCTAGTGATTAACCAAAACCATTACTGTGAACACATCAATTGTGAAAATTGGTTAGCATAAACTGAAACCACCAAATACATGGTATCAAACATACTGATGAAAGACACATCAATTGTGGAAACTAGTTAGCGAAAACCAAAACCACTAAATACATGGTATCAAACATATTGATGAAAGACATATTGAAGAAAAACCGAAAGCTGAAGCTAGAATCCCTTCAACATACTTTTCATGTTGCATATTGTGACAAGGCGATATCGATGATGATATTAAGGATCAGAATTTGATAATTCCAACATAAACACTTGTCTCTTTAATAGGTTATCTACAATTTCATTGGGATGTTGTTCAATGTATAATTGTGTTTAAATTCTTAGAGAAGAGATATTCTACACACATTCTAGAGTCCATTAAGAGATGTGTAACTTCTTTAATGCTCATCATAGATAAAATATTATAAAAATAACATGACACATTTTTTTTAATAATAATTTGTATCTTTTTTCAAATTCATTTTAGATCAATGAACAAAAATATTCATTGTTCAATTTATATAATAAACATGTTTATATCACCTTGTAAATTGTAAGAATAACTAATTAATAACCGATATTTTAGTTAATAATTAATTAAAATGAACAAAAATGTTCAATTTATATCAAAAACATATTTATATCACATTGCAAATTGTAAAATTTAATTAATAATTAATAATTATAAGAGTGACTAATTAACCTTTAGTTTTAAAAATGTTTTCATCTTAAAAATTGAAATAGAGTAATTAAACTTTCAATTAAAACTTTCAATTAAAATTTTCAATAATAATTGGATGATATTTTAAGGAATCAAACTTTTCCTTATATCTTTTCGTTTTTATGGAGTTTATATATATAATCTTTTAGCTTGATAATATTGTTTTATATATCTAAACATGGTAATGGGATCTAGGCTATGGTTTAAACTAAGGTTTAGAGGGAGGCTAACTTTTGGAGATGTCTGGTTGACCAAAATCAATGATGAGGTAAAAATAGAGATAAACCAAAATCCGGATAAAGCTTTTGATGTTTATTGTACTGTCCGCAGATAGGTTATAATAGAGAGTTCGTACCATGACGCTGGGAACTATCCGGAGTATTGGTGTGGAGGGTTATGGAGGTTGCTCGGGTGATACGATTCTCACGGAGAAGATGAGTAAGGAATGAGGGAGTTTTGGGGAATATGTTATGTCTTTCTATTTCATTAAGTAGGTTTTGATTTATTGTTTATATCATGTTTATGAAGTATATGATGAACTTAATACATAATTTGTATGAATGGTTGTATATTAAACCCTAGTTAATTAAACAAGAGTATATTGTAATTAGCGCATTAAATGTATTAGTGAAAGATGAAAACTCTGGCCTGTGGCTCGTTCATCCATTTGTTTACATGGTACAAAAAGTAACTAAAATACAGTTAAAATGTTTCATTTTATGTTCCAGTTTGAGCTGAAAATATGATAATTACGACTTAGAAAATGCAATCCAGGGTTTTCTGGCCTCTCCAAAGTGACGAAGAAGTGAATAGACAAAGTGACGAAGAAGTGAATTTACGCACAGCATATTGAAATACAATCTACGCAAGGTCTACAATCCCTGCAACGTACTATTGATGAATATCATAGAATTTTGATATACAAGTCTGAAACGAGAGTTAACGCGAAAAACGTGGCCTTTTAGTTAAAGGGGAGACAGCCCTCCAAGTTTATGCCAAATGACAATTTTATCAAGCTGGTAACAGTAATCAGAGCGATGGTCAAACTGACATGATGGATAGATAAATGCTCAATGAACCAAAATGCAGTAAAAAGTAACTAATCATCCAGCTACTGAAATGGTAAATTAACATACAGCATCGCATCGATATAGTTTTCGTAGAATCAAGGCAATCGGCTAAAAAATTTTAGCAGAAAATGAGGGTGATCATAAGCTACTCGGTGCCCGTCAAGAACACATATTTGTTGAAACCAGTCAAGAAGTACAGATATTTGTTCAAACCTTATTTCATTCAGGTGCAAACCATAAAGCTAAACACATGACCTTAAAAATCATGGAAGTTCTCTAAAAGGATAGTATGCACTTCTGCTGAAGGAAGTACCCTGTTTTACTAATAGAGAGGGACTCCAAACAATTTTAGTGGGCTCATTCTGATCTCCTCTGCAGCCTTTGTCATTGAACTACAAGGACTGGGGTCCATGTCGATCAACGGAGTATTCCTGGTTTTGTGTCCACTAAAGAGAATGATATTTCTGCTGCGTACAGTCTGCAGGCGAGCGATCTCCGATAGAAGCAATAAATTATTTCTTCTTAATATTTCGTTCTCCTTCGACAGAGAAGGGGCCGCTGGCGCAACGTCGGAGTCTTCAACACTCAATCCAGAGTTCTCGATTAATGATGATGATTTATCATATTCCTTCTGTGACGCCTGCGTAGTGGAGGTAGTGGAGGGCTTTCTTCTCTGGATATGAGAGAGGAGATGCGTCTGGCCCTTCCTAAATAATTCGTTACCAAACTCGCATCGCCCACGAAATATTTTTCGAAATCCCTACATCACCAAACCCGTCAAGTACCAAATTATCGTGTGAGTTAACCTAGTTTTGCATTACATAAATAGGCAAATCATCATTAAAAACGAGCAATTCTTACATAAGTATTGAGTTGTCGAACAAAGCTGGAGAAATTGGCGTGGTTGAAATAATATGGCAGGACAGTCACGGAGAACTCTTTGGGGCGCCATACCACGAAGGTGTCGTTATGCCCTCCCCATGAAACAATGTGGTCTGTGGACGGATCATCCACTAAACGGTATGTCTTTACTAGAAACGGGGAGGCCACAAGCTTCCCTGCATCCTTAACATCCCCACCCAAAGCCATTAGTAGTGCACAGCCCGTTGGCAGCTTCTTTATCTGCAGCAGCCCACCCTAACATTATTTATAGCTGTAAGATTAGCTAGTGAATAATGTAAATGATAAATAAGTCAACTGTGCCTGCATTATTTCGTATTTTGTTCCATGGAACTTGGATTTATGGTGGCATGCTAACGTGACAACTGAAGTCAAATTGGCTGGAGTGCGTCGCTGTCAAAGGCGTTGGAATCAATTGGGCTTCCGTTTTCTTCTCCTCTCACATCTACTCTGTTTTAGGTGCTAAGTCCTTCCATTCTAACAACAAGATGCACCTAATACTGTTCTGCACGATTTCGACTGTGGCAACAACATACATATATAATTGAAATGAGATAAATAATATGTGTGGTTAGTAAGATTGTCCAGATAACTTAGGTAGCTTAGCAGTAGGTAAAATCAGCATAGATTCATCTAAAAGGGATCTATCAAGCCGAGGGATCAAAATTCTCAGAATTGTAAATTTCTTTTTAGACTGGAAACATTGACAAAGTGTGTAATACAATGCTTATGGTTTTAATTTATCCCATTTATATAGTTTTATATATATGTTGTTTTTTATAAAAGTACTTATCATTTATTATAAGATGATATTATAGGATAAACACGGAAGGAGTTACACATTTCCCTCCTACTTAACTGTCAAATAAACACAGAATTAAAATTATAATAAAAAATAAAAATTATATACATAGATTTAATTTTTTAATAATAATAATAATCTAAAAAACCATATTGCATTCATGTACACCCTTAACTCATATATTCCTACCACTAAAAAAATGAATTATCCAACAATATTCCTATAAAATGTTTACAAACTCTAGAAACAAAAACCCAAATTGTCAACATACCCAACTTGTCAGCAAAGTAATGGTTTTTTTATGCATGAATACTAATCTATCTATAAAATTGTACCATTTGGCTCAGTTTTGATGGCCGTATCCTTGTATGGCAAACACATGGGAAAACAATATTTCGCCGTGCAGTACACTCTCAATTCTAAAGCTATAATAAGACACTTTAAAGAATATAATATATCGATAATATGGCAAAACAAAACAGGATGTAAAATATCTCACGTGCGCACTCTCAATTCTAAAGCTAGAATAAGACATTTTAAAGAATATAATATACAAGTTGGAGTTTGTGTACTAAGTGGACATTTTACAGAATATACCTGAATCGAATGGTAGAGTATTATATCACTGCCACTTAGCAGATTTTTGGTTGGTGTAAATTCTGACATTTATAAAGTTTAGGTGACTGAATAAACCATATGAGTAAGGTTTGAAAGCTGGTATAAACTAACTATAAGTTTTATTTTTATTTTAAATTTTGAATAATATTTATAAAATCAATTTAGATAGTATATTTATCTCATCTTTCATCAATTTAAAAAAACATAAATAATAATCTACCTAAAATTTTAAAAAATAAACACCTATAGATTTAATTATTATTATTAATAATATTTATTGTAAATATTGTATATTTTTAATTTATATTTATATATATAAATAACACATTAGTATTATTTATTACAAGAAGGTTGCTGGGTGAGAGATGGAGCTGGTTAGGGTTTGGGGAATGATCTTGCAGAATTTGCTGGGTGAGAGATGGAGCTGGTTAGGGTTTGGGGAATGATCTTGCAGAATTTGCTGGGTGAGAGATGGAGCTGGTTAGGGTTTGGGGAATGATCTTGGTATTCTGCAGGATTGGACTAGAGACATGGGCAATAGTTGTGATTTTTTGAGCAACCTCGACTTGGAGTCAAGGTGGTTCAGGTGAACTACCCTAGTACAAGCCAAGTATAAAAAAAGTTGGAACTCTTTATGCGTCCGTAGGTTGCTTTCAATCACCTATTTTTGCTCTTTGTTTTTCAGTTTTTGAATGTGGGTGACCATCATTTTTTGGCGTATTTCCCATATCAACGTATTGTTTTTTTGATACTTTGGTGGTGGTCCACTATTTTGTGTCCTATGCTCGATTTTCCTTTGGCCATCCCTGTTTTCTATTTTTTGAGTGGAAGTCCAGGTGGGTTTTCTGCAGTACTTGCAACGAAAACAACGAAAACGGCCAGAGTTTATATTCCACCCATCGCATATGAAGTCCACGTTGATGTTTACATCAATAAAGTTTATGTCCCACCGTATTGAATGGAGACAATGTGCCGCTGCAATAAAAAAGCAGAGAGAAATTGTTAACCCAATGCTGAGATTTCCTAGGTGTGGCGCAAAAAAGACAAGAAAATGGGTATCCTAGATTACCAGGGTTAAGATCAATATAATAATAATTAAGATTGTTTAAATATAATTCTTCCATCAAACCCATACCAGCTTATAAGGGCACTGAAAAATCTAAGGATACTTGTTGCACTCACCCCGTTTCCTTGTTTTTCTACAGGAGGAGATCATTCAATAGCTTGACATCTTCAAACTCTCAATTGTAAGTGGAATCCAAGATGGCTTCCACACAAATAGCGTTCTCTTCCACCATCTCAATAGCCTTAAGAGGATCCATGATATAATAATTCTCCCTGAGCTTAACTTCCTTGAGCTCCACTTCAAAATAACGAGCAAATTTCTCCCAACACACCTACAATTGTAGCGCGCGGTCCAATTGTAATAAGAATTCCAATTGCAAGAAGAATGTCAAAGCTAAGAAAAATTCCCATTTTTCCCCATATTTTCAAAGAGAAACAAGTTATAAAAGCCTTAAATGTGATCCATCCAACAGCAATACATTCTACAGCATTAGGTGCATTGAATCTCAAGACTAGGCCAAACCCAACTAAATTCTCAAGCACTAGGACAAATCCACATAGCCATGGATTGATTTGCACAGATTGTGAACTCCACATATGCAACCTGAGTTTCATTAAACTCACTTCAAGATTTAGGTACACATCAAACCAGGACCTAGATAGTTTTGAGATAATCTATTTGATATAAAATATCCATGGATTTGGGTTAATCTAATCGATACAATGCGATTAGATAAGGGGAGAATCTTAATGTTACCTGCACATTTGCACCTGTGACAATGTTTGGCTTGTCATAACGTTTCCCCTCTGCCTTGCACTTGTTCTGCCATTTGTGTTTCAATGCAAGGCCTTCCAACATGATCGCTTCTAAAGATCCAACCGTGCCCACACCAACAGCGTATAGGAACTGGTCATCAGCGTAGACTTATTATCGTCGAGCTCCAATCAGGATGCACGGCTTTCGCCAGAGCCGCAACCCCTGTTGCATGAGGAGAGGCCATAGATGTCCCAGAGGCTAGTTCATAGTCGGATTTTAATGTAACATTTGAATTTGGAAACCAGGTTGTGAGTATGTTCACGTCGGGTGCAATCACATTCGGTTTCACAATACCATGAGTCAACGGATTTGGTCCTCTCTCAGAGAAATACGCTAAGACTGAGGCCCGCTTTGATCCGAGCTGATTTATCCCAAATTTTATGCTAGTTGTGGCATTTGACACAGTACCTCGACAGAACTTTATTCAATGCTCAGGATCTCAGCATACAACCCAGTTCCATAATTTGAGGTGGGATAGATGTCAAACGGATTCCCCACTCCAAATTTAAAGGCACAAAATTAATCATTTAAGCATAGTTTCACTTTGCAAAATGTAAATTGCATAATCAATGCTTATGATTCTAACTAGCTAATTGATACATGGCAACATATTGCCCCTTGAAATCCCTCTTTTCATCCATGAATGCCGTGACTTGTGTCCGACAGGTCCAGAATGACAAAGAAGATCCAGGGAGGCACAGATGGCACAGACTAGGGACATGCCTGCATGGACCAGGGACACGGGGCGGACGAGAACCCCGCTCCAAATTACGAACCATGCATTTAAACTCAAAACATTGAAAAACTTTAGGAAAATAAAAAAAATGAATTGGGTACGAGAAGATTAATATGTCCAAAATGAACACAAGATGTCATGGACATAATAATTATCCCAAAAGACTTGTTTCTGAGTGGGATTTATCTCTTTGGGGTTTCCCTGTATGTCCATTGACTTAGACATTGTCGGGAAGCCTTCGAAGTTCCCTCTGTCGTGGTGATACCCCGAAGATGGAACAACCCAACACCTATGAAGGCGGATGCAATTAGCACAATCTATTACTTAGCTGGGAGGTTGTCGGGCTATTGTTCCTTTGTTGGAAACTAAATTTGGGCTGTCTTTTTATAGACACTTTGCGGTTACTTGGACGACCCTTTTGTCGAAGAAAATACCATATAGTTTTTCCATAGTTTTGGATTAGATTTTCTTATGGGATGATATCTCCTTGATTTCATTTAGATGATCTTTAATTTAGATGGCATAAATTTGTTGGTATTTGTTATCACTCCAGGAAGCTCTCCTAGGTTGTATTTCAGAGATGCCTGGTAACTTAAACTTATCTTGAAAGAAGGGGTTTATTTGGATCAAGTTGGATGACAGAGATCAAAATTTACATGCTCAAAACATACATAGAGACGTTCAGACAGACAAGGCTTTGACTACGGCTGTTCAAAGGGTTGATAAAAGATAAAGGGAGTGAATCCTTATCGTGTTTATCAGACTCATACAAAGAAGTATGTATATAAATGGCCAAGCACAACAAATAAATGACATATATGTTCAGTTCTCAAATACAAAGACATGATTACATCTCTCTAGCATAGACAAATGAACATACATGAAATAAACCATCCACTGTGAGTACAGAAATATGAGGAAAAGAAATCTGAAAGCAAATAGTAAAAGAAGCTTATATATCTGAGAAGTCACTGAAAGTCTGAGAATACAAATATCAATAAGTCTCTCCAAAATCAAACCCTTGTTCTACATGAGTTCCAAGCTTTATATCCTTTACAACATCTCCCCCGATCCTAAGAAGCTGGGTCAAATTTACTCTAGATGGAAAATCCAAAAAAATATTTTTCAACAAACCAGGAAAAATCATTTTTAATTGGCCAGACTGCTAAAAAATGGGGCTCAGAGATGCATTCGATTATCCCAATCTGTGACACCTGTAGGAAAACTGAGAGAGGTTATTGTTCTCTGACGTGTTAGGAATAAAAAAGTATGATATTTTTGCAGAATCATTCTCCAGTCGCTCAGAATCATCATTTGAAAATAATGACTATGTACAATAAAAACGCAACTTTTGTTGAAACTGCTGAAAAAGAGGCTCAGAGATGGGTTCAGTTCGCTAGCTATGTGACACCTGTGTATAAACTGAAAGAGGTTATTTTGCATTGATTTGTTTGGAGCAAAAACCTCTCTCAGATATTTGAAATGCGTTTTGGTTTGACCGAGATCTGCATTTCAAAAACATGTGTCAACAGGCAGATTCTGGGATCCAAAAATTGGGGATCAGTGATGGATTCGATTCTCTTAAACTGCAACACCTATAGGAAAATTGGAAGAGTTTATTGTTATATGACATGTTAGGAACAAAAACCTCTGAGCGTTTTGCAAAAAGATTCTCCAGACGCTCAGAATCGTCATTTGAAAATGATGACTCTCGACAGTAAAAAACGCCACATTTCTTCATTATTTCCATCTTGCTGGCACCTTCAAAACTTGAACAACACATTGAAACAGATCCTATTAATTAAAAACCTTCACTTAAGAAACCATCCTCATGCCCTTTAGAGTGATAAAACTTGGATCTATGCGAAAATGACAATTTCCTATGATTTTTAAGCTTTCGGTAGCTAGTAGGTCTGAGCTTGATTTCTCTTAGCTACCGAAAGCTCTGTTTCGGTGGCTAATGACTGAATCTGACATGTTTTCCTAAGTCACCGAAATTGCAAAAACTGACCTTCCCTTAGCTTGAAGGATTTTTTTTATGAGATAAGCTACCGAAAAGTATTGAGAATGCCTCTGCTTTCGCTAGCTTCAAACAATTTTGCTTTTGACTTGTAAGCTGGCAAAACTTACCTTTCAGTGGCTAATGAACACCATTGTATTTGCCCAAGCCACCGAAAAATGCCCCCTAACTCACGATGTATGTCCTTTCACTTTCAGTAGCTAGGAGAGCCTCGAAAATTTCATTTAAGCTGCCGAAAACAGGGCTTTCGCTAGCTTAGGGACCGTTTTAAATAAGCGCTTAGCTACCAAAACCTGTCTTTCGAAATTTCTGAAATGAAAACCCAATCAAATGTTTTTCAAACTTTATTACATGCATAAAGATATAAAAAAATGAGCCTTAAAAATTTAGAAATGAATTTTCAAATGACCTCCCATCATCTAAAATAGATCAACTTGACGAAATTATTTGGGGAGATAACAATATTATTTACATATCTATTTGACTAACCCTAGATTTAAAATCATATAGGATGGATTATGATGATCTATAATCTAGGGTAAAAATGGTAATAATTGCTTTGTATCACCATCCATACCAAGAATATTTGCAAATTCAAGGATAATTTTAGGGGCGAAATTTAGCCCATGGGCTATTTTTCCATGTTTTTTCCAAAAAAACGATTCGCCAATTTGCATTTTTTGAAGCCGCATTGCGCCCAATTTTGATGGGGTAAACTTTTTTCACTCTAAAAATCGCCAAATTACTATATAAACTATATAAAACCCTTAGAAATTGAAATAATTTTAGAAAAATATCGCCAAATATTTTATAGTCGACATTTTAATAATTGGGAAGATTCGCAAAAGTTTATACACTTTTAAATAAGTATGGTTCCTTAAAATTATCCCGTTTTGCAATCCATGATTAATCCTGAAACTCTATTATATATTGGCAAAGTGATTAAAATCATTCATGCATATCTCAAATATCACTTGTAATGATAATCAATGTAATTTATGCACATTTATTTCCATAATATATATATAATTGTGACTTAGGCTAATTACTATTAAATATCATGAAATATGCAACAAAGAATACATGGCTCTATACACAAATGCCAACCACACACGTGGGGGTACCTCATCACTTGCACACTGCCACAACTATACACAAGTTAAGTTTTCTACTTTAAAGCATGACATGAGACTTCTTCCTCAATGTCGAATGCATCTAAACATGGGAACCCCAATTCTTTCCCGCGGGGGTACTTCTTCTGCTTTAGTGTGTGGTCACTTGCATGGCTCTATACACAGATTCCAACCACACACGCGCGGTTCTTCATGCAAAGAGGTATATAGGCATGCATAGTCTTAGATACTAGGTGTGAATGGATTCTATCATACACAAGGATCTCTCACTACCAATTGATGGTGTGAATGAATGTCCAAAACAACAATAGAAACTCACCCCGTCTCTTCACCTTCAACTTTACATGGGTTAGTCCAGTCCATGACTAAGTTATCTATTTCACACACGGGATGAACCTATCGTCAACCTCACACTTTCTTACCACTTGTTGAGGAATGAGAGCTAATGAAGACAATTATCATAAAAAAATAGAAAACAAGATGGCACAAAGAATACAACAAAACACCTTTTTTTTATTATTGTAAAACCTTGACAAAAATTCAAGGAAAAATCCATGGGGAAAGATATCAAGACTCTTATTGCTCACTGGTAAATATTACATATTCCACAACAGGGCTTACATAGAATTACACAAATGTATCTCAAGGTTACATTACTATATAGTATGTTCAATATGAATACTACCATTTCATGAATTGACACTTTTATATTAATGATGTAAGTAAATTTGGTTTCAGTACCATAGAATTTCCATCGTGGGTCATTGTTGTCACAATTCCAACAAATGGTACTCCCTTATACCATAAGGTGGATAAACACACAAATAAAATAAAAAAAAGTAGTTGCTTGCACATCAAATGGGTGAATATTCTAATAAAGACAAAATGGATATCTCCAACACCTTAAGGGGGGCGATATATTCTAAAAATTGTTAGTGATCAACTAAAACCATCACAGACATTGGATAAGTGAAAAGGGTTAGTGGGAAACCCAAACAACCACATCAGTTGATGAAATTAGTTAATGGCCACCAAATCCATTAAATGCATTGTATCAAACATAATGATGAAATACATATTGAAGGAGATCCCAAAGCTCAACCTAGAATCCCTTCAACATAGTTCTCACATTGCATGTGGCAAGGGGATATCGATGATGATATTCATGATTCAAGTTTCAAAATCCTATCAATCAAATTTCAATCAGCATTTGACAATTCCAAAATAACAACTATTCTCCTCAATAGGTTATCTACAATGTCATTGGGATGTTATTTAATGCATAATTGTGTCTAAATTCTTAGAGAACTTTGGTGATCCTATTTGTTCACTAATAAAATAATGGCGATCCTGCTTTTTCAGCGATTAGCATAAGGCACAGTCTTCTTCTAGCTAAATTACTTCGAAAATTATTAAAATGTTAACGTAAACAAGAAATATTCAGACCACTTCCAAAATTTTCCCTTTCTTTCAATGCTCATTTTAGATGAATCATTCAACATTTAAAATTGGTTGTATTCTTCATTCGATGTCTATGCACTAGTACTATTTTTTTTACTGATCTATAATTGTTTAGAATTATGATTAAAGATGGAATATTAGGTTGTGAATTCCTAGACAATCACAAAGTCAAAATCACCTCCTTAAGTGTTGACATCCCTATGTGTTAATAAAATATTGTCATTAACAAAACAAAAATATTTAATGTTCAATTCATATAATGAACATGTTTATATCACATTGCAAATTGTAAAGAGTGACTTATTAAAAAGCTAAATTGAACAAAACGTTCAATGTTCATTTCATACAATGAACATGTTTATATCATATTACAAAAAAAAAATCGGAGATAAAAAAAACCATATTTTTGTTATTTCCAAGAAATCAAAAAGTACATACCAAACCCGGATCTTTGAGAATCTTTCATCCCAATTACATATCGGAATCATAAGTTATAAACTTTTTTAATACAAGCTGTCCCAACAACATAGAGCTATACAAAAAACACCAAAAATGTTTTTCTAAACTAGCAAGACAACATCATATTACAAATTGTAATAATGATTAACTTCCACTACTGCCTTAACCCATTCACGTGAGTTTTTTAACTTTAATTTATAAAATGAGAAGTAAATTATTTAAATTTATTAAATAAATCTAAAAAGTGGATAAATTAAATTTTTTTTTTTTTTTCATCTGAAAAAAAGATAGTATTGTTATTCATACTAATCAAATAATACAAAATGATTAAGTTGGTATGACTTAAAATCTACAAAATAGATCATCTCCTCTCTTAATATATCAGGTATACCAATACCCTGCCCATACTTACAAGCAGAAAGAACTACAACACCTTCTGATTAAACTAGATCCCATCCCATACATAGATCACATAAAAACTGAAAATAAGGTCCCATGCCTAACATTCAAAATTTTTAAAAGATCCCATATTTGTAACTTGTGCTTCTTGTATCTCCTCCGAGTGAATAACTCCTTCACCATCCATTGCTTGCTTCGATAGTTTATCGGCCAGAGTATTATGCTGACGATTTATGTGATCAAAGGAAATATCAACAAAACATCGAATCTCTGCAGTAATTCTTTGACACCAATGAAAGAGTGAGATAACATTGACTTTATATAGGCCACTAGCCCATTTATTAGTCACTCTGGAGTCACCAAACACTGTGATCTCATATAGCCCAAAGGAGTTTGCTACTTTTAATACACACCTTAAAGCCAACAATTCAGATATAAAAAGTGTTTTCATCTTTAAAATTTAAAATACTGACATAGTAATTAAAAATTGTTATTAAATCTATAATATATACGGTTTAATTAAAAAATTAAATAATTAGAAATTTCAATATTAATTGGATGATAATTTTAAGGAATCAAGCTTTTCCTTGCTCTTTGTTTAGCTCAACGTTTTTATTGAATTTATTATATATATATATATATATATATTATATAATCGTTCCGCGTGATTATAATGTTCTGTATATCTATACATGGTAATGGGATCTAGGCTCTTCCATTTATGTTTCATTGTATCTTACAGTTTTAACTGAAAATACGATATTTAAGACGCATCTCAGAATTTTATGACTTAGAAAATGCAATCCATGGTTTTCTCCTCTCCAAGAGAATTGACCCACAGCATATTCAAATACCATCTATGTAAGGACTACAATCCGTGCAACATACTATTGATGAAAACCATAGAATTTTGATATACAGGTTTCAAACGAGAGTTAACGCGAAAAACGTGGCGTTTAGTTAACGCGGAGACAGCTCCCCCATGTTTATGCCAAATCTTTAAATGGAAATCAATCTGACAATTTTATCAGGTTGGTAACACTAATTACAGCGATCGTCAAACTGACATGATGACGGATAGATAAATGCTGAATGAACCAAAATGCAGTAAAAAGTACTAACTAGTCATCCAGCTACAGAAATGCTAAATTAACATACAAAATTTTACCAGAAAATGATTATTATAAAGAAGGGACAGTTACTTGGTCTTTGTTGAAAAGTGATTTCATTCAGGTGCAAACCATTAAGCTAAACACATCACGTTAAAAATCATGGAAGTCCTCAGAAAAATAGTATGCAATTAAGTACGCTGTTTCCCTAATAGAGGACTCCAAACAGTTTTGGTGGCCCCATACTGATCTCCTCTGTTGTCGATTTTTGATCTGTTCATGACGATCAACGGAGGATTCCTGGTTTTGTGCCTACTAAAGAGAATGTTATCTATGCTGCGTTCTCTAGTCCACGGTTGAGTTCTCTCTTACACACATGGTTAGTCTAATCCACGGCTGAGTTCTCTCTTGAACCTCCCTAAGAGCAAAACAAGATGGCACAATAACATAAAACAAGACACAAATTTGGTGTGGTAAAACCTTGACAAAAATTGAAGGAAATGTCCATGAAGCAAGATATCGGTATTCTTATTGTTTTATGGTAAGGATTTTACATATGTTACAGTGGTAAGGATTACATATTACATATGTTACAGTGGGGATTAGACAGAATTAAAAAAGTAATTGCTTGTATTTCAAATGAGGGAAAACTTTAATGAAGACAAAATGGCACTTTAAGGGGATAATATATTTTGAAAATGGTTAGTAATTAATCAAAACCATCATAGACATTGAAAAAGTGAACACATCAATTGGGAATATTAGTTAGCATAAATCAAAATCACCAAATACATGGTATCAAATATATTGATGAAAGACATACATATTGAAGAAAAACCCAAAGCTGAAGCTAGAATCCCTTCAACATACTTTTCATGTTGTATGTGACAAGGTGATATTGATGATGATATTAAGGATTGGAGTTTCAAATCCCTATCAATCAAAATTCAATCAGAATTTGATAATTCCAACATTATGATTGGTCTCTTCAATAGGCTATCTACAATCTCATTGGGATGTTGTTCAATGCATAATTGTGTCTAAATTTTTAGAGAACTTTGGTGATTGCGTCGAAGAGGCGCATTCTACATCCCAGTAGGGGATGTGTAACTCCTTTAGTGCTCATCGTGAACCTGACACGTGTCCTTTTTAAAAAAAAAAAATTATAAAAATAACATGATATGTATATTTTTTTTAAAATAATAAAATATTATAAAAATAACATGTAGGATCAAATTAGATTTAAACATTTACAATGACATATAAATATAAAACTATAAAAATGCTTCCTCAACATTTACACTCTAAAAATAAGTTTGTATCTCGAGAGATTTGATCCCTCTCAACTTTTGATAAATCCTTTTTAAAATAGAACTATGCTAGTGTTATTTGTTCACTAATAAAATAATAGTAATACTGTTTTTTCACTTTCAAAATTTTCCTTCTTTATCAAAATTTATTTTCGATGAATGAGCAAAAATATTCATTGTTCAATTTATATAATAAACATGTTTATATCACCTTGCAAATTGTAAGAATAACTAATTAATAACATATAGTTAATAATTAATTAAAATTAAAAAAATTTCAATTTTCAATTTATATAAAAAACATATTTATATGACATTGCAAATCTTAAAATTTAGTTAATAATTATAAGAGTGACTAATTAATCTTTTAGTTTAAAAAAAAATTTCAATAATAATTGGATGATATTTTAAGGAATCAAAATTTTCTTTTTATCTCTTCGTTTTTATGAGTATTGTCGATGAGGTGATCATAAGATGTGACCAAAATCCCCTGCGGTTAATGAGGTCAAAATAGGGAAGTAGATCAAAATCCGCTGCGCTGCGGATGAGGTTCATAGATCGGTTTAGCAATTATGCTAACCATGAAGTTTTTATTACAGTAGAGAGCTCGTACCATGGCCTGCGGGACCAAGAGTGTTGGGGTGGAGGGTTATGGAGGTTGCTTGAGTGATATGATTCTCACAAAGATAGGGTGAGTAAGTAATAAGGGAGTTTTGGGAGATATGTTATGTTTTTCTATTTCATTAAGTCTATTTTAATTTATTATTTATGTCACGTTTATAAAGTATATGATGAAGTTAATGCATAATTTGTATGAATGGTTGTATATTAGACTCTAGATAATTAAATAACAACATATCGTAATTTGGAACTTGAATGTATTGGTGATGTTATGAAATCTCTTGAGTGTGATCTTATGAAAACTCTTTCCTGTGGCTCGTTCTTCCATTTGTTTACATGTGTTTACATGGTACAAAAAGTAACTAAAATACAGTTCACATGTTTCATTTTATGTTCCAGTTTGAGCTGAAAATATGATAATTACGACTTAGAGGGTTTTCTCGCCTCTCCAAAAGTGACGAAGAAGTGAATTGACAAAGTAAAGAAGAAGTGAATTTACGCACAGCATATTGAAATACAATCTATGCAAGGTCTGCAATCCCTGCAACGTACTATTGATGAATATCATAGAATTTTGATATACAGGTTTGAAACGAGAGTTAACGCGAAAAACGTGGCGTTTTAGTTAAAGGGGAGACAGCCTCTCCACGTTTATGCCAAATCTCCAATTGGAAATCAATTTGACAATTTTATCAAGTTGGTATCAGTAATCAGAGCGATGGTCAAACTGACATGATGGATAGATAAATGCTCAATAAACCAAAATGCAGTAAAAAGTAACTAATCATCCAGATACTGAAATGGTAAATTAACATGCAGCATCGTATTGATATAGTTTTCGTAGAATCAAGGCAATCGCCTAAAAAATTTTAGCAGAAAATGATGGTGATCATAAGCTACTTGGTCCCCGTCAAGAACACATATTTGTTGAAACCAGTCAAGAAGTACAGATATTTGTTCAAACCTTATTTCATTCAGGTGCAAACCATAAAGCTAAACACATTACCTTAAAAATCATGGAAGTTCTCTAAAAGGATAGTATGCACTTCTGCTGAAGGAAGTACCCTGTTTGACTAATACAGAGGGACTCCAAACAGTTTTGGTGGGCTCATTCTGATCTCCTCTGCAACGTCTGTCATTGAACTACAGGGACTGGGGTTGTCGACTCTTGATCTGTCCATGTCGATCGACAGAGGATTCCTGGTTTTGTGTCCACTAAAGAGAATGATATTTCTGCTGCGAACAGTCTGCAGGCGAGCGATCTCCGATAGAAGCATCAAATTATTTCTTCTTAATATTTCGTTCTCGATTAAGAAGAAATAATATGAATGATATTTCGACAGAGAAGGGGCCGCTGGCGCAACGTCGGAGTCATCAACACTCAATCCAGACTTCTCGATTAATGATGATGATTTATCATATTCCTTCTGTGACGCCTGCGTGGTGGAGGTAGTGGACGGCTTTCTTCTCTGGATATGAGAGAGGAGATGCGTCTGGCATATTGCATTCATGTGTGGCGTGTGATAACTGGCACTAAAATAATTTTGGATGGATTTCTACCAGAGAGGTCGTCACTTCCCTCAATAATTTTGGAGGAAGCGAGTCAAGTTCCTGCAACACCTTCTCTATGTCGCGAACCAGCCGTTCCGCGAGACTCCGGTTGAAATCTTCGCGAACCACAACGCGCAGAAGGGTGAGATGTTGTGCGTTGGGAGCCATGGTGTACACGGGCATGATCCACCCGAACCTTCTCAGTTGATCAGAGATCTCATAATCGTCATGCTTGCTATTTTCCTTGAGTGAGAATGCCACCAGAGGGACCCCGACATCTTTCGACAGGATGTTGAACCTCCCGGTCCTCACCAAGCCTTCGGCCTGAGTCTTGGCGTTTGTCGTGCAGTTTCCCATGATGCTCTGATAACCAAACAACAAACAATTTAATGCTCGTCACACACTGTAATTTGAAAGAGCTTACAACTGAATGAAATATAAATAATGAAGGTTTGAGAGGTGACAACAAACCTTGAGCCCAGACGTATGAGTTGGTAATATTGAGCAATTATTTGGCTGGCTCCTACAGGGTTACAAGGTAAGGGATTTAATTCAAAGATTCTTTCCCAAAACAAAAACATCTTTCATGTATCCTATTGAACTACTGAATTGGAAGGAGCATCAAGATATATTTGGTAAAGAAAATTTAGTATTACCTTTGGAGAAGTTTAGGGTGAAGGTGGGTTGATCGACGCCCAAATAGTTCATGTGAAATATGAGTTCTTCAGGGAGGTCATGCTTTGCTCTCCAGATAACCCACCCAATTCCGGCATAGACGAGGCCATACCTGTTCCCGCTCACGTTGATTCTCGTCACCAAGGGAATCCGTAAATCCCATTCCAAATCCGGTTAGAGGAACGGTGCAATAAACCCGCCGCTCGCTGCGTCCACATGTATGGGTGTGTTCCACTTGCAACGAAAACAATGGAAACGACCAGAGTTTATATTCCACCCACAACACATGAAGGTCACGTTGATGTTTACATCAATAAAGTTTATGTCCCACCATATTGAATGGAGACAATGTGCCGCTGCAAGAAAAAAGCAGCGAGAAATTGTCAACCCTATGCTAAGATTTCCTAGGTGTGGCGCAAAAAAGACAAGAAAATGGGTATCCTAGATTACAAGGGTTAAGATCAATATAATAATAATTAAGATTGTTTCAATAGAATTCTTCCATCAAACCCATATCAGCTTATATCTAAGGATACTTAACAGGATCCATGATATAATAATCCTCCCCAAGCTTAACTTCCTTGAGCTCCACTTAAAAATAAAGAGCAAATTTCTCCCAACACACCTGCAATTGTAGCGCACAGTCCAATTGTAATAAGAATTCCAATTGTAAGAAGAATGTCAAATCTAAGCAAAAATTCCCACTTTTTCCCATATTTTCAAAGAGAAACAAGTAATCAAGCCTTTTAAGTGTGATCCATCTAGCACCAATACATTCTACAACATTAGGTGCATTGAATCTAAAGACTAGGCCAAACCCAACTAAATTCTTAAGCGCTAGGCCAAATCCACATAGCATTGGATCGATTTGCACAGATTGTGAACTCCACATATGCAACCTGAGCTTCATTAAGGGTGTGTGCAAGAAGATGAGGGTCACTTTAGATGCAATGCTACTTTTTTCAAATCTCGTTCCTGATACCTAAAACATAACGCGTTTCTGATATTTACCACCTGCCATGGTGAGACCCGAGCCTAACATGTCATTGGACATGTAGGCTAGGTAACAATAACGCGTACGCGTTATGTAGTTAAAAAACGCGTACGCGTTATGTAGTTAAAAATCGTGTACGCGATATGTAAAACTAAAAATGAATTTAAAAACACAGTCGGCCGAGCGCGACACTCACGCATCAGAAACGTGAATAGAGGCGAAATTGACCCTGGACGAAGACGGTTTGTGGCCCACTCAACTATCCGTGTTGCTCGATTTAGCTGGAGGGGAGACAAATTCACCGGTGCATTCTCATCTAGTCAGGTAATTCATTCACCCAAATCATTTTTTTGTGATTTTTTAATCCAAATTACTATTTTTTTATTGTTTAACCTAGTTTTGTAATATTGATCAAATTGGGAATAACCCAATTTTTAATTAAATTCACACCTCAAAATGAAACCCTTTTCAAAAAACTCAAAACTTCATAATCAAACCAAAAATTGAAAAAATTAAAACTCCCCCCTTTCTACAATGTATTCATCTAAGTCACCCGACACGAGGACACGGGACACGAGTGTCCCCACCAGGCTTCAAATTTGAAGCATTCAGGCCACTTCAAATTTTACCCACACATCATAGAAGGCCACTTCAAATTTTACCATGCAAAAAAAATTTAATTTCATGGTAAGCCCTTCAATAATTAAATTAACCACTACTGTTTAAAATTGGAACAGAAGGGTAGCTTCAAATTTCACCCATCAACAATTTTTAGTGGGAAATTGGGAATGCGGCTACTAGCTAGGTGACTTGGGAGTGGGACTCGCTTACTCTCCAATATCCACGTGTTCGATCATCCATGGATCATGGACCATTGGGCCTCTAATAATATCATTGAGCAACTTACGTGGACGGGCTTACACTGAGTAGCCCATGGCTTGAACGCTTCGAAGTTCTCGTGTTTGTAGCGAGCGCTTACGTGTTTAACACATTTAATGGCATCAACAAAATTATTAAACCTGGAAGGTGGCTCATACGTGTTGTTGCTAGCGGGCTTACCAAGTTACAAGTTATCAAATACCAATTCATGAATGCTGACTCCGTGAGTTAATTGAGTATTCAATGTATAATATATTATGTTAATATGCCCCTGCGAATTTGGCATTTCAGACAAAATCCACAATCCATAAACTTCTTGTAATGTTGCAAGTTGTTGCTCCTGCCCATGGCCCCTACCTATAGACCTGTGTTTTCTTTGTTGTATCAAGTTAATCCTACCATCTACGGCTCCCAGCCTCACACCCTGTGTTTTCTTTGTTGTATCAAGTCAATCCTGCAGCTCCCAAGTTCCACCTTTTGTTTTCTTTGTTGTATCAAGTCAATGCTGGAATTCCATGCTTCCATGGCTCCGACCATATTGCATGAATAGAAACAAGCTTTTTCTTATACCCCTATTCCACTGTGGTTGAGCTACTTCCAAGTTCCACCTACCCTATCTCCTCCAGTCCTCCAGGATAGTTTGCGGAGCGAAGCTGGCAATGCCATCCTGCCATAAACATATTTAAAGAAATTCGTTTTCTTTGAGGAGCTCAACTTCAAGGCTGACTAGATTTTTGACATCCTATGAATTTACAGGTCTGCTATATCCACTGAAAAATAAAGCCTCTCAACTTTACTACGTTAGTAAACATTGAAATTTTGATGTACTATTACATTTTCAAATGAAAAGAATAACTTATTATTAATAAAAAAATCAAATCATATTAATATATTAATGAATTTGAATTTAGCTTCCCAATATTAAAATAAATTATACATTTTAAATGATCCACAACCAAATATTATCCTGAGAAGGAAATGGAAAAAAAGGAATTTCCTCAACACAACATGCTATTTCCTTATGATGATGCTTTTACGTTTATGATTACCAACCTTGGAATCAGGTTTGGTCATCCGAAGGTGTAATATCTTCTAAGCTAAGTCAATAGGTAGGGATGTTGGTATTGATATAATTATGACAAAGTTTTATAAAGGATTAGGAACAATTCCGTTGGCTTGTAGATGACATATTTATGGATAAAAAGCTTGTTGTTATGAGATAATGACATCATGCCTCAAAAACATGTCCCATACAATCTAATGTTAATGGGCGCTCTACATAGAAATTGGAATGTCAACATTTGTGAGTACAATAAATGTGTGGATAATTTTGGCCTACTACAACTTTAATATATTGAGTGGATTGATAACCTTCACAATTATATAAGAGATTGTAGCTATGACTAGGAGGAGAGTTAACAATGCAACAAAATCAAGTAATCGAATTTTGTGCATAAAATGAACATAAGACTCCCACCAAATTTCACTGAATCTACGTATTAACAAAAGAACTCATCGTTTCACGGGATTCCACCCCATCAATCCTTTTAACAGTAATGGCCATAACAGTTGCTACAACCCTAGCGCGAGAAAAATCAATCGAGCTACGCATGACAATACTTGAAACCAGACTTTTTGAACTCCTTATTACGTCATAGGAATCAATACTACTTTCTCCACAACATGTGGCACCCTCAATATCTTCCATCACCGCAATTTACATTTGATAAAAAACTTGTTCCCAAATAGTAATTACCCCATTCTTTGCTCTAAAAAGGCCTCGGTTAACCTAGAATCCAATCCATACAACATGAACACATCCATATATAAACATAGAATAAATATTAATAAATTTCTCATAGCCCTTCAATAGTGTTCAATATCTCATAGCCCTTCATAGTGAAATGGGACCCCACCCTTCAAATTTGATCCCTGGTCCCCACTAGACACGGTGACCCCCGGAATTATGACACGTAGGACACGGTGACCCCCGGAATTAATATATTTTTAAAATATATTAAAATTTAAAAATATAGACATATAGATCATCCAATAAAATTTAACATTTACAATTACAAATATTCAATAGAAATTACATTTACAATTACAAATATGAAATATCCAATAGAAATTAGATCATTCACAAATCACAACACATTTGTCATTCACAATCACAAAACACAATGAGACATTGAGACACATAGATGCAAACTCATCACTGCCTTGATCCTCCTCCTCCATGCCTGAATCAACAAACTCATCACTGCCTTGATCCTCCTCCTCCTCCTCTCTGCCAATCTGACTAACTTACTTTTTAATTGTCAAATGTTTAATTTTAAGTTTTAAATGTATGTAAGTAAATGCCATTAAATTGCTTATGTGAGTTTGATTTAATACATGTTCAATTTTGAAGAGACGTCATTATATACCATGTATATGTTTCTAATGATTTTCGTATTAATGTCTTTATTGCAGTTGCGGCTATGGATGCCAATGCCGAAATATTGATTGAGATTGCCCAATTGAGGGGCATAAGTGCAGCTTTTAGTGGTGGCGACAGGATTCGCCGTTCACTTGCATCAACCTTGGATGCAATTGTGGACACAATTTCACAATCTACGAATGTCCTATATGATATTGCATCTTACAGAGAAAGAAAAAGACAACAATATGCTGATGGACTAGATTACAATGCAGTAAAAAAGTTGAAAATATCCAAAGAGGTTATATTTGCATTGTTTAGGGACCCTCGGACGGGGGAAATCCCTAATGCAAGCAAGCCGCATATCTCCATTGAGTGGTGCACGTTTCAACCATTTGTTGATAACTGGATGGACAGATGGTACATGGTTTTTGATATGCCACCACACAACAACAGGGAAATTCCCTTATATTTCCTTCGAAAGATGTACGCAGAGTTCGTGTTGCATAAACACGTTAACTATTTTGACATCTTACAGTTCCAGGGGATCGGTGGGGGGATGCCCCAAAACCGACCCAATGCCAGGCTTCGAGACCAGGATCGCCCTATCCCTGCACCTCGCAGGCAGTTGCCTGGGCCATATGTCCCACCAGCACATCGCATTATTCCGCAGACACGGGATGCAATTTTGAGTTTGGCACAGGCAGTTGTTCGCCATGGCAGGATGGTTCAACATATGGGTGAGGAAGGGACATCTGTCCCTGGTGTGGTACATACACCAGCTCGTCACCATGCAGGACCATCAGCTAGTGCAGGACCATCAGGACCATCCACTAGTGCAGGACCATCAGGACCATCCACTAGTGCAGGACCATCAGCTATTCCCCATCCTAGTACTGATCCTCACGAGTGCACGTCATGTGGTCGTCCCTGCTATGGTATTGCCTCAGATGTTGCCTTCAGTGGCTTTTTGAGAGAGGTATCTTGATGGTTAATTGTAATAAATTCTTCATTTATTTTCGTCTTTGTACACATATATATAGTTTGAGCTAATATATTAATTTTGTGAACTTGCAGTTGATGATGATTGCCGGCAGTGACGCCCCAGAGCCGGATGTTCCAGACTCTACAGGGGGGCATGATGCTACCCATTCGGTAGGCCCATCTTATATACCACCTATTGCCGTATCTCACACCGAGGTAAACATTTTAAAATTTCAGTTTTTTAATACTTGTTAATTTGTTAATTTCCACATACTTTACATTTTAGTTCATTAATGCTATATACGGTCTAATATTTACAATTATTAAACTTGCAGATGGCAGATCCTTCACAGGGGAAACGTAATGTGGAGGTAGTACCCATGGTCATACCGTCCCCTGAAACGTCTGGGCTCCAGGTAAACAATTAAAAATGACATTTTTTAAATACATGTTTGTTTGTTGAATCATGCATGTCTAACTACATGAACACTTGCTGACTGTAGGCACCATCCGACACATCTGGCCCATTGCCTGGATTTGCATCTCCCTCCAGGCCATTCGTGAACAAGGGTCGTGTGTATGTGAGGCGTTCTACTCCGAGAAAGACTCCAGCTGCCCACGACCATGGGCTTACTCACACCACGGTAATGTATATCCTTCGATGATATTTGTTGTTTAACTTGAAATCCAGTGCATAAATCGTTTTTGTTAATGTTTGAATTGCATGTTTACTGCAACAGGAACCCGAGTTGTCTGCTGAGAACCTTGCATCGATGGTTGATGCAGCAGTTAGTGCCGCATCTGCAGTGGCGACTGATCACACACAGGTATGTAACTATTTCAACATTATCTTTACATAGTTTATTATTGTTGGACCTATTGTTTATTCATGCATTTCTAACTATTTCAACATTTTTTCATTGTAGCCACCACCAGCAGGAGCAGTGCCTGGCCCCCCTGGTTCGACCATCCTGGATGTTCAACCGACGGCTCCATCTGCTACACAAGCAACGCAATCTCCTTTGTCAGTTGAGGTGAGATGTCCTTCAGTGACCAACTGTTTCATGCACTTTCCATGCACCAGTTGATAATTGTTGAGCTAATGTATTAGTGTACATAGTTAGTTGAATTTAACAATTGATATTTAATTTGCAGGATCCAGGGATGCACATTGATCCTAGGGATGTGCCTAGAGGATCAACCTCGGGAAAGAACAAGAGAAAGCTTGAGTTTTGATAGTTTTGGATAGTTTTGGACACATGTGCTTTTGGATACTTTTGTATATATATGTACTTTTCGATACATTCAGTTTTGGAGACATGTACATTGACTTTATTGTGCATGTACTTTTGGAAACATGTACATTGACTTCATTGGATACATGTACTTTTTGATACTTTTGGATATACATGTACTTTTGGAGACATGCACTTTTGGAGACTTTTGGATATACATGTACTTTTGGAGACATGCACTTTTGGATACTTTTGGATATATATGTACTTTTGGATACATGTACTTGTGTCAATCTAATGTGTTGATGTGTAATTTAATCAAACTAAATGCAATACAATGTTTTCAAGGTTTCAACGAACTCACTCATGCACACCCATTGCCATCAACTACCAATGAAAGTCTAACATTATGAGGTTCTTCTTTAAAAATGGGTAATATTTCCTTGATGATCGTAAATTGAGAACCATTTGTAGCCACTCATATAATACCATCTTAACTTATCTTTGTACATGATAATCCATATAATGTGCTATGTTTTTTAACCTAAACAGTCATCAAAAACCTATAATTATAGGGATATGACAAAGAACCTTATGGGGCACCTTATATATTAACCTTGTGTATACATTAGGATCTTTGTCATACCATTGTTTGAAATGTCATTCAATACCTTCAATTTTATCAACATCAAATTAGTAGACAAAGTGACTCATCTTTGATCTCTTGTATAGGCCTTTGTGTGCCTTATCAATAAGATGTACATCATGAATATTATCATAGGTCTCATACATAGGTGCATCCTCATCCATGCAAACAAAGGTGTCATGGATCAACCTATTATCCCTTTATTCTCAATAATATTAGTATCATTATCTTCCATAGGATCAAATTCAACTCCATCACCCCCATTATTGCTACTCTAAATTGCAGCCTTAGGAGTTTTGATCATGTGTTTTTGTCTCTTTAGGAGTTTTGAAATATTATACTCTTTCAAAAATAATATGGAAGTTCAAATATTTAAAAGTGGCTTAAATTATAAAATGGGCGGAAATTCACCAAGTGTCCCTGAACGACATTTTCATGCGACTTGCAACTCGACATAACTCGGAAACCGGACGTCGGACCGACGAACCGTCGACTCCGTTGGTCTCCTGGCGTGCGATTACCTCTAGGGGCCCTCTCCCTCGTCTCCCCATGGCCCAGTGGCTTCATTGTGCATTCATTTCGTAAACTAGGGTTTTGCTCAGTTTAATTGCATGCAATCTCGCATTGGTGGGTCAACTCTGCAAAAAACTCCCCCGAGCCAGTGTTGGCAGTGTTCCCACGTCGGCATTGCCCACACACACTTGCGGGAGCCAACGGCACGCAATCTTCCTGCTCCGTTTGCTTTTTGGCTCCCGGACGGAAATTCACCAAGTGTCCCTGAACGGCATTTTCATGCGACTTGCAACTCGACATAACTCGGAAACCGGACGTCGGACCGACGAACCGTCGACTCCGTTGGTCTCCTGGCGTGCGATTACCTCTAGGGGGCCCTCTCCCTCGTCTCCCCATGGCCCAGTGGCTTCATTGTGCATTCATTTCGTAAACTAGGGTTTTGCTCAGTGTAATTGCATGCAATCTCGCATTGGTAGGTCAACTCTGCAAAAACCTCCCCCAAGCCAGTGTTGGCAGTGTTCCCACGTCGGCATTGCCCACACACACTTGCGGGAGCCAACGGCACGCAATCTTCCTGCTCCGTTTGCTTTTTGGCTCCCGGACGGAAATTCACCAAGTGTCCCTGAACGACATTTTCATGCGACTTGCAACTCGACATAACTCGGAAACCGGACGTCGGACCGACGAACCGTCGACTCCGTTGGTCTCCTGGCATGCGATTACCTCTAGGGGGCCCTCTCCCTCGTCTCCCCATGGCCCAGTGGCTTCATTGTGCATTCATTTCGTAAACTAGGGTTTTGCTCAGTGTAATTGCATGCAATCTCGCATTGGTAGGTCAACTCTGCAAAAACCTCCCCCGAGCCAGTGTTGGCAGTGTTCCCACGTCGGCATTGCCCACACACACTTGCGGGAGCCAACGGCATGCAATCTTCCTGCTCCGTTTGCTTTTTGGCCCCCGGACGGAAATTCACCAAGTGTCCCTGAACGGCATTTTCATGCGACTTGCAACTCGACATAACTCGGAAACCGGACGTCGGACCGACGAACCGTCGACTCCGTTGGTCTCCTGGCATGCGATTACCTCTAGGGGGCCCTCTCCCTCGTCTCCCCATGGCCCAGTGGCTTCATTGTGCATTCATTTCGTAAACTAGGGTTTTGCTCAGTGTAATTGCATGCAATCTCGCATTGGTGGGTTAAACTTGCTCACCTTGCAAACATCATCCATCAAACAGAAATTTGATGGAGTTGAAATCAATGGATTGCTTGTCACAATAGGCATTCATAAGTTTGCGTAATTGAATACTCCTCTTAATCCCTAAAAAATACTTCATTCCCATCCTGCAGATCCCAAACAATGTCAAAGGTAAGAAGGATTTCCATATAATCCAAATATATGTTTTTTTTCAAATATATTTTACATGGAAACATAGCAAAATGGAATCTAATATTTCGTTTGCATTCGGAAGAAAAGATTGGCAAGGCCAACATTGGCTTCCTTTTGGATTAATATCTCCATTTATAATTCCATAGATTTATACAGTTGTCTTAATCCTAACTGTATACATTGCATGAGAATAAACACCATCAATCTCATTTTTGAGACTTGGTTGTCATGTTAATGCAAATGTAAATGTAAAGGTTGCCTTTACAGGACTTTTGAAACTGAGTGTGGGAAAGGGGATCATGATCGAGATGTTGTGTAGGTAAAAATTATATTCTGCAGGTAAAAATGGAAGTTTACAAGAAATTCTCTCATTAGTTACACAAAATCTATTGTTGAATGGTGTTCTTCAATAATTGTAGATGGAACAAGAAGACGAGATATTTTTGGGAGGTGGTTGATGTAGATCAATCACATAGAATAATGCATGGAATTTGTGGATTTCATTTAGTTTGAAACTCAAACAATGTTATAGTAGAAATATGAACAAGAAAATTCTATCACTCGCCATTATTCTAGGTATAAATATTGAATTATCCTAGTTGGATGAGGAATAATCAACCATTTCACCACATTATGATCATGTCTCAAATCTTGTACAACCAAGTTTTGTGAATATGAGATTAAATCTTATCAACTAGCATGAATACATTACATTTTGTCTATTTAGTGGACTCACACGTTGGAACTGATGTTTTTTAAAATGAACATATATGCAATGGTTTCCCTGAAAGATAATTAATGGGGCACTCACTATTTGTTGGCATGTTCCTTAAAGGCGAACCAAACCCTCATGTCTCACTAATAGATGACAATGGTGATCAACTTGTAATCAGTTTGATGGTTATTAAAGGATAATATCTAACATTGGATGACCAAACATGGAAGAAGGTTGGTTATGTATTTCAAGATTAGACTAGTTGAATCTATATACCACTTTACAAACTTAGTTTTCGATACAAACCTCAAACTACAAACAATGCCAAGGAAGCACCCATCAAAGGTATGATACTTCAAGCCTCATTGTGAACATGAAAAGTTAATGGAGATCATTAGTAATAGACATGATCCAAATGGTCTACTTAGATGACCATAGGTAAGTAGATAAGTAAGATTGCCTAACATGGTCACTCTTGTGTTATATTCCAAGGTATATGGGTTGTTTGTTATTTTTGTTAATTTTTCAATTCATTTATGTAGATTACTCATATTAAATTGTTTATAATGAATTAGTCTAATAATGGTGTCCTTGTATGTGTCCAGATTATCCAAAGAATCATAAGCACATGAAATCCCATCAATAAGAACAATGGTCTTTTTCAACACCACCAAAGAAAAAATCAGAAAAATGAAATGACCTACTTCAAAAATTATTTTATTACTTATTGTGCATGGTCCATCAAACAAAAGGTAAACAAACACAATTATATGGCCTACAATGTAGGTCTTTTGATGCTCTATTTCACAAGGTTTTAACAAACACACTTGTTGTGATCATCATTAAAGTCTACAATTTATTTCAATGAATGTGCCAAATTGACCTAACAACATAGGAAATTGAAAACCACATCCATTGAAAGGAATAATTCAGTTTTTTTTGTCATGAATTAATTTACTATCATGGATTTATGGCTCCCGGCAGTGTTCCCACGTCGGCATTGCCCACACACACTTGCGGGAGCCAACGACACGCAATCTTCCTGCTCCGTTTGCTTTTTGGCTCCCGGACGGAAATTCACCAAGTGTCCCTGAACGACATTTTCATGCGACTTGCAACTCGACATAACTCAGAAACCGGACGTCGGACCGACGAACCGTCGACTCCGTTGGTCTCCTGGCGTGCGATTACCTCTAGGGGGCCCTCTCCCTCGTCTCCCCATGGCCCAGTGGCTTCATTGTGCATTCATTTCGTAAACTAGGGTTTTGCTCAGTGTGGGAGTGTGCAATTTTTGCACACAGGGGTCAACTTTGGAAAATCATCCACCGAGCAAGTATGGCTAGTGTTCCTAGCCCGAACCTATCTAGACACACCTGCAGGACTCCCCGGAACCCGGTTTTGTTGCATGGTTGGAGTTCTATGCCCCCGGTAGGTATCCAGCAGGTGTCCCTGAAGGCCTTCTGGTAGTGAGACGGGACGAGCCATAGAATGAAGACCGTGGCTCGGATCGACGAACCGTCGACTCTGTTGGATTCAGCACACCGGGATAGTGCCAGGGATGCCCCTCCCCTCCTACCCGGTGGCCCATGTGTCACCTTGCAGGTCCATCTTGGAAACTAGGGTTTTGCTCAGTGTGGGAGTGTGCAATTTTTGCACACGGGGGTCAACTTTGGAAAATCATCCACCGGGCAAGTATGGCTAGTGTTCCTAGCCCGAACCTGTCTAGACACACCTGCAGGTATCCCCGGAACCCGGTTTTGTTGCATGGTTGGAGTTCTATGCCCCCGGTAGGTATCCAGCAGGTGTCCCTGAAGGCCTTCTGGTAGTGAGACGGGATGGGCCATAGAATGAAGACCGTGGCTCGGATCGACGAACCGTCCACTCCGTTGGATTCAGCACACCGGGATAGTGCCAGGGGTGCCCCTCCCCTCCTACCCGGTGGCCCATGTGTCACCTTGCAGGTCCATCTTTGAAACTAGGGTTTTGCTCAGTGTGGGAGTGTGCAATTTTTGCACACGGGGGTCAACTTTGGAAAATCATCCACCGGGCGGGTATGGCTAGTGTTCCTAGCCCGAACCTGCCTAGACACTTTGGAAACTAGGGTTTTGCAGGTCCATGATGATGATGATGGTGATGATGATGAATATGTTGATGATGATGGCTTGGTCTAAGGTGGTGCTCTCAACTAGCTAATTCATTATGAAATATTTAACAAGACATGAATTAAATTTAATATAAGTGTATTATTTAATATAGTGAGCATGAATTGAATTAATTTTGTTGGGTGAAGCCAATAACCAACATGATGAACATAATATAATTTTAGGGTTTACTGATCATATGTAAAAAATGGATTAAAAAACACAATTATTATAATTTTAGTTTAATGTTTATCCACTTTAATCCATATATTTTTTAGTTTTGACTATGAATACACAATAATTATTATATATATATGTGTGTGTTTTTGTGTGGATAACTTAGAGATGTATAATAAAAATGGGTAAAAGGTGGTTGTCACTAGAGACTTTCATAGTTGTATAGTGAAAATGTAATAGCTATTAAAATTTGGATTAGAAAATTATTAAAGAAAATAAATTCTATAGAAATGGGTAAAAGGTGGTTGTCGCTAGATTAAGAGAGACTTTCATAGTTGTATAGTGTACAATTGTCTAGTGGTTATGGTAGTGATGTGTAAAATCTTATGATCACATGAAAGAGATCACAAATAGGTTCATAAAACTAAGAACAACAATACTTTGAGCAATTTTTCAAAGGAAACTAGAATAGAGCCAGTAAAGAGAAAAAAATACTAAAAACTTGATTTCATACTAAAATGAATGAAAAATGGTTTTACATAAAGAAATTTGAATTACTCAAGGAACCAATTCGATTGTCTAGTGATTCATAAGGATTTAGTTGGGCTTAACATAGAGCTTAAATGCCCTTAAAGTTAGCTAAGCAACCCCTCAAACATGATTAATATATGGTTTACTGATCATATGAACATAATATAATTTTAATCCATCTCTTGTAAATTTGGCATATCAAGAACGCAAAATTGACATATTCATATGAAACATACATGTGAAAATTGAGCATATATCAATATTCAATTACAAATAGTGAAAATAGTATAGTATTAAAAGTATGTAACGTACCTCATCATGCTAGATCCCACCTATTATCATACAACCAAGCCCTCCGGATCATCTCTTATACTGATGGTCTCCATTAGTCTCTCGTGCTCTGTATCCGGTAAGAAGTAGCGTACCTTCGATGTATTTCGACTAGGCATTGTTCGTACCTGAAGGTTTGTGCCAATGATTAAGTTGGTAAAGTGATATACACTTGCACCTGGTTTGTAATCCTTGTAAACATATCCACCCTTCTTTCTTCCATTGTTGTCCCGTGTCAAGTATTCACCTTTAACAACCATAGACCCAGTTGGAAAGTGGTTGTTTTCATCGTCAGTCATGGACACAATGAGAGTTTTCTTTCCATCTATAGAGCGTGCCAACCAGTATTCATCACCCCATTCAGTATCTTTTGAGGCAACCACTGCGTATATGTGCCCTGCATTATATGATTGTAGGTATATGATCAAAATATTTTTCGTGCGATACAAGGCCATTAATGTGCATTTGAAGACTACGTAAACAAACAAAAAATGTTAAGGAAATGCATCATACCGGGTTGTACAAGGTCTGACACATGATCAAAATCTGCAGAAATAGATGATTGGTCTTCTTCCAACGGAGTTAACTCAACAATTGCACGCTGATCAAGTGGAAGTGATATGCGATCCCATCCATCAACCCAATCCAATGATTCACACCCATCCCAGTCACCATCACAACAAGGCGGGCAAAAACAAGCGAGTTTTCTTGTCCAAATTTCAAATACTGGGTTATCAGAGCTTCGAACCGAATGAAAGCCACGAGTCCCAGGCACAGTCTTGCATTCCCATGCATGTGAACGATCTATGTCTACCACCTCCCAAAAAAATCTCTCCACATGTCTCTTTCTTGTGGATTCTACTCGCATAGTTGATTCCTCTCCCATTACTGACGTGCACCACCTGACTATAGATTGAGCATTTAGAATAGTAGATTCTGTAGATACTTTCAATTCCTCTCTTCGTAGGGCTGTTTTGACACATGCTCCGGCTCCATCATGCTCTCCTTTACCATGCCCAGTCTCAAAATAGTTCCACATATGTGGCACTTTGTAGTTTTTATGCAATGAACACAACCACTGAAATATGCATGCATTTTTGAACTGACCAGCACACCCATCAGACCAAATCCAGTGTCGGTTCATCTGTATGTTCCTTCCCTTCAAGTGATCATAGAACATGATGAAGCAATGACGTACATAGTGGAAGTCGTGGCACCTATCATCACTTATGTAGAAGTGATATTCCTTCAGAATTTCTCTTTGCTCTTCAGTGCTATTTGGGCCATGCCTATATGTGATATGGACCATCAAGGAAACCTGCTCAGAGTGATAATACTGACTTTGGATCTCATTTTGAGGTTGCAGAGTGTAGTTCTCGGCAAAATCAACAACTGAAAGTATAGTACCAAGGGGAAATGTATCTCTACATATTCTAAACTTCTCATCCTGCCATCGTGCCACGTGGACATGCTGAACATATTGATGTGTCTTTTCAATAAATTCCTTGATGAAGTCACTAACTTGTACCTGGTGACACAAAATGATCTCAATGTCAGTTTTTTGTTGTAAGTAAGGATTGAAATGTAACCGTTACAACATAATTTTATAGATATAAATGCATACCTGAGATGTCACCAATTGTATTTTTTTGCTTTCTTTCCCTGGGACTATTTCATAGTTGATATATTTGAAACTTTTCATGTCTGTAACCATTTTCCCAAATTCACTGTCTCCATTCTCGTGCATACATTGGCTCAATAATGCCATTCCAGCACAGTTGGAGCATGTTCCATCCAAACAAGATTTTGCATAGTATGTTTGCCCCTCGGGCCTATTGCACATGATGCTATGAATGAATTCTCTTGATGAAGTCGGTGGTATTGTCATGGAGCAATCCTGCACAATGTTAGTATGCAACACACGACGAATGTACAAAAATGTTTCATAGTAATATTCATATTCTACATGGTATCTACAACAACAAGTGTTACGAAGAGTATTTATTCTAACATACCATGGCTTACATTTCTCAAAAGATCTTTGCCCCAAGTTCAATTGTCTATGCTCAATCTTAAATTTCTCGTAAAGCTCTATCTGTGTTATATCAAGAAGATGCTTAGTATGTGGTTCACGATCCTTTGAACCCCTTCTTAGTTTTAGTACATCCTTTCGGTTTGAAGAAGGCCTTGTGTGATCATGCCAAAAACTGTGCACTAGTCCCTTTACTGCATCAACTAGCTTCATGTCACGACGTGGCAACCGACCAACAAAGGCCCAAAAATCTGTCTGATCGGTTGTGTCAAGATGTTCTCTTCTAATAGAATACCTACGGAGGGTTTTTACATTCAAATTAACTAGTTCGGATGTAGGCCTGAGAATACGAAGGGCCCTGGTGTTCTTATCTGCAATTGATTGTGACAACACACGACGAGCAGCATTGCGGTCCTTTGAACGTGTGTTCTTACCAATTTTACCAAATGCATCTACTAGGCTTTTAACTATATGAGAACTTGGTTCAGAATTCTTTATCATCTTTATCCCTAACTTTTTCCTAACAACATTCATGCTCCTAGATTTTAACAATGATAAAAATAATCTACATTTATCTCCATCACATTTAGAAACAAAATATTTATCAAGTATCTGTTGAGTTTGATAAGCAATACTACGTTTAGATAGCGTACCTTCAATGGAATTCATAAGTCTTTCATCAACTTGTATACGCTTCGGAGTTCTTCGACATGTTCTTGCTAATGGAGGTAAGGGGGTTGGAATTGTACCATGTAGCGCATCACCAAGACGCTCTGGCGTTTCAGTAGTAGATCGGTGTCCTTCATTCTCTTCCTGGTAGTTGGATGGTGGAAGTCCAACATCCTCATCCATGGTCTGTGGAAGTCCAACATCCCCTTGTGGAAGTCCAACATCCTCATCGATGGTGTGGATAACATTCTCTTCTTCAACAGTAGGCAAAATGTCCAACGCCTCTCTGACTTCATCGCTTGTATAACCACATCCGGATAGCAAATTGAGTGTTTCTTCGTGAGCTTCATCTTGAGATGGTAACTTATCACTTTGACTTGAAGTGGGAATTGAAACATCCCCTAATGAGCACCTACGTTTTGCTTCTTGATTGCTTCCATGGGGTGCTTGTTCAACAACTATTGTGGAAATTGAAGGTCCCTCTTGTAGTGGATTAATAGGATGAACCATGGTATCCTCTACAATTGGATTTGGATTAGTTTCCAAAGAAAGCCTCCGATTCATCATGTATATTCTTTTCTTTTCTTTCTCTTCTTCAATGACTTCTTGAGATCTCTTCTTCCTTGTTGATTTGTTTACACGGTTACGTGCATTCCCCATCACCACAATGATCAATTCAATATAGTTTGTTTTTGTTGCTCCTCAATTACAAGCTCTTCAATAATAAGCAAATGGAAGTTCTTCCTTGTTGGTCTTGAAGCTTGATATCTTACCTTGTGTGCTCCTCAAATATAGGCAAAATGAATCTTTCAAAGGCCTTATCTTTGGTGTTCTTCAATTGGAGATTCTTCAAGCTTGCTAATTATTTTCTTCAAATATGGCCATATAACCCAACAACACAGTGAGCAACCATGAAAGATGTCCTCAATGCTGCACCTGCATAAAAAAAAATGATGGAGTTGGTGTAGAATGTGAAAATTTTCAGACGCGGGCTCGTGCTGTTCGAAAAATCGCGGGATTGTTGCTTTCGTTCGGACAGAGTGAAGTTGCTCTCGGACAACAACAATCCATTATTTCTAGAGTTCCAAAACGCGTACGCGTTATATAAATATAAAACGCATGCGCGATATGTAGTGAAAAAACGCGAACGCGATATAGTCAAGCACAATAAATAGGTTAGGTGCACGGCTAGGGCAACGAACAAAATCAAAGAAAACTAATAATTTATATGATTGCATACAAAACAAATGTTTTGTATGGTTTAATACCCCCTAGCTCTCTCCCAATAATCCCTAGATACCCCCTATCTCTTTCTAAATATCTGTCCCTCATTCTCCCTACATGTTTCTTTCATGTTTCTTTCTCTCCCTTCAGCCATGTCTCTACCACCCCACTCTCCATCTCTCCACCTTCTCTTTATCTTTGTCATTATCCCTCCCTATAGCACTCTCTCCCTTCTTCTCCCTTAATCACTAACCCTCTATGCCTTTATCCCTCCCCCCTGCCCTCTCTGTCTTACCTTGTTCCTAGAGCCCCTCCCCCATAAAGGCCTTTAGACCCTCTTCTAAATATTAATCCCTAAGTGCATAAGTGCACAAGATGATGAGGAGGAGGAGGGTGATGACAATGAAGATGATCATGATGTAGATGAAGATGATAAAGATGATGAGGAGGAGGAGGGTGATGACAATGAAGATGATCATGATGCAGATGAAGATGATAAAGATGATAATGTTGATGAAGATGATGGTGATGATGATGAAGATGTTGATGATGATGGTGATGATGATGGTGATGAAGATGATGGTGACATGATGGAGATGTTGATCTGATGAGGAAGATGATGATGATGATGGTGATGATGATGAAGATGTTGATGAGGACGATGATGGAGATGAAGATGATGATGATGAAGAAGATGATGATGATGGAGATGTTGTGTTGATGGGGAACCTAGAGATGACAATGATGATGAATATGGTGATGGTGATGGTGATGGTGATGGTGATGACGATGAAGATTTTGATGATGATGCTGATGGCGATGATGATGAATATGTTGACGATGATGGTGATGGTGATGTTGAGATGATGATCATGATGATGTTCAGAAGATCATGATGGTGATGATGGTGATGATGATGGAGAAAATGACAATGATGGATATGTTGATGAGGAACCTGCAGATGCCAATGATGATGATGATGGAGATGTTGATGAGGAACCTACAGATGCCAATGATGATGGTGATGACGATGAAGATGTTGATGATGATGGTGCTGGTAATGATGATGATGATGATGATGACGAAGATGATGGTGACATGATGGAGATGTTGATCTGATGAGGAAGATGATGATGATGATGATGGTGATGATGATGAAGATGTTGATGACGATGATGATGGTGATGAAGATGATGATGATGAAGAAGATGATGATGATGGAGATGTGTTGATGGGGAACCTAGAGATGACAATGATGATGAAGATGGTGACGGTGATGACGATGAAGATTTTGATGATGATGCTGATGGCGACGATGATGAAGATGTTGACGATGATGGTGATGGTGATGTTTAGATGATGATCATGATGATGTTCAGAAGATCATGATGGTGATGATGGTGATGATGATGGAGAAAATGACGATGATGGATATGTTGATGAGGAACCTGCAGATGCCAATGATGACGATGATGGAGATGTTGATGAGGAACCTACAGATGCCAATGATGATGGTGATGACGATGAAGATGTTGATGATGATGGTGTTGGTAATGATGATGATGATGATGATGATGATGATGAAGATGAAGATGATGGTGACATGATGGAGATGTTGATCTGATGAGGAAGATGATGATGATGATGATGGTGATGATGATGAAGATGTTGATGACGATGATGATGGTGATGAAGATGATGATGATGAAGAAGATGACGATGATGATGGTGATGAAGATGATGATGATGAAGAAGATGACGATGATGGAGATGTGTTGATGGGGAACCTAGAGATGACAATGATGATGAAGATGGTGATGGTGATGACGATGAAGATTTTGATGATGATGCTGATGCTGATGATGATGATGATGATGATGATGATGATGATGATGATGAAGATGTTGACGATGATGGTGATGGTGATGTTCAGATGGTGATGATGATGATGATGATGATGATGATGGAGATGTTTATGAGGAAGGGGGAGATGACAATGATGATGAAGATGTTTATGGTCATGAAGATGATGATGATGGTGATGGTGATGATGATGGAGATGATGGAGATGATGGAGATGGCGATGAAGATGATGATGATGATGATGATGGTGAAGATGATGAAGAAGATGATGATGATGGAGATGTTGACCTGATGACGATGAAGATGATGATTATGGTGATGATGATGAAGATGTTGATGCTGATGATGATGGTGATGAAGATGATGATGATGGAGAAGATGATAATGATGGAGATGTTGATGAGGAACCTACAAATGCCAATGATGATGATGATGATGATGATGGTGATGACAATGAAGATGTTGATGATGATGGTGATGGTAATGATGATGAAGATGATGATGATGGTGGTGATGGTGATGGTGATGTTTAGATGATGATGTTCAGAAGATGATGGTGACATGATGGATATGTTGATCTGATTCAAGGAAGATAATGATGATGATGATGATGGTGATGATGATGAAGATGTTGATGATGATGATGATGGTGATGAAGATGATGATGATGAAGAAGATGATGATGATGGAGATGTTGATGTTGATGGGGAACCTAGAGATGACAATGATGATGAATATGGTGATGGTGATGGTGATGGTGATGATGATGAAGATTTTGATGATGATGGTGATGGTGATGATGATGAAGATGTTGATGATGATGGTGATGGTGATGTTTAGATGATGATCATGATGATGATAATGATGATGGAGATGTTGATTTGATGAGGAATATGATGATGATGATGATGATGGTGATGATGATGAAGATGTTGATGATGACGATGATGGTCATGAAGATGATGATGATGAAGAATATGATGCTGATGGAGAATATGATGCTCACAACTCCCTCTAGTCTCTCTCTCCCCAACCATCAATCTCTCTCTCTCTCTCTCTCTGTCTCTCTCTCTCTCTCAAACACACACACATACACACACATTATGTCACTTTCCATTCTCAAACCCATACCCCCTCCATCCATATCTATCTCCAACTTTCTCCCTCCATCCCTCACCCTACCTTCTCTCCCTCCCTCTCTCATCGCCTGTCTCTCACCTTCTATCCCTCCCTCATCTTTCCCTCAACCTATCCCAATCTCTCCATCACTCCCTCTCTCTCCATCGCCACCACTCTCTGCATGTCTCCCACCAACACTTTCTGTCCCTCCCTTCCTATCTCTTATTTCGTTCTATCCCCATCTATCTCTCACTCCCTCCAAATCCATTCCTCCCCATTGTCCCTCTCCCTCCCTCGCTCTATGTCTCTCCCCCCCTTGTATTCTTTATTTCTATCTCACATCCCCCTTGCCTCCATCCATTCCCCCTTGTCACTCAAGTCTCACTTTCAACTTCTAACCCTATACCTCTTCAGAACCTATTCTACTCCTAATAGTGCTCTCAAGCTCCAGTTCCCTTCACCCCCTGTAGCCCATCATGTTCTCATTCCCTTCATCTCTCCCCACTCAAGCTTCCAACATCCTTCTAAGCCCTTGACCCTTTCCCACCCCTATTAAATATTAACCATAGATTCCCTTGACCCTTCCCCACCCCTATTAAATATTAACCATAGATTCCCTTGACCCTTCGCCACCCCTTCTCAAATATTAAACAAAATTTCCCTTGACTTCTACACCCCCTCTTTCTCAAGTATTAAACATGTATTTTATGATTTGAATAACGCGAGCGCGTTTTGTAACTATATAACGCGTACGTGTTATGTAGTTATATAACGCGTACGCGTTAATTATTGATATAACGCGCACGCGTTATTTAGTTATATAACGCATACGCGTTATTTAAATCTAAAAGCGCGGCAATATTTTTGAATTTAAACAGGCCGAGTCACATGCTCACATGTCAACAATAATCCTATGTGTATGCTTTGGAGTTTGCTTCGGTAATTCCAAACCTGTGCTATGTTAATGAAAAACCAAAGCTAATTGGGTATTTCTTCCAGTTTCTGGAGAAGCCTGTGCTTAGCCACTCGTTACAATATGCTACACAGAGTCATTTTTGAAGAAATCTTAGACACAAATAGCATTTTTTCTGCAGATTCCAAATATGTAACTTTTATTTTGAAATATTAATTTTTCCTATTTTCTTTCAATTTCTTTTCTGTCCTACCTCCTTAACTCGTGAAACACATTGTTAGTGTTTCTTCCATAACTTTTTCAATTCTCAATCATTTCAAAAAAAAATTGTATGGTGCACAAGAGGACACTAACCTCCACGTTCTATGAAAAACCCATTTCAAGAATTTTGCATTAAGACCTTCAAAGGCTCTACCCACAAAAGATGTACTATTTTTGAGGTTTGATCACTTAGACAATTATAAAAAAATTATAAAATTACTAATTTAATTTTCGAAAAATAATGGCGCACAAGTGCTATGTGTTCTCTACATGCATGCCGATTTTTGTAGCTTGATTCCATCATTTAGGCCCTCAAAGGCTCTACCCACAAAAACATATACCTTATCATTTGCCTGAAAAATAAAAAGTGTCTGTTAGGAAAACTGAAACTTGACATAGCTATGCAAATTTTCAATACATAAAAGTTATATATTCAGAAACGTGATTCAATTTCCTACATTTCATCTTTTTTACTCAATGCAAGATATTTTCCGTAAGTAAATCAAAAAATCCAAGTAAGTTGAGGGATGCCTGCTTTTTCAGTTTTCTATTGCATCTAACGTGCCAAAAGTGACCCTCATTAGCTTGCACTGACCCTTAAACCAACTTCAAGATTTAGGTACACATCAAACCATAATCTAGATAGTTTTGAGCTAATCTATTTGATATAAAATATCCATGGATTTGGGCTAATCTAATCGATACAACGTGATTAGATAAGGGGAGAATCTTAATGTTACTTGGACATTTGCACCCGTGACAATGTTTGGCTTGTCATAAGGTTTCCCCTCCACCTTGCGCTTGTTCTTCCATTTGCATTTGAATGCAAGGCCTGCCAACATGATCGCTTCTGAAGATCCAACCGTACCCAGTGTATAGGAACTGGTCATGAGGGTAGACCTATTATCGTCAAGCTCCAATCAGGATGCACGACTTTCGCAAGAGACAAAACCCCTGTTCCATGCGGAGAGGCCATAGATGTCCCAGAGGCTAGTTCGTAGTCGGATTTTAATGTAGCATCTGAATTTGGAAACCAAGTTGCAAGTATGTTCACGCCGGGTGCAATCACATCCGGTTTCACAATACCACGAGTCAACGGATTTGGCCCTCTCCTAGAGAAATACGCTAAGACTGAGGCCCGCTTTGATCCGCGTTGATTTATCCCAAATTTTATGCCAGTTGTGGCATTTGACACAATACCTCGATAGAACCTTATTCAATGCTCGAGATCTCAGCGTGCAACCCAGTTCAAGAATTTGAGGTGGGACAAATGTTAAACGGATTCCCCACTCTAAATTTCAAGGCACAAAACTAATCATTTAAGTATAGTTTCACTTTGCCAAATGCAAATTGCATAATCAATGCTTATGATTCTAACTAGCTAATTGATACGTGGCAACATATTGCCCCTCGAAATCCCTCTTTTCATCCACGAACGCTGTGAATTGTGTCCGGCAGATCTAGAACGACACAGAAGATCTAGGGCGGCACGGATGGCACAGACTAGGGACATGCCTGCACGGACTAGGGACACGCGGTGGACGAGACCCCTGCTCCAAATTATGAAGCATGTATTTAAACTCAAAACATTGAAAAACTTTAGGAAACTAAAAAAATGAATTGGGTATGAGAAGATTAATATGTCCAAACTGAACACAAGATGTCATGGACATAATAATTATCCCAAAAGACTTGTTTCTGAGTGGGATTGATCTCTTTGGGGTTTCCCTGTATGTACATTGAGTTAGACATCGTTAGGAAGCCTTTGAATTTCCCTATGTCGTGGTGATACCTCGAAGATGGCACAACCCAATACCTATGAAGGAGGATACAATTACCACAATCTATTACTTAGCTGGTAGGTGGTCGGGATATTGTTCCTCTGCTGGCAACTGAATTTGGGCTGTCTTTTTTATAGACACTTTGCGTTTACTTGGATGGTCCTTTTGTCGAAGAAAATACCATATAGTTTTTACATAGTTTTGGATTAGATTTTCTTATCGGATGACATCTCCTTCATTTCATTTAGATAATCTTTGATTTACATGACATAAATTTGTTGGTATTATTTCCATATCTATTTGACTAGCCCTAGATTTAATATCATATAGGATGGATTATGATGAGCTATAATCTAGGGTAACAATGGTAATAATTGCTTTGTATCACCATCCATGCCAAGAATATTTGCAATCAAGAATAATTTTAGGGGCGAAATTTAGCCCATGGGCTATTTTTCCATGTTTTTCCCAAAACAAATTCGCCAATTTGCATTTTTTTAAGCCCCATTGCCCCCAATTTTGATGGGGTAAACTTTTATCACTCTAAAAATCGCCAAATTATTATATAAACTATATAAAACCCTTAGAAATTGAAATAATTTTAGAAAAATATCGCCAAATATTTTATAGTTGACATTTTAATAATTGGTAAGATTCGCCAAGGTTTATACACTTTTAAATAAGTATGGTTCCTTAAACTTATCCCTATTTGCAATCCATGATTAATCATGAAACTCTATTATATATTTGCAAACTAATTAACTGTTCATGCGTATCTCAACTATCACTTGTAATGGTAATCAATGTAATTTATTCACATTTATTTCCATAACATATCTAATTGTGACTTAGGTTAATTACTATTAAATATCATGAAATATGCAACAAACAATACATGGCTCTATACACGGTTGCCAACCACACACATGGGGGTACCTCATCACTTGCACACTGCCACAACTATACCCAAGTTAAGTTTTCTCCTTTAAAGCATGACATGAGACTTCCTCCTCAATGTCGAATGCATCTACACATGGGAACCCTAATTCTTTCCCGCGGGGGTACTTCTCCTACTTCAGTGTGTGGTCACTTGCATGGCTCTATACACAGATGCCAACCATACATGTGCGGTTCTTCATGCACAGAGGTATATATGCATGCATAGTCTTAGATATTAGGTGTGAATGGATTCTATCACACACAAGGATCTCTTACTACTAATTGATGGTGTGAATGAGTGTCCAAACAACAATAGAAACTCACCCCATCTCTCCACCTTCAACCTTACATGGGTTACTCCAGTCCATGACTAAGTTATCTATTTCACACACGGGATGAACCTATCCTCAACCTTACACTTTCTTACCACTTGTTGAGGAATGAGAGCTAATGAAGACAATTATCATAAAAAAGGAGAAAACAAGATGGCACAAAGAATACAACAAGACACACCATTTTTTTATTGTAAAACCTTAACAAAAATTCAAGGAAAAATCCATGGGGAAAGATATCAATATTCTTATTGCTCACTGGTAAATATTACATATTCCATAATAGGGATTACATAGAATTACACAAATGTCTCTCAAGGTTACATTACTATATAGTATGTTCAGTATGACTGCTACCATTTCATGAATTGACACTTTTATATTAATCATGCAAGTAAATTTGGTTTCAGTACCATAAAATTTCCATCGTGGGTCATTGTTGTCACAATTCCAACAAATGGTACTCCCTTCTACCATAAGGTGGATAAACACACAAATAAAATAAAAAAGGTAGTTGCTTGCACATCAAATGGGGGAATATTCTAATAAAGACAAAATGGATCATATCTCCAACACCTTAAGGGGGGCGATATATTCTAAAAATTGTTAGTGATCAACTAAAACCATCACAGACATTGGATAAGTGAAAAGGGTTAGTGGGAAACCCAAACAACCACATCAGTTGACGAAATTAGTTAATGGAAACCAAACCCATTAAATGCATGGTATCAAACATAATGATGAAAGACATATTGAAGGAGATCCCAAAGCTCAACTTAGAATCCCTTAAACATACTTCTCATGTTGCATGGGGCAAGGGGATACCGATGATGATATTCATGATTCAAGTTTCAAAATCCTATCAATCAAATTTCAATCAGCATTTGACAATTCCAAAATAACAACTATTCTCCTCAATAGGTTATCTACAACCTCATTGGGATGTTGTTCAATGCATAATTGTGTCTAAATTCTTAGAGAACTTTGGTGATCCTATTTGTTCACTAATAAAATAATGGTGATCTTGCTTTTTCAGTGATTAGCATAAGACACCGTCTTCTTCCAGCTAAATTACTTTGAAAATGATTAAAATGTTAAAGTAAACAAGAAATATTCATACATGGAAATTGTTCACTTCCAAAATTTTCCCTTCCTTTCAATGGTCATTTTAGATGAATCATTCAACATTTAAAATTGGTTGTATTCTTCATTCGATGTCTATGCACTAGTTCTATTTTTTTATAGATCTATAATTGTTTGGAATTATGATTAAAGATGGAATATTAGGTTGTGAATTCCTAGACAATCACAAAGTCAAAATCACCTCCTTAAGTCTTGACATCCTTATGAATTAATAAAACATTGCCATTAACAAAACAAAAATATTTAATGTTCAATTCCTATAATGAACATGTTTATATCACATTGCAAATTGCAAAGAGTGACTTATTAAAAAGCTCAATTGAACAAAACGTTCAATGTTCATTTCATACAATGAACATGTTTATATCATATTACAATTTTTTTTTCGGAGAAAAAAAAATATACTTTTGTTATTTCCAAGAAATCAAAAAGCACATACCATCCCGAGCAAACCCGGATCTTTGAGAATCTTTCATCCCAATTACATATCGGAATCATAAGTTATAAACTTTTTCAATACAAGCTATCCCAACAACATAAAGCTATACAAAAACACCAAAAATGTTTTTCTAATAGACACCCTGCCCATACTTATAAGGAGAAAGAACTAACAACACTTTCTGATTAAACTAGATCCCATCCCATACATAGATCACATAAAAACTTAAAATGAGGTCCCATGCCTAACATTAAATTTTTTTAAAAGATCCCATATCTGTAACTTGTGCTTCTTGTATCTCCTCCCACTGAATAACTCCTTCCTCACCATTCATTGCTTGCTTTGATCAAAGGAAATATCACCAAAACATCGAATCTCTGTAGTAATTCTTTGACACCAATGAAAGAGTGAGATAACATTGAGTTTATATAGGCCACTAGCCAATTTAATAGTCACTCGAGAGTCACCAAACACTATGATCTCATGTATCCCAAAGGAGTTTGCTACTTTTAGTACACACCATAAAGCCAACAATTCAGATTTAAAAAGTGTTTTCATCTTTAAAATACTAATTAAAAATTGTTATTAAATCTATAATATATATGTTTTAATTAAGAATTAAATAATTAAAGTTTTCAATAATAATTCTATGATAATTTTAAGGAATCAAGCTTTTCATTGCACTTTGTTTAGCTCAACGTTATTATAATGTTCTATATATCTATACATGGTAATGGGATCTAGGCTCTTCCATTTATGTTTCATTGTATCTTACAATTTTAACTGAAAATATGATATTTAAGACTCATCTCAGAATTTTATGACTTAGAAAATGCAATCCAGGGTTTTCTCGTCTCTCCAAGAGAATTGACCCACAACATATTCAAATACAATATATGTAAGAACTACAATCCGTGCAACGTACTATTGATGAAAACCATAGAATTTTTGTGTTACAACTGAGACGGGGGGGGGGGGGGGGGGTGAATCAGTTGTAATTATAACAACAATAATCAGTTTACCTTTTCTTTTAAAATTTTAGTAGCATTCACAAAATGATTGTCAAGATAATGAATAAGATAAGCAAAGAGCTAGTAATCATCATTCACACATATGATGTACACAGATACAGATATTCATGAGGAAACCCATAAAGGGAAAAAACCTCTTCTTCTTAGAATGATAAGCAGCTGTTAACTCCTGTACATCAATTATCTTTGATCACCAACTCAAGATGAGGCTACAACCTCTGTTTAACAAGCTGCAACTTGTTGAGAGCACCAACTCTCATGTTTTTCTAGCACCCACTAGAGGGAAGCACCCACTCCCAATATTCAGGCATAAACCTGATTTACAGAGGAAATCAATCATCCCTAGCACCTCCCTTCCACCCTATGTAAGAATTTTTCAGTTGATTATATCACACTGGTTCGAATATATCAGTACATACTGTTTTCATTTTTGTTCTGTGCTGCTACAACTTGGGTTTTCTAGGCATTCTATTTTTCATTAAATCGAGCCACACATTTTTCTCTTGAATTGTTAAGAATTTTTCAGTCAATTATATCACACTGGTTCAAATATATCAGTACATACCCTTTTCATTTTTGTTCTGTGTTGCTACACCTTGATTTTCTGGGCATTATGTTCTTCATTAAATCGAGCCATACATTTTTGTTTTGAATTTTTTTCTTCGAATCACAGCTTCATCATCAACCACTCCTTTTCGTCCTCTCAATTCTCTCACCAATTTTGTTCTAATCAATTGCTTTTTATAGATGCTGAAATTATATGCCTCGGTCTCTTTAACTTCTAGATCTTCCAATTCTAAAACTGAAACTGTCTCTTTAACTCCCAATTCAAAAATTGAACTGTCTCTTTGACTTCCAGAATTTACACGCTGTAATTGACTAATAAATAAATAAATAAATGTTTGTGGGTCGCAGCTTGTCTGAGTCGCGGCTGTCTGAGTCATGGCCGTATGAGTCTCATCCATCTGAGTCACGGCTATCTGAGTCACGGCCTTCTGAGTCTCAGCCTTCTAAGTCACAACCATCTGAGTCACGACTGTCTGAGTCACAGTCATTTGAGTTGTAGCCATCTGAGTCACAGCTTGTCTGAGTCGCAGCTATTTGAGTTGCAGCTGTCTGAGATGCAGCTTGTCTAACAACATTCTTTTCTTGTATTTCAAACTCAGTCGTAGCTTTAGTAAACTAAAGTTGGTATGGTCTGAGTCACCCGCCTTGTCTACTTTCTAACCATCAATGACAACTGAATCATAGTTCCAACAATCTCCCCCTTTGGCATTGATGGAAACCTAAAATTTATGATGCTGCAAGTGTAATCACTGACTACTTGTCATCTGCAACTACCTGAACTTCTCCCCCTTTGACATCAATGTCAAAGAAAACATGACAATACATCTCCCCCTATCAAGATGAACTCAGAAACCAGCAAAAAAAACATTCTAGAACCATCTCAGAATTACATTAGTTTGTGCTCTGATACCAAGCACAAACTTCCCCTGCCAAAGTGAACAAGTTAGTTGGAACAAGATATGACATCCAACTTCTGGCGTAGATATTCAAACTAGATTATGGATAAGGGTTTAGTAAAGATACCAGTAATCTATTCTTTAGAAGGAATGAAATGTAATTGGACAACTCTGTTTGTAACCTGCTCCCTTAAAAAATGATACTTGATTGGAATGTGTTTGGTATTGGAATGAAGAACAGGGTTCTCAGAGACACTAATGGCACTTGTGTTATCACAATGAAGAGGAATAGATTTAGCATATGTTACTTTTATATCTGCAAGATTTTGAATCATCCATAGAACATGTGTACAACATGTGGCTGTAGCAATGTATTCAGCTTCTGTGGTAGACAAAGCTATAGAGCCTTACTTCTTACTTAGCCATGCTACTAGTGAATCACCTAAGAAGAATGCACCTCCACTTGTGCTCTTTCTTTCATCCAAATAGTTTTCCCAGTCAGCATCTGAATATGCTGTTAACTGAAAGTTTTGATTTCTAGGATACCAGAGACCATAAGTCACTGTGCCTTTCAAATATTTGAATATCCTCTTAATAACTACTAAATGGCTTTGCTTAGGAGCAGACTGAAATTTACCTACCATACCAATAGCTAGCATTATATCAGGACGAGATGCTGTGATGTACAACAGGATACCTACCATTGACCGATATGTTCTTTGATCAACATCTGGTGATACATCATCCTTGTTGAGCTTGCATCCAACAACCATGGGTGTGCTGACAGGTGAAGAATATTCAATATGAAATCTCTTCAACATCTCCTTCAAGTACCTCTCTTGGGAGAGAAATAAACCTTCAGAACTATGATTGATTTGAAGACCAAGAAAGAATGACAACTCTCCTATAATTGACATCTCAAACTTAGATTGCATGGCATTAGCAAACCATTGAACAGAAGAATCATTAGTACATCCAAAAATAATGTCATCCACATAGACCAAAACAACTAATAAATCAGCACCTTCAACCTTGATGTACAAATCACTGTCAACAGTACCTTCGTTGAAACCTTTGTCCAGTAGATACTTATCCAATCTATAATACCAGGCTCTTGGTGCTTGTTTCAATCCATATAGTGCCTTCTTCAGTTTGCAAACATAGTCAGGATTATTTGTCGGTTGAAATCCTTCAGGTTGCTCCATATAGACTTCTTCTTTCAGATTTCCATTAAGAAATGCTAATTTAACATCCATCTGATACACTTTGAAGTTTTTGTTTCTATCATATGCAAGAAACATTCTAATGGATTCTAATATTGCCACTGGTGCAAAGGTTTCATCAAAATACTGACCCTCAATTTGTGCATACCCTTTACAGACCAATTTGGATTTATTCCTCACAACCTGTCCTTGTTCATTCATCTTGTTTTTAAACACCCATTTAGAGCCTATTACATTCTTATATGTAGGTCAAGGAACAAGTTCCCAAGTATTATTCTTCTCAATTTGATCAAGCTCTTCATTCATGGATTTAATCCAATCTTCATCTTTACTAGCTTCATCAAATTTCTTGGGTTCAACCATAGATAGAAAATAAATCTGTGATTGCTCTGAAGCTTCAATCAATTTTCTTCTTGTTTGAACTCCTTTATTGTTGTCACCAATTATCTGACTATCAGGATGATTCTTTTTAACAATTCTGGAAGGTGATTTTGTTTCTGTTTGTTGATTTGAAACTATCTGAATATTTGCATCTCCATCGTCTGACTCAAGGTCTTCTCTTTCTGATTCTTGGACCTCTTCATCTTCAATTTCAATTGTATCCTCTGCATCTTGTTCAAACTGCTTATCTGATCATTTTTAACTGACATTTCTTCATCAATTTTAATGTCAATACAATCAACTAATTTATGCAATCTTTTATTATAACATCTATAACCTTTGTTGTTTGTTGCATATCCCTAAAAGATACCTTCATCAGCTCGATCACTATATTTGCCAATATGTTCATCATTATTTTTAATATAGCATTTACTTCCAAAGATTTTGAAATGCTTAATAGTAGCAGGTCTCCCAAACCAAAGTTCATAAGGAGTCTTATCACTGTTTGGTCTTAGATGCGCTTTGTTAAGAATATGGACAGCTGTATGAATTGCTTCTGCCCAATCAATCTGAGAAATGTTTTTTTCATTCATCATTGATCTTTCCATTTGCTGAACTGATCTATTATGTATTTCCACTACTCCATTTTGCTGTGGAGTCCCTGGAATAGTATATTCCCTTTTGATCCCATGTTTATCACAGAATTCTTTAAAATCTACTGAACTAAATTCTCTTCCTCTATCAGACCTTACTGCCTTCAATCGTTTTCCTGTTTGATTCTCAGTCAGAGCCTTAAACACTTTGAATTTTTCAAATGCTTCATTATTTTCTCTCAGAAAAGCAACCCACGTGAGTCTAGAATAATCATCAATAACCAACATGAAATAGTTTTATTTTCCTGTACCTTCCTTCCTGGATGGTCCACATAAATCCATATGTACTAACTAAAGGGGCTCATTTGTTGATGTAAAACCTTTAGATTTAAACTGATTGCAGGTCAGCTTTCCCATTTGACATGACTTACACACTGAATCATATTATTTTGATATCTTTGGAAGATCGTTTACTTCCCTATTGTTACTAAGTTTTATTATATGATCAAAATTCAAATGTCCAAGTCTCTTATGCCACAACCAACTCTCATCATACTTGCTTAGATGACATTCTTCCTTTTCTTAATTCAAAACATAAACAATATTTTCTATCCTTATTCCTTTTGCAATCAATTGTCCCGAGGGTAAAGATTTTATCTTGCAACCTTTCGAATTAAAAACTACTTCACACCCTCTGTCGTAGACCTGACTGACACTAAGGAGGTTATGTTTTAAACCATGTACAAACAACACAACCTGAGCTTTTCCTCTGCCATTATTCAAGCTTACCATCACTTTTCCTTCGATTTTTCCTGGAGCATCATTTCCAAAGGTCACATTTCTTGATTTGCTTTCATTTAGAGACAAAAATTTATTTTTATCACCCGTCATGTGTTTAGAACAACCACTGTCAATATACCAGAGATCCTTTTTCCTTTGAGCAGAAAGTACTAATCCACATTTGTCACTTTCTTTCTTTTTCTAAACCTTAATCTTTTCAAATGTATAATTTATTCTCTAATTTGTTTTGTACTTCCTTAAATGACAGTTTGTAGCTTTGTGTCCAAAGTTATGACAAACAAAGCATTTTGGCTCATTATTTAATAGATCAAACGAGTTGATATGTTGATAATCGGTTGTTCTTTTAGTTGTGGACTGAATTGCGTGATATCCTTGTTTCCTCATTGACTGTCCAACTTTGTTTTGTAGCATCTGATTCTTTGAATTCCGTGGTTGCATACTTCTAAATTCAATTTGCAATTTTATGACCAAAGTTAGAACAATAATAGCAATAACCATACAAAAAATTTTGGTACCTGGATATTGGTCTTCTTTCTGAGCTTGATTGCTTTGTCTCTTGTTGGCTATGTTCCTGATCAGATCTCAACTTATGTTTATTAATTTTGGTTAGCAAGGTATGATCATCATCTGAATGTCTGCTACTTGACCCACTTTCATAACCTAGGCCAATCTTTATCAATGGAGATCTTTGTTTACTCAGGATGCTATTCAGTTCTTCTGAGGCTTTGATACTTGACAAATTTTGGTGGTACAAAGCTTGAAATTTCTCCAAATATTTTCTAGCTTTTACTACTTCTTCCAAAGCTTCACATCTAATTTTTTTTCTGCTAATTGTTGTTTTAGAGTGTCTTTTATTTTCTTGGCTTCTTTTAATTCTAATTTTAACATCACAAAATCTTCACTTGTTCCTTTACCATTTTTTCCAAGCTACATCAACAAATGTTTTTGTTTTCTCTTCTTAAGTCTGAGTTTGTCAATCTCTTCTAAAGCGCTGATTAATTCACCTTCCATGTCAATCATATCTTCTTCATCATTTAGATCTTCTATGGCCATAAGCATAAAATCATTCATTCTATCTTCACAAGATGAATTGTTATCTATATCCTCTGAGTCATCATCATTTGCACACAAACTTTTCTTTTTACTATATTTCTTAAATTTGTATTTCTCTTCATCATCATAATTCTGATCTTTTTTCTTGTGAAGACATTTAGAGGCAAAATGACCTATCTTACCACAGTTAAAACAATTAAAGGGAATCTTGTCTCTATATTTACATGATCCTTTCTTCAATCTTCTTACAAATTTTGCCTCAATCTCATCTGATCCATAATCAATATTCTTATCTACTTTAAAGGATGCTTCTGTACTGATGAGTTTGTTTGTACTAATCCTCATTTCATAAGCAGTTAGAGTACCTAGGAGTTGATTAATGCCCAGAGTTTTAAGATCATTTAACTCTTCTATTGTTGAAACTTTGGGGTTAAATTTATCAGGCATAGATCTTAAAATTTTCTGAATTAAGGATTCTTCTTCAATTGTTTGACCAAGGCCCTTCATAGCATTCACAAGCTCTTCAACCCTTAGGAAATATTTACTAACATTCTCATCCTCATTCATCTTTAGTTGTTCAAAATTCAACCTGTATGTCTGCAGTTTGGCATCTTTTACTTTCTCATTCCCTTCATAGCTGCTTATGTCACCTACCCAAATTCTGAAAATATTATTATTATTGGCAAAATACTTTATGTTAATTTTTAATTACAAAGTTTTGTAATTATGACCAAGTTTGGTCAAGGATGAATGTAATTACTAAATTATTGTTATTTAATAAATTAAAGTAGGAGACAAACACCCAAGGGAACTGTTAAATGAGTGTTCACTATCCCACTAGGAGGAATGGAAGCTATTAGAAGGTATGGGACAAATGGCAGCAATTGCACTTCACCACTAGTTGTTGGTTATGGGACAAATACCCCTACAAATGTGCCATTATCCCCCAAGTGGAGGGAGTGAGTAGGAAGCTCATTTAATGACCAGTTAAAAACTGAAAGGCCTAGGCAGCCTACATAAGGCAAATTTGAATTGAGCAGGCAACTCTTACACAATATTTTCTGTAGAAATATTCCTCATGTGCATCAGGTGATCACTGAGAGATTCAAATAGGGAGGTTATGTGAGAGTGCAATTGTAAGTCTGCAAATTATTCTGAGAAGGATAACCAGAGGTGCTGGTGCAGGTCCCTTTGACTGCTAATTCTTTAAGACTGGATAACTATTGATACTGCAAGTGGAGAGCCTAAGCTTCTAAGTTTCTTCCTCCTGGTGGTTCAGTGAACAGGCTTGGGGGTCCTAAGGCAAGTAACTTGGCTGTATTTAGGAATTGGTTGGGTGGAACAGTCTCCTTGGGCTATTTCTTTCCCTACAGATTAACCAAGTTTTGTTGTTTCCTATTTTGTTTACAGTTTAATAATTCTATTTAGTGAAATTATCAAACTCTATGTTGTGAATGTAATTATTTCTGATCTTTTTTTAAGTCTGAATGATAAAGCATTGTTAAAAATCTTATTAGATAATCATCTCTATATTTTTCCACATGCTGTTATTTGCATCGTACTCTAGTATAGAGAATAAAATTAAATGATAGATGAGAGATAGGTAGATTGCCATTGATTAGACAAATAATTACAGTAAGTGCTATGATTACAATTCTGTCCTATATCTAATCATAGTATGCATTTACTGTATAGCATCGACAGTAATAGAGAATCCTTTTGTTATTTCATAAAAGAAAAACCTAGTCTATTTTATGTACAGTCATATGTTTTTCTTTTAACCCTATTCATTTAAAATAGCAAGTAAATACGATCAAATTAAACATTTTATGGTTTCCAAGTAATAGCAGTTTCAAGATTTAACAGCTGCAGAAACTAGTCACTGTATAGAATTCTTGACATTATACATACTTTACTTCTGCATAGAATTATAGTTTTCATTTCAACTACATTTATCTCAGATAGAAATTCTATACATTTCCATACTATACATTTAATGATTTTCTAGCATTTCAAACTTCACGAAATATAGTAGTTGCAATTTATTTCCATACAATTTATGTTATGAGTAAACACTCTTCACTTTTCTCATATTTGTCATAGATTGTTTTCAATACAACTGTATTGTCAATAATTAGTTTTGTATCAATCTAATACAAATATTCATATCTTATTTTACATTACTTATATTTTTGTTTCCAATCTTGAATATCTCAAAATAGTATCAAGCCCTATTTTATTTCAAAACCTAGAATTAAATACACAGTCCTTCATTGTTCTGCTCAAGCCTTTCATGGCGAATCTTAAACATTTCTTTATCAAACCCTAGATAGATCCCTTATACAATGAGATTCGTTTCTAAGTTAATATCAAAACCCTACTTATTGGCTCTTGACTTTTATTTCAAAAACTTTTCGACTATAGTAACTGTTTCTGTAGAATTCACATTGCTGAAACACAAACTTCAATTTCAGAATGAAGTCGTGGCTAGGGTTTTAATAACCCTGTCGAAGACACATTTTCAACATAGAACGAAACATTACCAAAATAGAACACATCTCTATTAGTTACAAGCTTGAATCACAAAACTCCCAATCTTCAAACTTAGGTTACAAATGCATAAGTATCAAACTATTGTATTATAGTAAATAACAGTGCCGAATACACAAATCAACACAGTGTTTGCAATAACCAAAACCATGTTTTATTTCCAAGTCATATGACTTATAATTCAAAACGAAGTTTGCTCGTTTTATCATGGTAAAGTTCCATTACACAAAGTAAACCATTTAGAACGCAGGCTTGAAGCCTCGACAACACAAAAACTTAGTCTAAAACATTATCACTCCCTACAGCTTAACCTAACTCAGAAACAAGTAAAACAAGAACACGACTCCATTAAAGATTGCTCAATAGCATAGCGAAAACATGACATAGACTCTTTTATTTATCCATTTTAAAGTCTTCCAAAATCACATTGGGTCCTTGCCCTCAAACAACCAAAAGTATTTAGACCAACTCGAAGTCGATTACCGTGCTACAGCAAAAACCTATTGAGCCAAGCATTAAATGAATGGAAGAAAAACCTCTTACATTTTGATATAAAAACAAGTCAAACTTAAAACTTCGCATTCAGCCATCATTGAAACAAGACGAATGTTTCCAACTCTCGGCTTACAACAAACACCATTCAAGGCACTTATGAGGTTTGTTGTGAACCACCGGAGCTTACTAGGAAACTGAAGCAACATTCCATTTCCTATTCTTCACTCAGCAACCTCTTTCAAATTGGTACCTACCATAACATACATTGAAAGGTCAAAACAAGATTTTACAGTATCAAATCAATTATTATAGTATCATGTTGCAGTTTCAAAACACTTACCTATAAATTTTGATGCTTTGGAGTATTGAACCACTACACCAGTAAAACCATGAAGCAAGTGGCGACTGATAGCAACCCTAAGTTAACACAGCAGACCAATCTCATTCTTAGGAGAATCAAACCTAGTCTGAACCACTTACACTACACTGGAAGAAGAATCCTATCACATTTTTAGCATCGTGGGTTAAGTGCAGAAGGCTTAATGCTTGTATCTATTAAGAAACTACCTCTCATAGGTCATAGGATCGAAACCCATGAGAATCACTCTCATTAACCCTACTTTTTGGCAGCTTGTCGGCCATACCCTAGCGTAATAATGAAGACCGAAGAGTTTGCAAAATGTTACATATAGCAAGGTTTAGGGTTGTACAATCAATGATCAAGATTTGATGGGATCAACGAGCATGGAGGTTGTTGACCAACGTGACCTCGGTCGACAGGGGTTCGCCTCAATGTCGACAGATACCGCAGTCTCCCTGGTCATCGACCCGGGCAGGTTTGAGCCCTCCTAGCAACACCTGCAGAGCAGATGAGGTCTCACCCGAGGCGTCCAGGAAGAGAAGACGGAACCATGTTTCCATCAAGGGAGGAGGAGAGTTGTGGCTGCAATGACTAGCTCTATTGCAGTACTTTAAACAGAAACTTTAACCATTCGACATGGAGTTATAACATATTACTTAATCGCAGCATTTATCATCACAGCAACAGTAAGCAGACATTGCATCAAGAAAATATAACAACATTCATATATCGCAACATTGCACAAAGATCGTACCAAAACATCATCATTGTATTACTGTCACAGTCATATACCAGAAGCAAAACTTAGATCTCCATATACATCCACCTTCTTATCGCTCGCCCACTATTATCTCTCCAACACTTACAAGTCTCATCTATTTATAGGTCTCTGCTATTACAATGTTTGTCCACTTACTAACGAATTCCTAACCGACACTATGGACAAATGAACCAATATTTAACTGACTCGGACCAAATGACCCAAAAACCCACATAACGCGGTACAATTGACTCAACATTACATAACATATGGTCCAAGTGACACAAAACCTGCCAACTGCGGTATACTTTAACACAAAATACTCCTTCCACGCCCTTATCCAATGTGTCGTAGCGTCGGTAGTACTGCAACATTTCCTCATCGAACTGCTTGCCAACAGAAGTGCCAACAATGCTACGTTGGAAGCTGAGCAGTAGTGCATTGATAACCCATTAATTTCCACAACCACAACAGTTCCAACACTGCCTGCCAAGGGACATTACCATGTATAGATCGGAGGAGAAGCATCATGGAAACCATGTCAGCTTGGATTTCTAGTTGTATCATCAGCCAAAGTTCACGTGGATGGATTATATGGATGGACAACCATGCATTCCACTATGGAGTTGGGTTAGAACATTTAATACCAATAGGGACACTGACAACTTGCCAACAGTACATTTAATAACCGTCAACTCATCACTCCTTTACGAGTTTATTTGAATACATTAACATACATTGTCAATACTTAGGACAAGAGTTAGATCATATAGTATAGTTCCATTGTTTCTATAGTCTCATTTTATTGTAAGGATGGAGACACTACATAATCGATTTCAAGTTATTGCTTAAGTATAAAAATAAATAGAATTACATCATATTCCATGATTTGCATATTATAATCATATTATAGCATATTTTAAACATATCTTTGCAAATTGACAATCATATCATTGTAATTTATGTGCATAGTTCATATAGTTCAAAGTTAGGCATCGTAATATTTGAACTACATGTCATTGTAGTATGTAAATGCATAGTAACTATAGAATAGAACTAACCATATAATTATATGGATAAAAGTGATGCCAAGGGAATATTTTAAGTGATGACATTATAAATTATAATGCAATGTTCATAACACTAGTCACTAGGCTATTGAAATACATTATCAGATTGTTGATAATCAAATAATGAATTCAGGATTAGAATATTCCAAGTTCTGTAGATGCTTTGTTTAATAATAAATTCAAAGATGTTCACGATAAGGACCGGAGTCTTATGATATTATTAAATATCATTATAACAATCAACTGAAGATTTGTTTTCATAGCACTGAAGAGTTTTGAAAGCCGGCTTACAAACTAGATTTAGAAACAAGTATCCATACCTCCAGTCACTGTTGTCGCAGAGAAGTACTTAGCATTTTACATTGACGACGAATTGAAAAACACAAGTACTCTAAATACTATGCTGTCTTGTAGATCTCTTACCTGCGGTCTGCACATAGAAACATTATCAAATGCCTTAGCCTTTGTAACTAAGTAAGCTCGAGGGTACCTCATAGGACCCCTTTATGAACAAACAAACAAAACTGTCAGCAATCCATCCAGAATATTAAAGCAGTACGAACTATATCAACATGTAATATTAACCAAGAACTTAAACAAATTTGTAAACTGTACTTGTTATGTAAGCATACTAAGATCTTTTGTTAAAGAGGATTAACACCCGTTTATACCTGAAGTAGAAATTATAATTATGTTATCTGAGGATGATGATGTGTCATCGTCGTTAGTTTATCTTAGTTATGATTTCGATTTAGTTTATATGTTCCACATTAAATAATTCTGATAATTATTGCTATTATAAAAAAAAAAATATTTTGGTATTTTCGGGATGTTACATGTGGTATCAGAGCTCATGTTCGAACTCTAGGCCTGAAAAAGGTCCAAGAACACGCAACATAAAATTTTATTACAATAGAAAATCTTACTAATTAAAATTTAAACTATTGTGTTATACATAAATTATTTTAAGTTATAGGTATGGAGAACTTAGATGAACATGTAGAAGACAGATTTCAACCAAACATCCATAGCTCGGGACAACACTATGCAGAAGAAGGCCATGGTGAATTGAATGACAATTCGTCAGAATTGTTACGTGCGTTTCAAGAATTAAAGGCAAAAATTAGATCTGTGAAACAAGACAATGAAAGAATTATGAAGGCACAAGAAGAGTTAAACCAAGTGCTGTTTGAATAATGCCCAATTGATGAATAGGAGAGAGATAATGAGGATATCTCCAAGGTTGAGGATCTGCCTCATGGTAACAAAAGTAAGAAAATGAAAACCGATGATGTGAACAGCAGTTCAACATCATGAGGAGATGCTATTGAAGTACGGAAAAATAAACGTAACTATTCAAGCGATAGTAGTAAAGGAGATTACAAATCCAGAAAGAAAAGCCATAAAGAGTATGAACAGATTTCTGGGGAGTTCAAAAAGATTAGACCTCCAACTTTCAATGGAGAAACTGAGAAGGGCGAGACAGCTAAAGCATGGTTGTCCATCATGAAGAAATACTTTCATATTTATAACTATTCAGAATCCTTGAAAGCAAAAATGGCTATATATAACTTGACCGGAAAAGAAGATATTTGGTGGTAGGACATCAAAAGAGTAAAGGGTATCAAGGATAAGGATGTAAACTGGAGTACTTTTAAACAATACTTCAAAAAGAAATTTTTATCTGAACAGTACTATGAAGAAAAATCCAAAGAATTCTACGATTTAAAGCTGGGAAGTATAAATATGAAGGAAATGAACAGCAAATTTCTAAACTTATTGAGATATGTGCCATATCTCGTGGAAGAAAAAATGAAGATTCAAAGATACTTGAGCTGTATACCTTTCAATATTAAGGACAGAACTGAGTATGACAGTCCAAAAACTTTGGAAGAGGCTATGAGAAAGGTAGTTTTATGTTATGACACTAATCGGAAAAGAGAATGAATGTCAAACTGGAAAAGTCATAAGCCCAGCAATTTTGAGCTGAAAAAGAAAAATTTCAGGTTCAGTGGGAATTTCGGTTTCCAAAAGAAAAAAATTTAGAATCAGAATTTTCGAGGAAATAATTTCAGAAACAGTCAACAACAAAATTTTACAGAACCCAGAAATTCTCCCAATAACACTAAGACCAATGAACAAAAGACACCTATCAAATGTTTCGAGTGTCAAGGTCCTCACTATGCATCAGAATGTCCCAAGAGGAAGCAGACAACTAACAACATTCACTCTATTCAGACTGAACCTACTGTTGGAGACGTGGCGAGGGAGATGCCCAGAATCAATGCAGCACTCGACAACAGGCAAGCAGATCATCAAATCTCTATGGTAGAGATTGAAGGTATGCTACAAAATCATCCCGTTACTGTTTTAATTGACCCAGGTGCTAGCTTAAGTTATATATCACCTGATATTGTGGAAAGTCTTAAATTAAAAATAGAAAAGTTTAGTAAATCTTGGTTAGTTAGACTAGCAACTGGAACAAAGAGGAAAGTATCAAATTTTATAGAAAGTTGTGCTTTATCCATAAATCAGTTAAAGACACAAATCAAGTTAAATGTTTTACTTTTAGGATCATATGATATTATAATCGGAATGGATTGGTTAGAAGCCCATCATGTCATTCTGAACTATTATGAGAAGAGTTTTACATGTTTAAAAGATGAGGGAAAAATTGTAGAAGTAAAAGGTATTCCAAGAAAGGTAACCCTTAGATAGATTTCAACCATGCAAGTTAAGAGGACAGTTAGGAAATGATGTCAGTTGTTTGCAGTAAATGTAGTAAATGATGAGTTTATTTGTAAAGAGGACAAACTGAAATTAGAAGACATACCTGTCCTAAAGGATTTCAAGGATGTTTTCCCTGAGGAGATTCCAGGATTACCTCCTAAAAGAGATTTAGATTTTACCATTGAGTTAATACCAGGAGCAGTACCAAAATCTAAAGCTCCATATAGGATGAATATACTCGAATTAAATGAATTGAAATCATAGTTGAAGGAACTGATTGATAAGAATTATATAAGACTCAGCGTGTCTCCTTGGGCAGCACCTGTTATATATGTTAAGAAGAAAGATGGAACCCGAAGACTATGCATAGATTATCGCCAACTTAATAACATGACAATCAAGAATCGATATCCGTTTCCCTGCATCGATGATCTATTTGATCAGTTGCGTGGAGCAACGATATTTTCAAAGATTGATCTAAGGTCAGGATATCATCAAGTGTGGGTTAAGGATGAGGATATTTTCAAAACAACTTTCAGAACCCGATATGGACATTACAAGTTCGTAGTCATGCCATTTGGCTTGACTAATGCCCCGACTATATTTATGTTTTTGATGAACAATATTATGCACAAATACTTAGATAAGTTTGCTGTTGTGTTTATAGATGACATTTTAGTGTATTCTAAAAGCAAAGAAGAACATGATGAATGTCTACGGATTATCTTACAAGTTCTGAGAGATCATCAACTATACGCTAAGTTTAGTAAGTGTGGCTTCCACAAGGACAAAATTCAGTATTTAGGACACATAATTTCTAAAGAAGGAATCTCGGTTGACCCTGACAAGATAAAAGCCATTAATGATTGGTCGGTTCCTAAGGATGTGTCGGATGTAAGATCATTTATAGGTATTACTGGATATTACAGAAAATTTATAGAGGGTTTTTCAAAGATTACAAACCCCATAACCTCCTTGCAGAAGAAAGGGAAGAAATTTGTGTGGGATCATAAATGTACAGACAGTTTTAAGAGGCTAAAAGAATTATTGACTACAGCACCTATTCTGAGGATAGCGGATCCTAATAAAGATTTCATAGTTTGCACAGATGCTTGTAATGACAGATTCGGTGGAGTCCTAACACAAGAAGGGCATGTTGTGGCATACGAATCAAGAAAGCTGAAAATACATGAGAATAACTACTCTACCTATGATTTAGAGTTATTAGCAGTAGTTCATGCTTTAAAAATGTGGCATCATCACCTTATTGGCAGGAAATTTACCTTGTTGACAGATAATATGGGTCTGAAATATTTATTAGATCAAACAAATCTGAACTCTAGACAAGCTAGATGGTTAACTTTCTTAAGTGAGTATAATTTCGAAATTTAGCATATTAAAGAGAAAGAGAACAAGGTTGCAGATGCATTGAGTCGCAAGGCAAAACTAAATTTTATTTTAGCCATCAGTACTTACTCAACAGACTTAGAAACTCAAATCCTCGAAAGGAGTGAAACAGAGGAAGAATACAGAAATTTACAAGAAAAGACAGTAAATAACAGTTATGAAAATTCTATGGCAGATTATAGTGTGAAAGAAAATGGACTATTCTTATACAAAAACAGATTATATGTACCTAACATACCAAAGGTAAAAATTCTAATTTTAAATGAGATGCACAAAAGCCATTACTCTTTCCATCCAGGTTATCAGAAGACCATTACTATGCTAAGGAAAGAATACTATTGGCCCAAAATGAAAGATGAAGTGGCAGAGTACATAGCTAAATGTTTGGATTGTCAAAAAGTGAAAGTTGAACACCAACATCCCGCCGAATTGTTACATCCATTACCTATACCGAGTTGGAAATGGGAAGTGATAAGCATAGACTTTATTACTGGACTACCCAAATATCATAAACAAAATGACTCTATCATGGTGGTAGTAGACAAACTGAGCAAAGCAGCACACTTTATACCTTTGAAGACTACCCATAAGGCTCCAGACATTGTAGAAATCTTCATGAAATCAGATTTTTCGACTACATGGTATACCGAAAGTGGTAATTTCATATCGTGACTCTAAATTTACTGGAAAATTTTGGAAATCTTTGTGTAAAGGGTTGAATACAACCTTAAATTTTAGCATAGCATTTTATCCACAAACGGACGGACAAACAGAAAGGGTAAATCAAGTTTTGGAAGATTTACTGAGAATGTATGTTAAGGATCAGCCTAGTAAGTGGAAAGACTACTTGCACTTAGCAGAATTTGCATATAATAACCATTATCATCATCATCTTCATGACGACAACAACAACAATGATGATGATGATGATCAAGATGGCGATGGTGATGATGATGATGATGATGATGAAGATGATGATGATGATGAAGATGGCAACGATGATGATGATGATGATGATGAATATCATAATGAATATGTTGTTGTTGATGATGATGATGATGACGATGAGGAAGAGGGTGATGACGATGATGATGATGACGATGATGATGATGATGATGATGACGAAGATGATGATGATGATGAAGATGATGATGATGATGAATATGGGGACGATGATGATGAGGAGGATCATGATGATGATGATGATGATGATGACGAGTAGGAGGATGAATATTGGGATGATTAAGATGATGAAGATGATGATGAGGATGATGATGATGATGATGATAATCATCATAAACATCATCATCATAATCATTGTCATCATCATCCTCTTCTTTATCATCATCATCATCATCATCATCATCTTCATCATCTTCATCATCATCGTCATCTCCATCATCATCATCATCATCATCATCCTCATCAACCTCATCATCATCTTCATCACCATCATCTTCATCTTCATCATCATCATCGTCATCTTCATCATCATATTCATCACCATCCTCATCACCATCTTCATCACCATCTTCATCATCATCATCCCTTCATCGTCGTCGTCATCATCATCATCATCATCTTCATCATCTTCATCGCCATCATATTCATCTTCATCAGCTTCATCATCATCATCTTCCATGTCTTCATCATCATCATCATCATCCTCCTCTTTGTCGTCATCATCATCATCGTCTTCACCATGAAGATGATGATGACGATAATGATGATGATGATGATGATGATGATGATGAAGATGATGATGGAAGAGGGTGATGATGATGATGATGATGATGAAGTTGATGATGGAAGAGGGTGATGATGAAGATTATGATGGAAGAGGGTGATAACGATGATGATAATGAAGATGATGATGATGATGATGATGATAATTAAGATGATGGATGATGATAAGATGGTGATGATGATGATGATGATGATGATGAAGATGATGGTGATGATGATGATGATGATGATTATGATGAAGATGAATATTATGGTGATGACGATGACAACGATGATGATGAAGATGATGAAGATAATGAAGATGATGATGATGATGATGAAGAAGATGATGATGATGGAGATGTTGGTGAGGAAGAGGGAGATGAAAATGATTATGAAGATGAGGACGATGATGATGATGATGATGATGATGAAGATGATTATGATTATGATGATGATGATGATGATGACGATGATGAATACCATGAAGATGATGGTGATGATGATGAAAATGATGATCTTGGTATTCATCATCATTATAATCATCTTCATCATCATCATCTTATTCGCCATCATCATCATCATCATCATCATCATCTTAATCATCATCATCTTATTCGCCATCATAATCGTCATCATCATCCTCATCATCCTCATCATCATCATCTTCTTCTTCGTCATATTCATTATTATCATCATCATCGTCATCACTCTCTTCCTCCTCCTCCTCATCATCATCAGCAGCAGCAGCATCTTCATCATGATCTTCATCATAAACATCAACATCAACATCATCATCATCACCATCCTCCTCCTCCTCCTCCTCCTCCTCCTCCTCCTCATCTTCGTCATCTTCATTATCATCATCGTCATCACCCTCTTCCTCATCATCACCATCATCATCATCAACATCTTCATCATGATCTTCATCATCAACATCAACATCATCATCATCGTCATCACCATATTCATCATCATCATCATCATCATCTTCATCATCATCATCATCACCATCATCGTCATCACCCTCTTCGTCATCATCATCACCCTCTTCCTTGTCATCATCTTCATCATCATCATCATCACCATCATCTTCATCGTATTCATCATCATCATCACCGTCGTCATCATCATCTTCGTCATCATCATCATCATGTTCATCTTCATGTTCATCTTCACCATCATCATCTTCTTCATCATCATCTAAATCATCTTCAACATCATGAAGGAGCTTCTCTAATTTTGGATATAAGGAGCTTCTCTAATTTTGTTGAATCATTACTAGTGTGAGATGGTGATGACGAAGATGATGATGATGATGATGATGATGATGATGATGAATACGACGATGATGATGAGGAAGAGGATGATGACGATGATGATGATGATGATGATGATGATGATGATGATGAATACGAGGAAGATGATGGTGATGATGATGATGAATATGATGAAGATGATGGTGATGACTATGATGATGATGATGATGATGAAGATCATGCTGATGAAGATGATGATGAGGAAGAAGGTGATGACCCTGATGAGGAAGATGATGATGATGAAGATGAAGATGATGATGCTGATGATGATGATGATAATGAAGAGGGTGATGATGATGAAGATGAAGATGAAGATGATGACGATGACGATGACGATGATGAAGATGATGATGAAGATGAAGATGATGGATGATGATGATGAAGATGACGATGATGATGATGGAGACGATGAAGATGATGGTGATGATGACAACAATGATGATGATGAAGAAGATGATGATGATGATGAAGATGTTGATGAGGAAGAGGGAGATGGCAATGATGATGAAGATGATGAAGATGAGGATGATGATGATGATAAGGATGAGGATGCTGATGATGATGATGATGATGATGATGATGATGATGATGAAAATGAGGACGACGATGATGATGATTATGATGATGATAACAAATATGATGATGATGACGATGATGAAGGCCATGAATATGATGGTGGAGAACATGAAGATGATGGTGAAGACCATGAAGATGATCATCTTCATCACCACCGTCATCATCATCTTCATCATCATCATCCTCATGATCATGATCATGATCATCGTCATCATCCTCGTCATCGTCATCATCATCGTCATCGTCATCACCATCTTCATCACCATCATCTTCATCTTCATCATCATCACCTTTTTCCTCATAATCATCTTCATCGTCATCATCTTCATCGTCATCATCTTCATCATCTTCATCATCATAAGGAGATTCTCTAATTTTGGATATAAGGAGCTTCTCTAATTTTGTTGAATCATTACTAGTGTGAGATGATGATAATGATGATGATGATGATGAAGATGAAGATCATGATGTTGATGATGTTGATGATGATGATGAAGATGATGAAGATGACAACGACAACGATGATGATGAAGATGGTGATGGTGATGATGATGATGATGATGGTGATGATGGTGATTAAAGCCCTTGTTTCAGTTTAAAAAACCTACTCATGGCTCATGTATCCCACTGTTGTGACCACAACACCCCCTGAGGGAAAATAAAGGGGGGCCTTACAATTTGTTTTGAAAGTTGGACTTACGAGATGGTTTTTTTGGTATTATTTCCTTACTCGGCCATGTTTGAGGCCCTATGGGCCGTCTTTGGTGTGAAAAACACTCATATCCAAATGACTTAGGGCCCAGGACCCAAATCATTTCATCCCCATATCGTAGCTCCTGAGTTATGAAACGTTCATTTAGGTCTCAATCCTCTTCTTTCACCCTCTAAGCATGTTTACATTTAAAATCCCAAGTGGCGTTGCACTGGGCGTGACTCTCGTAGCTATGACATGGGATGCTACTACTCCCCCTTTAACTCCATGATCTCTTTGTTGGTTGTGGAGCTTGATCTTCTAGTTTCACAGATGGTGTTGTTTCAGCCGTGTTTGTACTCGAGGTTTGGTTATGATCCCAGCATGTGCAACGAGGGGTCCAGGGGATACCAACACCATAATAAACACAATCAATAAATATCATAGTTAATGTCTATAATGATTATAATCAATTATCAATGATCATCATTAATGAATATCCTAAGCAACCATATAGGTCTCCATGTCTAACATAGTTATGCATAATAACCAGGACTATTAGGGTTTAAGTAACCAATACTAATACACACACATGTACACTAAAACATGGGTCATTATAACCTCATGAATCATAACGCATCAAATGTCAAGGATGCAATATTTTTGAATTATTGAACATTTGGCATTAAATGGCGTAAACGTTGGTTAATTAATGGTGTAAACGTTATGCATGGGCACATGCGTGTGTTTTAGCGTGTATGCGCTGATGGCATGTATGCGCTACAAACACGCGTGCACGCATGTAAACACGTATGTGCACATATATTTGCGTATGCATTAATAACGTGTGCGCACATATTTTGTCCACATCAACTCACCAACGTAGATGATCGGCATTGCCGAAGAAGAGACGCGTATGCGTGTTTGAATGTGCGTGGGTGCCCTTGTTTTTATTCCGCTTGCGCGCTTCCCTTGCGACATTTTTGGATACCAACTTTGTGTGGGTACCCACTTCCACTACCACATTAAGCCATTCACATAAGTTTTTATTATAGAATTTTTAAATAAGACAAGTAAATTATTTAAGTTTGTTAAATAAATTTAAAGAGTGAATAAATTAAAATTTTATAAAATAAAATGCTTCATGTTTAAAAAGCGTAAAAAGTGTTTTCATCTTAAAAATACTGACATAGTAATTAAAAATTGTTATTAAATCTATAATATATACGGTTTAATTAAAAAATTAAATAATTAGAAATTTCAATATTAATTCAATGATAATTTTAAGGAATCAAGCTTTTCCTTGCTCTTTGTTTAGCTCAACGTTTTTATTGAATTTATTATTCCGCGTGATTATATTGTTCTGTCTATCTATACATGGTAATGGGATCTAGGCTCTTCCATTTATGTTTCATTTTAGCTTTACAGTTTTAGCTTAAAATATGATATTTAACACTCATCTCAGAATTTTATGACTTAGAAAATCCAATCCAGGGTTTTCTCTTCTCTCCAAGTGACCCACAGCATATTCAAATACCATCTATGTAAGACTATAATCCGTGGAACGTACTATTGATGAAAACCATAGAATTTTGATATACAGGTTTCAAACGAGAGTTAACGCGAAAAACGTGGCGTTTTAGTTAACGCGGAGACATTTCCAAGTTTATTCCAAGTGTCCAATTGGAAATCAATCTGACAATTTTATCAGGTTGGTAACAGTAATCACAGCGATCGTCAAACTGACATGATGGATAGATAAATGCTGAATGAACCAAAATGCATTAAAAAATGGTAAATTAACATACAAAATTTTACCAGAAAATGATGGTGATCGTATGATTTATTGAGCACATGATTATTATAAAGAAGGGATAGTTACTTGGTCTTTGTTGAAAAGTGATTTCATTGAGGTGCAAACCATTAAGCTAAACACATGACGTTAAAAATCATGGAAGTCCTCTGAAAAAATAGTATGCAGTTAAGTACGCAGTTTCCCTAATAGAGGACTCCACGGTTGAGTTCTCTCTTACACACATGGTTAGTCTAATCCATGGCTGAGTTCTCTCTTGAACCTCCCTAAGAGCAAAACAAGATGGCACAATAACATAAAACAAGACACAAATTTGTTGTGGTAAAACCTTGGCAAGAATTTAAGGAAATGTCCATGAAGCAAGATATCAGTATTCTTATTGTTTTATGGTAAGGATTACATATGTTACAGTGGTAAGGATTAGACAGAATTTAAAAAAGTAATCGCTTGCATTTTAAATGAGGGAAAACTTTAATGAAGACAAAATGGAAATCTCCAACACCTTAAGGGGATAATATATTTTGAAAATGGCTAGTGATTAACCAAAACCATTACAGTGAACACATCAATTGTGAAAATTGGTTAGTATAAACTGAAACCACCAAATACATGGTATCAAACATATTGATGAAAGACACATGAATTGTGGAAACTAGTTAGCGGAAACCAAAACCACTAAATACATGGTATCAAACATATTGATGAAAGACATATTGAAGAAAAACCGAAAGCTGAAGCTAGAATCCCTTCAACATACTTTTCATGTTGCATATTGTGACAAGGCGATATCGATGATGATATTAAGGATCAGAATTTGATAATTCCAACATAACCACTTGTCTCTTTAATAGGCTATCTATAATCTCATTGGGATGCTATTCAATGTATAATTGTGTTTAAATTTTTAGAAAAGAGATATTTTACACACATTCTACAGCCCATTAAGAGATGTGTAACTTCTTTAGTGCTCATCATAGATAAAATATTATAAAAATAATATGACACGTTTTTTCTAGTAATAATTTGTTTCTTTTTTTAAATTCATTTTAGATAAATGAAAAAAAATATTCATTGTTCAATTTATATAATAAACATGTTTATATCACCTTGTAAATGGTAAGAATAACTATATTTTAGTTAATAATTAATTAAAATGAACAAAAATGTTCAATTTATATAAAAAACATATTTATATCACATTGCAAATTGTAAAATTTAATTAATAATTATAAGAGTGACTAATTAACCTTTAGTTTTAAAAATGTTTTCATCTTAAAAATTGAAATAGAGTAATTAAACTTTGAATTAAAATTTTCAATAATAATTGGATGATATTTTAAAGAATCAAACTTTACCTTATATCTTTTCGTTTTTATTGAGTTTATATATATAATCTTTTAGCTTGATAATATTGTTCTATATATCTAAACATGGTAATAAATTAACATACAGCATCGTATCGATATAGTTTTCGTAGAATCAAGGCAATCGGCTAAAAAATTTTAGCAGAAAATGAGGGTGATCATAAGCTACTTGGTGCCCGCCAAGAACACATATTTGTTGAAACCAGTCAAGAAGTACAGATATCTGTTCAAAGCTTATTTCATTGAGGTGCAAACCATAAAGCTAAACACATGACCTTAAAAATAATGGAAGTTCTCTAAAAGGATAGTATGCACTTCTGCTGAAGGAAGTACCCTGTTTTACTAATAGAGAGGGACTCCAAACAGTTTTAGTGGGCTCATTCTGATCTCCTCTGCAGCGTTTGTCATTGAACTATTCCCATGTCGACTGGGGTCCATGTCGATCAACGGAGTATTCCCGGTTTTGTGTCCACTAAAGAGAATGATATTTCTGCTGCGTACAGTCTGCAGGCGAGCGATCTCCGATAGAAGCAACAAATTATTTCTTCTTAATATTTCGTTCTCCTTCGACAGAGAAGGGGCCGCTGGCGCAACGTCGGAGTCTTCAACACTCAATCCAGAGTTCTCGATTAATGATGATGATTTATCATATTCCTTCTGTGACGCCTGCGTGGTGGAGGTAGTGGAGGGCTTTCTTCTCTGGATATGAGAGAGGAGATGCGTCTGGCCCTTCCTAAATAATTTGTTACCAAACTCGCATCGCCCACGAAATATTTTTCGAAATCCCTACATCACCAAACCCGTCAAGTACCAAATTATCGTGTGAGTTAACCTAGTTTTGCATTACATAAATAGGCAAATCATCATTAAAAATGAGCAATTCTTACATAAGTATTGAGTTGTCGAACAAAGCTGGAGAAATTGGCGTGGTTGAAATAATATGGCAGGACACTCACGGAGAACTCTTTGGGTCGCCATACCACGAAGGTGTCGTTATGCCCTCCCCACGAAACAATGTGGTCTGTGGACGGATCATCCACTAAACGGTATGTCTTTACTATAAACGGGGAGGCCACAAGCTTCCCTGCATGCTTAACATCCCCACCCAATGCCATTAGTAGTGCACAGCCCGATGGCAGCTTCTTTATCTGCAGCAGCCCACCCTAACATTATTTATAGCTGTAAGATTAGCTAGTGAATAATGTAAATGATAAATAAGTCAACTGTGCCTGCATTATTTCGTATTTTGTTCCATGGAACTTGGATTTATGGTGGCATGCTAACGTGACAACTGAAGTCAAATTGGCTGGAGTGCGTCGCTGTCAAAGGCGTTGGAATCAATTGGGCTTCCGTTTTCTTCTCCTCTCACATCTACTCTGTTTTAGGTGCTAAGTCCTTCCATTCTAACAACAAGATGCACCTAATACTGTTCTGCACGATTTCGACAGTGGCAACAACATATATAATTGAAATGAGATAAATAATATGTGTGGTTAGTTAGATTGTCCAGATAACTTACCTAGTTTAGCGGTAGGTAAAATCAGCATAGATCCATCTAAAAGGTATCTATCAAATTGAGGGATCAAAATTTTCAGAAGTGCAAACTCCTTTTTAGACTGGAAACATTGACGAAGTGTGTAATGCAATGCTTATGATTTTAATTGATCCCATTTATATAGTTTTATATATATATGTTATTTTTTATAAAAGTACTTATCATTTATTATAATAAGCACTGAAGAAATTACACATTCCCCTCCTACTTAATTGTAAAATAAACACAAAATTATAACTATAATAAAAGATAAAAATTATATACATAGATTTAATTTTTTAATAATAATAATAATAATAATTAAAAAAAACATATTACATTCCTATACTCCCTTAACTCATATATTCCTACCACTAAAAAAATGAATTATCCAACAATATTCCTATAAAATGTTTACAAACTCTAGAAACAAAAACCCAAATTGTCAACATACCCAACTTGTCATGTGGTTTTATGCATGAATACTAATCTATCTATAAAATTGTACCACTTGGCTCAGTTTTGATGGCCGTATCCTTATATGCAAACACATGGGAAAACAATATTTCGCGTGCACTACACTCTCAATTCTAAAGCTATAATAAGACATTTTAAAGAATATAATATATCGATATATGGCAAAACAAAACACGATGTAAAATATCTCACGTGCGCACTCTCAATTCTAAAGCTAGAATAAGACATTTTAAAGAATATAATATACAAGTTGGAGTTTGTGTACTAAGTGGACATTTTACAGAATATACCTGAATCGAATAGTAGAGTATTATATTACTGCCACTTAGCAGATTTTGGGTTAGTGTAAATTCTGACATTTATAAAGTTTAGGTGACTGAATAAACCATATGAATAAGGTTTGAAAGCTGGTATAAACTAACTATAAGTTTTATTTTTATTTTAAATTTTGAATAATATTTATAAAACCAATTTAGATAATATATTTGTTCCGTCTTTCATCAATTTAAAAAAACATAAATAATAATCCACCTAAAATTTTAAAAAATAAACACCTATTGATTTAATTATTATTATTATTATTAATATTTATTATAAATATTATATATTTTTAATTTATATTTATATATATAAATAACACGTTAGTATTATTTATTTGATAATATTTTTATTTACAAGAAGGTTGTTGGGTGAGAGATGGAGTTGGTTAGGGTTTGGGGAATGATCTTGGTATTCTGCAGAATTGGACTAGAGATATGGGCAATAGTTGTGATTTTTTGAGCAACCTCGACTTGGAGTCAAGGTGGTTCAAGTGAACTACCCTAGTACCAGCCAAGTATAAAAAAAATGGGAACTCTTTATGCGTCCGTAGGTTGCTTTCAATCTCCTATTTTTGCTCTTTGTTTTTCAGTTTTTGAATGTGGGTGACCATCATTTTTTTGGCGTATTTCCCATATCAACGTATTGTTTTTCTGATACTTTGGTGGTGGTCCGCTATTTTGTGTCATATTCTCGATTTTCCTTTGGCCATCCCTGTTTTCTGTTTTTTGAGTGGAAGTCCAGGTGGGTTTTCTGCATTTTCTACAGTACCTGCAACGAAAACAACGGAAACGACCAGAGTTTATGTTCCACCCACAACATATTAAGTCCACGTTGATGTTTACATCAATAAATTTTATATCCCACCATATTGAATGGAGACAATGTGCCGCTGCAATAAAAAAACAGAGAAATTGTCAACCCAATGCTGAGATTTCCTAGGTGTGGCACAAAAAAGACAAGAAAATGGGTATCCTAGATTACCAAGGTTAAGATCAATATAATAATAATTAAGATTGTTTAAATATAATTCTTCCATCAAACCCATACCAGCTTATAAGGGCACTGAAAAATCTAAGGATACTTGTTGGACTCACCCTGTTTCCTTGTTTTTCTGCAGGAGGAGATCATTCAATAGCTTGACATCTTCAAACTCTCCATTGTAAGTGGAATCCAAGATGGCTTCCACACAAATATTGTTCTCTTCCTCCATCTCAATAGCCTTAAGAGGATCCATGATATAATAATCCTCCCTGAGCTTAACTTCCTTGAGCTCCACTTCAAAATAACAAGCAAATTTCTCCCAACACACCTACAATTGTAGCGCATGGTCCAATTGTAATAAGAATTCCAATTGCAAGAAGAATGTCAAATCTAAGAAAAATTCCCATTTTTCCCCATATTTTCAAAGAGAAACAAGTAATAAAAGCCTTAAGTGTGATCCATCCAACACCAATACATTCTACAGCATTAGGTGCATTGAATCTCAAGAATAGGCCAAACCCAACTAAATTCTTAAGCACTAGGCCAAATCCACATAGCCCTGGATCGATTTGCACAGATTGTGAACTCCACATATGTAACCTGAGTTTCATTAAACTCACTTCAAGATTTAGGTACACATCAAACCAGAACCTAGATAGTTTTGAGCTAATCTATTTGATATAAAATATCCATGGATTTGGGTTAATCTAATCAATACAACGCGATTAGATAAGGGGAGAATCTTAAAGTTTCCTGCACATTTGCACCCGTGACAATGTTTGGCTTGTCATAATGTTTCTCCTTTGCCTTGCGCTTGTTCTGTCATTTGCGTTTGAATGCAAGGCCTTCCAACATGATCGCTTCTAAAGATCCAACCGTGCCCACACCAACAGTGTATAGGAACTAGTCATCAGGGTAGACCTGGTATCGTCGAGCTCTAATCAGGATGCATAGCTTTCGCTAGAGCCGCAACCCCTGTTGCATGAGGAGAGGCAACACATGTCCTAGAGGCTAGTTCATAGTCAGATTTTAATGTAACATTTGAATTTGGAAACCAGGTTGGAAGTATGTTCACATCGGGTGCAATCACATCCGGTTTCACAATACCACGAGTCAACAGATTTGGCCCTCTCCCAGAGAAATACGCTAAGACTGAGGCCCGCTTTGATCCGAGCTGATTTATCCCAAATTTTATGCTAGTTGTGGCATTTGACACAGTACCTCGACAGAATTTTATTCAATGCTCAGGATCTCAACGTACAACCTAGTTCCATAATTTGAGGTGGGACAGATGTCAAACGAATTCCCCACTCCAAATTTCAAGGCACAAAACTAATCATTTAAGCATAGTTTCACTTTGCAAAATGCAAATTGCATAATCAATGCTTATGATTCTAACTAGCTAATTGATATGTGGCAGCATATTACCCCTCGAAATCCCTCTTTTCATCCAGGAATGTCGTGACTTGTGTCCGACAGATCCAGAATGACACAGAAGATCCAGGGAGGCACAGATGGCACAGACTAGGGACATGCTTGCACAGTCCAGGGACATAGGGCAGACGAGAAACCCACTCCAAATTACGAAGCATGCATTTAAACTCAAAACATTGAAAAACTTCAGGAAAATAAAAAAAATGAATTGGGTACGAGAAGATTAATATGACCAAAATGAACACAAGATGTCATGGACATAATAATTATCCCAAAAGACTTATTTCTAAGTGGTATTTATCTCTTTGGGGTTTCCCTGTATGTCCGTTGACTTAGACATCGTTGGGAACCCTTCGAAGTTCCCTCTGTCGTGGTGATTCCACGAAGATGGAACAACCCAACACCTATGAAGGCAGATGCAATTACCGCAATCTATTACTTAGCTGGTAGGTGGTATGGATATTGTTCCTTTGTTGGTAACTGAATTTGGGCTGTCTTTTTTGTAGACACTTTGCGGTTACTTGGACGACCCTTTTGTCGAAGAAAATACCATATAGTTTTTCCATAGTTTTGGATTAGATTTTCTTATGGGATGATATCTCCTTGATTTCATTTAGATGATCTTTAATTTAGATGACATAAATTTGTTGGTATTTGTTATCACTCCAGGAAGCTCTCCTAGGTTGTATTTCAGAGATGCCTGGTAACTTAAACTTATCTTGAAAGAAGGGGTTTATTTGGATCAAGTTAGATGATAGAGATCAAAATTTACATGCTCAAAACATACATAGAGACGTTCAGACAGACAAGGCTTTGACTACGGCTGTTCAGAGGGTTGATAAAAGATAAAGGGAGTGAATCCTTATCATGTTTAGAAGACAACTACACATAAGTATGTATATAAATGGCCAAGCACAACAAATAAATGACATATATGTTCAGTTCTCAAATACAAAGACAGGATTACAGCTCTCTAGCATAGACAAATGAACATACATGAAATAAACCATCCACTGCGAGTACAGAAATATGAGGAAAATAAATCTGAAAGCAAATAGTAAAAGAAGCTTATATATCTGAGAAGTCATTGAAACTCTGAGAATACAAATATCAATAAGTCTCTCAAAAATTGAACGCTTGTTCTACATGATTTCTAGACTTTATATTCTTTACAACATATCCCTCGATCCTAAGAAGCTAGGTCAAATTTACTCCAAATGGAAAATGCGAAAAAACTCTTTTCAACAAACCAGAAAAAATCATTTTTAATTGGCCAGACTGCTGAAAAATGGGGCTCAGAGATGCATTCGATTATCCCAATATATGAGACCTGTAGGAAAACTGAGAGATTTTATTGTTCTCTGACGTGTTAGGAAGAAAAATATCACATACCCCAATTTTGTAAAAATTATGTAATTGTTTTATTATATTCCCAAGACATAATGTTAAAATTAATGCTAAGTAGGAATTGATGACTCAGCAGAGTCACTAGAAATGGAATGTAATTCTGAATATTTTATTATTAATAAATAAATTATGGAGATAACAGCATGGGAGAGCTGTTAAAAAAGAGGTTACTGGTCAAACTGGTGGATGGAACTAGGTGGAAAGGCAAATGACAAGTGGCAGCATCCTCAAACACTTCCTAAGTTTCAGGTGGCAACTTCCATATATTTGGGGTCATGATTCCCCAAGAAAGTGGAATCTGAGCAGGTGGCTCATTAATGACAGTTAACCCAACAAAGACCTAGGCAATCTTTTAAATAGTACTCAATGAACTGAGCTGGGGGTTCGAATTGTTCTGGAGGGAGAATACATTCAGGTGAATGTTATTCAGGAGTCCCATTGAGGAAGAGGGAAATATACAGTAAGGAAGTTGTTTGAGAGGAAGGCTGCAGTAACTTGGTTCCATTGTAGCTGTTTGGGCTGAGAGAATTATTTGCTGCACCTAGTTCCAGCCAGGGAGACCAGAGCAAGCTCGGGGGTCCTGAGAAGTGTTGTCTGGGCACTCTCCAGGAGTTGGTAGGGAGGAACAGACTCCATTGCTGTTGTTGTCCTCAGTTTTAAACAGGTTCTGCTATTTATTGCTTTATGTTTATTAAGGATAAATGAATGTCTGTTATGATTATCATCTATTTGTCTGAATAGTATCAGTTTAGTAAAAGATAATATCCCAGAATATCAGTAGTAAGATTCTAAATAATTACTGTGTTTTCAGCATCCCTTAATAGCATTAATTCAATACTGATAAGGTAGTTTTATGCATGCCATACAATAGTAATATCGCAAGCAATAGTTTATTATTGTAATTTTTTTTGCCTAGTTTAATTGTAATAGTTAAATAGATAAGTAGGGTTTATGTATACAGTAATTATTTTCTGGACCATAACTTGTTTAAACAATCATAGGAACAGGAATAAATATAACCAGATATATTACGGTTTTGATAGCATTATCAATATCATTGTAGAACATTTGTAGCCACAGTTAGGTTATGTATGTCAGGGTATAAACCCTAGTCAAGGTTTGATCAGTTTTAAATCCATTATATAAATCGAACCCAAACCCTAGCTAAAGATTATCCATACATTATCTTTCAAACAAAACGACTGTGCAAAAAACCTAACAGAACTACATCACAAAGAATTTATTAACAGATAAATAAACTAGTTATTGTTTAAGGAATAATAGAATTAACAGAACCATAGCTAGCTCAATATCGAGCTTAAGCATTATAGTATTATCCCCCCTTAAAAATTTATTGTACCAGCAGAATCATAATCGGTATCACAGAACAGTATATTAGCTCATTATCGACCTCGGAACTTTTAGTTATATCCTTCACTTGACTCACAGTATCGACAGAGTCATTTTCCTAATAACATAATAATCATCTAACAAAATCACCACTGTAATTTTATAATAGAATCCTATCTTCCCAGTTTATCCAGTAAATTTAAATATTAAGTTCTCAAGCCACGATTTCACCACGGCTGCAGCCCAGAGTTCACAATGTTGGTAATCTTATAAACATGAAGTTAAAAATACATGCCGCACACACCAACTCAAAACATACTGGAGACTTTTAACAAGTCATATTATCCAAACCTGGGTGAAAACCCTGAATAAATTAAGAGTTTAACAACAAAACAAAACTTAGGTACGTAAACCCTACAGTATTTTATCAACAAGGGTTTATCAGCAGTAGAAATAACCTAGTTCATAATTTTACAAAAAGAAACAAATAGAACGACATTCTAGCTTCTTGTCGAGCTTTGGTATCGTGATAATATATTTCACTTGGCTTTCCAATTTATGGATAGAGTTAGCATCATAATAACAGAATAATCTTTTGAAAACAATTCACAACTGTAAGATTCAGTTGAACCCTATCGTTATAACTTAACACACAAAAACAAAATGCTGAGAGTAAGACCATGCCTTCACCTACAGCCGCGTCACCTATTCATTCAATAACTATTTTAAAAACTTAAACATTCCTACTACTATACATAGCATCGAATTAAAGGAAAATGCAGACATTAAACAAGCCATTATACAGACAACATTTTATATTGAGTTAATTTCCAAAACTCTGGGTAAAAACCCTAAGCAAGTACAGGTACAGTATTAAAACCTTGAGGCCGTAACCTCATCATTTTGAGCAGGCTCACAGCCTTTCTTTTACACATTAATTCATTTATAAACCCTAAATATCTCAAGCAAGACGATTAAATTACATATGACTGTAGCCATAACCTTTCATACACAGCACAGGGTTAAACATGTCCATGAACGTTGGTAACCAACAGCCGCAAGACCAAACAGCATGGAGCTAGCCACAAAGGTGGTCTTCCAAGACCAAACCCTAACCATCCTAACCACCAACAAGGAGGAAAATGCCATGGTGAAAACCAGGCTTACCCGGCTAAGTCTTTCGTAGAAGCCTTGTACCATCCACACCTTCAGGAAGGGCCAGGACCTGCAACAACAGTGTAGTATCAGTTACGGACTTAAATTTTGATAAACCATTTTCTTTTAAACTGAAAAACGAAGGAATAACTGTAAATTACCAGCGAACTTGAATGGAGTTCCAAACTCAGTAATCATCCCATCAACCACGAGCAGAGAAGGTGTAAACCCTTCCTCATCACCGAATGAGCAACTGACAGAAGCAAAAGATTTATTCCATGATGGAAGCCGTGACCAAAAACCAGTCCAACGGTAATCTCATGCCAGGACCAGTCCGGTAAAGGAAGTCAATAGATAAAACCCTAGGTATTTAAACACACTCATAGCTGTAAACAACCAAATCTAAAGACTCCCAAACGATACAAAGAATAAGCAGAAGAACTGTAGCAACCTGGAAGCTGTTACCAACAGCGCCACAACAAAACTCAGACCTGGAGAATTTGCAGAACGACCCGAGCCCAAAGGCGAAGGAAAAATGACAAGGTAGGGTTAGATCAACTATTTTATATCACCCAACACTTGGCTCTGGTTTAACCACGTAGCAGTTTAATTTTTCCATGCAGTGGGTCGATACTCCATAGTTCCACGATGACCTACCAATTATTGTTAATCAATTAAAAATCATAGCAGGGATTTCCAATTATGGTTATGAACCATAGTTCAAACTTTCCAAATATTCCATGTTAACACATGCTTTCGATTTTCACGTTGGAGAACAATAACACTTGGTCCTACAATTATTACAATCATGCTAATGACAATAAAGTTCAAAATCTCGATGAGATTCTTATCATTTTTGCTAAACAAAAACTCATAACATGTGTAAATAAAATTATTGTATGATTCTTCATATTGGATAGTTCACTTGTCATCCTATAATAATCAAAACATTAGAATGAAGTCTTAAATATCTTGCCTTGTATTCAATAAAAACTTGCTTGGTCAATAGCATTCGAGATTAAGACTTGGAGTCTATTTCAAACGTAGAGCATATGTTAAATTATTATAAAAATCACCAAGGAGGTAGTTTTCAAGTGAAACAAATGCAAATTGTAAAACCTATCTCCAATTTGTATACCCCAATCTAATGTGAAAGAACAAGAGATATTATATCTCTTTCAATTTTCTAAGTTATAGTAGAGATGTAAGGCTTAAATGAATGACAATTCTATATGGAGATAGCGTTGCACATATGAGTTAATACTTGTCATTTCTTCATTATGGAACTTTAACTAATGAAAATTAAGTTATGCAACTCATAATAATTGGCTTAAGGACAAAGGACCTTTGCTATCCTTAATACACAACGAGTTCAATCAAATATGATAATGAAGGACTACTTCCATACATGCTTATGGATTTTGTTCAAAGTATCATTTATGGAAACAAAAAGTAGATACCAAACAAGGCAAATCCTTAAATTTAATAATAGAAAACATGTACTGACAGGTAAACCTTGCAATTGCTGAAGGTAAGAGAAATACAATTATAGTGATAATTTTAACTCCAAATCCTTTGCAATTAAAAGTATAAATCCAAACATATTCAGAAGTTGAACTTGGCAAGATGCAGGAAGATTTTCTACCTTTAAGATGGCTTGATAAAAACCGGTTAGCATTTTATACTTTTTACTGAATGAATTGGTACTGCTAGTTGATATTTAATACTTGAAAGATTTAAAAGTAACGACCCGCTATTACCTGTATATCTGTAAGAGAAAGAAAATCGATTGCATTAGCTCGTAAGCTAAGTAAGCCCAGTTTGACATGGCAAACTCCCCCTTGTGGTTACAAAAAAGTAAAACAATTAGTAGCAGAAAAGAGAAACCCATAACAACATTTAAGTATAACGAAAGATCATTCAGACACATTTACGATCACGTAAGCTAAAAAAACAGTTATGTGACTGGATTTAATATCATTATTTGCTATTTTAAAAATTTTAAATTTTTCAAAATTTTGGGTTTTGACATGTGGTATCAGAGCATGGTTCAAATACTAGGCCTTGATGTGACCCAACTAGTTTCCGTAGAATGGTGACAATGAAAAGAATATATATATATATATATATATAATGTACTAATTTGCATTTTTGTTTCATTTAAAGAGAGCAGAAAATTTCCTTTTTCTGAATCTAACAAACAGGTATGGAGAAGCTAGGAGAATATGTTGAGGAGGAATTTCCAAACACTGAGACAAGACAGATGTCCAGAGATCTTGTGATGGAGGAGGTAATTGCTCACTCCTCAGAACCGATGCAGACTATAAAGGGTTTAAAGACTGAGATAGAAATAGTCAAGAAGGATAATGAAAGGATTCTAAAAACTCAAGAGCAATTAAATCAGATATTGATAGAAAAATTTCAGACTGAAGGAAGAAGCAAAAGAGCTTAATTTGAAGAAGTTAGTCATCAAAAAGGGTCAAAAAGGGTGAAACTAGCTAAATCAGACAGCAATTCATCATCTGAAGGAAGAAGGGAACAACACAGCTATCACACTACTAGTGACAGCAGCGAGGCTGAGTTGTATAACAGAAAGAAAAAGTACAGGCCTTATGAGGAGATATCTGGGGAGTTCAAGAAAATAAAACCTCCAACTTTCAATGGAGAATCTGAAACAGGAGAAGAGGCAGAATCCTGGTTATCCGGGATGAGAAAGTATTTCCAGATATACAACTATTCAAATCAGCTGAAGGCAAGAATGGCCATCTATAACCTTTCTGGAAAGGCGGACATATGGTGGCAAGACCTGAAAAGGGTCAAGGGGATCAAAGAAAAAGAAGTCAATTGGATTACCTTTAAAAGGTACTTCAAAAATAAATTTCTGTCTGAACAATACTATGAAGAAAGAGCCAAAGAATTTTATGAATTAAAGCTAGGATCTATGACTATGAAGGACTTAAACAGCAAGTTCTTAAGCCTGTTAAGGTATGTGCCGTACTTTGTTGAAGAGAAACCTAAAGTACAGTGGTTTCTCAGCTGCCTACCGTATCATATAAAGGACAGAATCAAATATGATAACCCCAAAACTATGGAAGAGGCTATGTGAAAGGCTAATTTCTGTTTTGAACAGAATAAAAAGAAGGAAGGGATAGCTAACTGGAAGGCTAAAAAGAATAGTAATCAGTTTGAGTACAGGAAAAAGGAGTTTGTACCCTAGAAAAATTTCAAAAATAACAAGAACAGAAACCATTTTAATGGTAAAAAATTCCAGGGAAGCAAAAATGGAGCTGCTAATAATTCCAACAACCTCAAGAGCAGTAAGGAGGCTTTTAACAATCATGGAAATTACACTAAAATTTTTGAACGAAAGGAGCCTGTTAAGTGCTGGGAGTGCAATGGCCCACACTATGCTTCAGTTTGCCCAAATCAAAAGAAACCAAATAGCAATATTCACACCATAAAAGATGAAATGACTGTTGGGGACTTTGCAGGGACTATGCCCCGAATTAATGCAGCGTTGGAGAACCGCCAAGCTGACTATCAAACTTCCATGGTGGAAGTAGGAGGTATGGTTAACAAAACCCCTGTAACTATTTTAATAGATCCAGGTGCTAGCCTTAGTTATATTTCACCGCAGATAGTAGAAAAATGTAATCTGACTGTTGAAAGATTCGATAACTCTTGGGCAGTACAACTAGCTACTGGGGCAAAAAGGAAGGTGAACTGTTATGTTAAGGAATGTGCTTTAGATATGAAGGATTTTAGAACTACTCTTAAATTAAATATTCTGCCACTTGGCTCGTATGACATCCTTATTGGTATGGACTGGTTAGAACAGCATAAGGTAGTTTTAAACTGTTTTGATAAAACTTTTACGTGTGTAAATAACAATGAACAACCTGTAACTGTTAAGGGTATTCCTAGGAAAATAGTAGTCAGGCAGATTTTTGCTTTACAACTTAAAAGGGCAGTTAGAAAAGGGTGCAAAGCCTATGCTGTAACTATTACAGATGAGGCAGTTAAGTCTGAAATAAGCAAGATAAAAGTAGAGGATATTCCTGTAATAAATGAATTTATTGATGTTTTTCCTGAGGAAATTCCAGGATTACCTCCTAAGAGGGAACTGGATTTCACAATTGAGCTGGTACCAGGTGCTGTACCCAGTTCAAAAACTCCGTATCGTATGAATATTTTGGAGCTTATCGAATTAAAAACTCAGTTGAAGGAATTAATACATAAGAATTACATTCGACCCAGTGTGTCCCCTTGGGGAGCACCAGTAATCTTTGTTATAAAGAAAGACGGAACTATGCGACTCTGCATAGATTACCGTCAACTAAACAAGATGACAATTAAAAACAGATATCCGTTGCCTCGCATAGATGATCTGTTTGATCAGCTACGTGGAGCTACGGTGTTCTCTAAGATAGACCTGAGATCGGGTTATCATCAGGTGAGGATTAAAGAAGAGGACATATTCAAGACAGCTTTCAGAACGAGGTATGGACATTACGAATTTGTCGTAATGCCATTTGGGCTTACTAATTCCCCAGCCGTCTTTATGTGTCTAATGAATAACATAATGCATAAGTACTTGGATAAATTTTTTGTCATATTCATCGATGACATTTTAATTTATTCTAAAAACAAAGAGTGACATAAAGAACATTTAGGGATAGTTTTACAAGAACTGCGGGAACAACAGCTCTTTGCAAAGTTCAGTAAGTGTGATTTCTTCAAGGATGAAATCCAGTACTTAGGTCACGTAGTGACTAAGGAAGGGATTTCAGTTGATCCTGAAAAGATCCGAGCAATTAAAGAATGGCCAGTACCAAAAGACGTAACAGATGTTAGGTCCTTCATGGGAATTACCGGTTATTACCGGAGATTCATTGAAGGCTTTTCAAAAATAGCCAACCCAATCATTTCTTTGCAAAAGAAAGGCAAGAAATTTGATTGGAACACGAAGTGTGAAGAAAGCTTTAAGAAATTAAAGACTTTATTAACAATTGCGCCTATTCTAAGAATAGTAGATCCTAATAAGGATTTTGTGGTTTGCACCGACGCTTGTAATGATGGTCTAGGCGGAGTGTTGACTCAGGATGGGCATGTCATTGCCTATGAGTCCAGGAAGCTGAAGATTCATGAAAAGAATTATGCCACTTATGATTTAGAATTAGCTGCTGTTATTCATGCTTTAAAAATGTGGCGACACCACTTAATAGGCAGAAAGTTTACTTTAATGACTGATAATAAGGGTCTGAAATACCTTTTAGATCAGCCTAACTTAAATGCAAGGCAAGCCAGATGGTTGGCCTTCTTAAGTGAATACGATTTCGAAATTCAGCACATAAAAGGAAAGGAAAATAAGGTGGCTAAAGTTTTGAGCAGAAATGCAAAGCTGAATTTTACAACAGCTATTAGCACTTATACCTCTGATTTATATGAACAGCTGACTGAAGGGATAAAATTGGATGAAATTTATCAAAAATTTCAAGTTACAGCTAAAGAAGAACCTACAGAAAGTTTGATAAAGGGTTATAGTCTAAATAAAGATGGATTTTTATTGTTTAAAGACAGGCTGTATGTTCCAAATGTACCTAAAGTTAAACTGTTAATTCTGGACAAAGTTCATAAAACCCCTTACTCAGGGCATCCAGGCTACCAGAAGACGGTCACCATGTTGAGAAAAGATTATTTTTGGCCTAATATGAAATCTGAAATAGCTGAGTATATAGCTAGGTGTTTGGACTATCAACAAGTAAAAACAGAACATCAACATCCAGCGGGGTTATTACAACCTTTGCCTATTCCTAGTTGGAAATGGGAAATAATCAGCTTAGATTTCATTACCGGGTTACCCAGAAATCAAAATCAGAATGATTCAATTATGGTGGTAGTAGATAAATTGAGTAAATCAGCACACTTTATTCCTGTTAAAACCACTTACAAGGCTGCAAATATAGCTGATATATTTCTGAAGCAGATTTTTAGGTTACATGGGGTCCCAAAAGTTATTATTTCAGACAGGGATCCTAAATTCACAGGAAATTTCTGGAAATCTTTGTTTAAAGGATTAAACACAACACTGAATTTCAGCACTTCTTTCCATCCTCAGACGGATGGACAAACTGAAAGAGTTAATCAGGTATTGGAAGATCTGCTAAGAATGTATGTTAAGGATCAACCAGGTAAGTGGGAAGATTACTTATATTTAGCAGAATTTGCGTACAATAACAGTTATCAATCGTCAGCTAAGTTCAGTCCTTTTGAAATTCTGTATGGGCGTAAATGTAACACTCCTATCTCTTGGAATAATCCAGTAGATAGATTAGTGTTAGGTCCGGAATTATTAAATGAAATGGAACAGATTGTGAAACAAGTGCAGGAAAATTTGAAGATTGCCTAGGATCGGCAAAAGAGCCAAGCAGATTTGAAAAGAACTCCTAAAGAGTTCTAGGTGGGTGAACATGTGTTCATAAAGGTAAGACCAAAGAAGATCTCCCTAAGATTGGGAAGTTGTGCAAAGTTAGCACCACGTTACTGTGGTCCGTTTGAAATTTTATCTAGAATTGGTCAAGTTGCTTATCAGCTAGCATTACCACCTAATTTAAAAGTGCACAATGTTTTTCATATTTCTGTTCTGAAAAAGTATGTTCATGATGCTACTCATGTTATTGATTGGAACATTGTACAGGTAGAACCAGAAGGGGAAGTTCTGGTGGAACCGGATTGTATCCTCGGGAGGAGGGAAATTACTCTGCGGAACCACACAATTGGACAGCTGAAGGTGCAATGGAAGCACCTTAGACCTGAAGAAGCCACCTGGGAACTGGAAAGTAAGATGCGGGAAGCATACCCAAATCTATTCAAGAAGGTGGCTGAGGATGAGGAATAAGTAACCTCGAGGACGATGTTACATTTTAAGGGGGTGTGTATGTCACATACCCCAATTTTGTAAAAATTATGTAATTGTTTTATTATATTCGTAAGACATTATGTTAAAATTAATGCTAAGTAGGAATTGATGACTCAGCAGAGTCACTAGAAATGGAATGTAATTCTGAATATTTTATTATTAATAAATAAATTATGGAGACAACAGCATGGGAGAGCTGTTAAAAAAGAGGTTACTGGTCAAATTGGTGGATGGAACTAGGTGGAAAGGCAAATGAAAAGTGGCAACATCCTCAAACACTTCCTAAGTTGTAGGTGGCAACTTCCCTATATTTGGGGTCATGATTCCCCAAGAAAGTGGAATCTGAGCAGGTGGCTCATTAATGACAGTTAACCCAACAAAGACCTAGGCAATCTTTTAAATAGTACTCAATGAACTGAGCTGGGGGTTCGAATTGTTCTGGAGGGAGAATACATTCAGGTGAATGTTATTCAGGAGTCCCATTGAGGAAGAGGGAAATATACAGTAAGGAAGTTGTTTGAGAGGAAGGCTGCAGTAACTTGGTTCCATTGTAGCTGTTTGGGCTGAGAGAATTATTTGCTGCACCTAGTTCCAGCCAGGGAGACCAGAGCAAGCTCGGGGGTCCTGAGAAGTGTTGTCTGGGCACTCTCCAGGAGTTGGTAGGGAGGAACAGCCTCCCATTGCTGTTGTTGTCCTCAGTTTTAAACAGGTTCTGCTATTTATTGCTTTATGTTTATTAAGGATAAATGAATGTTTGTTATGATTATCATCTATTTGTCTGAATAGTATCAGTTTAGTAAAAGACAATATCCCAGAATATCAGTAGTAAGATTCTAAATAATTACTATGTTTTCAGCATCCCTTACTAGCATTAATTCAGTACTGATAAGGTAGTTTTATGCATGCCATACAATAGTAATATCGCAAGCAATAGTTTATTATTGTAATTTTTTTTGCCTAGTTTAATTGTAATAGTTAAATAGATAAGTAGGGTTTATGTATACAGTAATTATTTTCTGGAACATAACTTGTTTAAACAATCATAGGAACAGGAATAAATATAACCAGATATATTACGGTTTCGATAGCATTATCAATATCGTTGCAGAACATTTGCAGCCACAGTTAGGTTATGTATGTCAGGGTATAAACCCTAGTCAAGGTTTGATCAGTTTTAAATCCATTATATAAATCAAACCCAAACCCTAGCTAAAGATTATCCATACATTATCTTTCAAACAAAATGACTGTGCAGAAAACCTAACAGAACTACATCACACATAATTTATTAACAGATAAATAAACTAGTTATTGTTTAAGGAATAATAGAATTAATAGAACCATAGCTAGCTCAATATCGAGCTTAAGCATTATAGTATTATCCTCCCTTAAAAATTTCTTGTACCAGCAGAATCATAATCGGTATCACAGAACAATATATTAGCTCATTATCGAGCTCAGAACTTTTAGTTATATCCTTCACTTGACTCACAGTATCGACAGAGTCATTTTCCTAATAACATAATAATCATCTAACAAAATCACCATTGTAATTTTATAATAGAATCCTATCTTCCCAGTTTATCCAGTAAATTTAAATACTAAGTTCTCAAGCCACGATTTCACCACGGCTGCAGCCCAGAGTTCACAATGTTGGTAATCTTAAAAACATGGAGTTAAAAATACATGCCGCACACACCAGCTCAAAACATACTGGAGACTTTTAACAAGTCATATTATCCAAACCTGGGTGAAAACCTCGGATAAATTAAGAGTTTAACAACAAAACAAAACTTAGGTACGTAAACCCTACAGTATTTTATCAACAAGGGTTTATCAGTAGTAGAAATAACCTAGTTCATAATTTTACAAAAAGAAACAAATAGAACGACATTCTAGCTTCTTGTCGAGCTTCGGTATCGTGATAATATATTTCACTTAGCTTTCTAATTTACGGACAGAGTTAGCATCATAATAACAGAATAATCTTTTAAAAACAATTCACAACTGTAAGATTCAGTTGAACCCTATCGTTATAACTTAACACACAAAAATAGAACGCTGAGAGTAAGACCATGCCTTCACCTACAGCCGCGTCACCAATTCATTCAATAATTGTTTTAAAAACTTAAACATTCCTACTACTATACATAGCATCGAATTAAAGGAAAACACAGACATTAAACAAGCCATTATATAGACAACATTTTATATTAAGTTAATTTCCAAAACTCTGGGTAAAAACCCTGAGCAAGTACGGGTATAGTATTAAAACCTTGAAGCCGTAACCTCGTCATTCTGAGCATGATCAGAGCCTTTCTTTTACACATTAATTCATTTATAAACCCTAAATATCTCAAGCAAGACGATTAAATTACATATGACTGTAGCCATAACCTTTCATACACAGCACAGGGTTAAACATGTCCATGAACGTTGGTAACCAACAGCCACAAGACCAAACAGCACAGAGCTAGCCACAAAGGTGGTCTTTCAAGACCAAACCCTAACCATCCTAACCACCGACAAGGAGGAAAATGCCATGGTGAAAACCAGGTTTACCCGGCTAAGCCTTTCGTAGAAGCCTTGTACCATCCACGCCTTCAGGAAGGGCCAAGACCTGCAACAACAGTGTAGTATCAGTTACGGACTTAAATTTTGATAAACCATTTTCTTTTAAACTGAAAAACGAAGGAATAACTGTAAATTACCAGTGAACTTGAATGGAGTTCCAAACTCAGTAATCATCCCATCAACCATGAGCAGAGAAGGTGTAAACCCTTCCTCGTCACCGAATGAGCAACTGACAGAAGCAAAAGATTTATTCCATGATGGAAGCCGTGACCAAAAACCAGTCCAACGGTAATCTAATGCCAGGACCAGTCCGGTAAAGGAAGTCAATAGATAAAACCCTAGGTATTTAAACACACTCATAGCTGTAAACAGCCAAATCTAAAGACTCCCAAACGATACAAAGAATAAGCAGAAGAACTGTAGCAACCTGGAAGCTGTTACCAACAGCGCCACAACAAAACTCAAACCTGGAGAATTTGCAGAACGACCCGAGCCCGGAGGCGAAGGAAAAATGACAAGGTAGGGTTAGATCAATTGTTTTATATCACCCAACACTTGGCTCTAGTTTAACCACGTAGCAGTTTAATTTTTCCATGCAGTGGGTCGATACTCCATAGTTCCACGATGACCTACCAATTATTGTTAATCAATTAAAAATCATAGCAGGGATGTCCAATTATGGTTATGAACCATAGTTCAAACTTGCCAAATATTCCATGTTAACACATGCTTTCGATTTTCATGTTGGAGAACAATAACACTTGGTCCTACAATTATTACAATCATGCTAATGACAATAAAGTTCAAAATCTCGATGAGATTCTTATCATTTTTGCTAAACAAAAACTCATAACATGTGTAAATAAAATTATTGTATGATTCTTCATATTGGATAGTTCACTTGTCATCCTATATTAATCAAAACATTAGAATGAAGTCTTAAATATCTTGCCTTGTATTCAATAAAAACTTGCTTGGTCAATAGCATTCGAGATTAAGACTTGGAGTCTGTTTCAAACATAGAGCATATGTTAAATTATTATAAAAATCACCAAGGAGGTAGTTTTCAAGTGAAACAAATGCTAATTGTAAAACCTATCTCCAATTTGTATACCCTAATCTAATGTGAAAGAACAAGAGATATTATATCTCTTTCAATTTTCTAAGTTATAGTAGAGATGTAAGGCTTAAATGAATGACAATTCTATATGGAGATAGCGTTGCACAGATGAGTTAATACTTGTCATTTCTTCATTATGGAACTTTAACTAATGAAAATTAAGTTATGCAACTCATAATAATTGGCTTAAGGACAAAGGACCTTTGCTATCCTTAATACACAACGAGTTCAATCAAATATGATAATGAAGGACTAGGACTACTTCCATACATGCTTATGGATTTTGTTCAAAGTATCATTTATGGAAACAAAAAGTAGATATGAAACAAGGCAAATCCTTAAATTTAATAATAGAAAACATGTACTGACAGGTAAACCTTGCAATTGCTGAAGGTAAGAGAAATACAATTATAGTGATAATTTTAACTCCAAATCCTTTGCAATTAAAAGTATAAATCCAAACATATTCAGAAGTTGAACTTGGCAAGATGCAGGAAGATTTTCTACCTTTAAGATGGCTTGATAAAAACTGGTTAGCATGTTATACTTTTTATTAAATGAATTGGTACTGCTAATTGATATTTAATACTTGAAAGATTTAAAAGTAGCGACCCGCTATTACGTGTATATCTGTAAGAGAAAGAAAATCAATTGCATTAGCTCGTAAGCTAAGTAAGCCCAGTTTGACATGGCAAACTCCCCCTTGTGGTTACAAAACAGTAAAACAATCAGTAGCAGAAAAGAGAAACCCATAACAACATTTAAGTATAACAAAAGATCATTCAGACACATTTACAATCACGTAAGCTAAACAAACAGTTATGTGACTGCATTTAATATCATTATTTGTTATTTTAAAAATTTTAAATTTTTCAAAATTTTGGGTTTTGACAAAAAACCTCCGAGAGTTTTGCAGAATGATTCTCCAGTCTCTCAGAATCATCATTTAAAAATGATGACTTTGCATAGTAAAAAGGCCACTTTTGCTGAAACTACTGAAAACGAGGGTCAGAGATGGGTTCAGTTCGCCAGCTATGTGAAACCTGTGTATAACCTGAAAGAGATTATTGTGCATTAATTTTTTTTGAGCAAAAACCTCTCTCAGATATTTGATACTCGTTTTGGTTTGCCCGAGATCTGCATTTCAAAAACATGTGTCAAACAGGCAGATTCTGGGATCCGAAAATTGGGGCTCAGTGACGTATTCGATTCTCTCAAACTACAACACCTATAGGAAAATGGGAATATGTTATTGTTCTATGACATGTTAGGAACAAAAACCTCCGAGCGTTTTTCAAAAAGATTCTCCAGACGCTCAGAATTGTCATTTGAAAATGATGACTCGGGACAGTAAAAAACGCCACATTTCTTCATTATTTTCATCTTGCTGGCACCTTCAAAACTGGAACAGCACATTGAAACAGATCCTATTAATTAAAAACCTTCACTTAGAACCCATCCTCATGCCCTTTAGAATGATAAAACTTGGATCTATGCGAAAATGACAATTTCCTGTGATTTTTAGGCTTTCGGTAGCTAGTAGGTCTGAGTTTGATTTCTCTTAGCTACCAAAAGCTTTGTTTCGGTGGCTAATGAATGAATCTGACATGTTCGCCTAAGCCACCGAAACTGCAAAAACTAACCTTCCCTTAGCTTGAAGGATTTTTCTTATGAGATAAGCTGCCGAAAAGTATTGAGAATGCCTCTGCTTTAGGTAGCTTCGAACAATTTTGCTTTTGACTTGTAAGCTGCCAAAACTTACCTTTCAATGGCTAATGAACACCATCGTATTCTCCAAAGCCACCAAAAACTGCCCCTTGACTCACGCTGTATGTCCTTTCACTTTCGGTAGCTAGGAGAGCCTCGAAAATTTCGTTTAAGCTGCCGAAAACAGGGCTTTCGGTAGCTTAGGGACCGTTTTAAATAAGCGCTTAGCTACCAAAACCTGTCTTTTGAAATTTCTGAAATGAAAACCCAATCAAATGTTTGTCAAACTTTATTACATGCATAAAGATATAAAAAATGAGCCTTAAAAATTTAGAAATGAATTTTCAAATGACCTCCCATCATCTAAAATACATCAACTTGACGAAATTATTTGGGGAGATAACAGTATTATTTACCTATCTATTTGACTAACCCTAGATTTAATATCATATAGGATGGATTATGATGAGCTATAATCTAGGGTAACAATGGTAATAATTGCTTTGTATCACCATCCATACCAAGAATATTTGCAAATTCAAGGATAATTTTAGGGGCGAAATTTAGCCCATGGGCTATTTTTTCATGTTTTTTCCAAAAAAACGATTCACCTATTTGCATCTTTTGAAGCCGCATTGCGCCCAATTTTGATGGGGTAAACTTTTTTCACTCTAAAAATCGCCAAATTACTATATAAACTATATAAAACGCTTAGAAATTGAAATAATTTTAGAAAAACATTGCCAAATATTTTATAGTTGACATTTTAATAATTGGGAAGATTCGCCAATGTTTATACACTTTTAAATAAGTATGGTTCCTTAAAATGATCCCTTTTCACAATCCATGATTAATCGTGAAACTCTATTATATATTGGCAAAGTGATTAAAATCGTTTATGCATATCTCAAATATCACTTGTAATGGTAATCAATGTAATTTATGCACATTTATTTCCATAATATATATAATTGTGACTTAGGCTAATTACTATTAAATATCATGAAATATGCAACAAAGAATACATGGCTCTATACACAGATGCCAACCACACACGTGGGGGTACCTCATCACTTGCACACTGCCACAACTATACACAAGTTAAGTTTTCTCCTTTATATCATGACATGAGACTTCTTCCTCAATGTCGAATGCATCTAAACATGGGAACCCCAATTCTTTCCCGCGAGGGTACTTCTTCTACTTCAGTGTGTGGTCACTTGCATGGCTCTATACACAGATTCCAACCACACACGCGTGGTTGTTCATGCAAAGAGGTATATAGGCATGCATAGTCTTAGATATTATGAATGGATTCTATCATACACAAGGATCTCTCACTACCAATTGATGGTGTGAATGAGTGTCCAAAACAACAATAGAAACTCACCCTGTCTCTTCACCTTCAACTTTACATGGGTTAGTCCAGCCCATGACTAAGTTATCTATTTCGCACACGGGATGAACCTATCCTCAACCTTACACTTTCTTACCACTTGTTGAGGAATGAGAGATAATGAAGACAATTATCATAAAAAAAGGAGAAAACAAGATGGCACAAAGAATACAACAAGACATGTTTTTTTTTTATTGTAAAACCTTGACAAAAATTCAAGGAAAAATCCATGGGGAAAGATATCAATACTCTTATTTCTCACTGGTAAATATTACATATTCCACAACAGGGCTTACATAGAATTACACAAATGTCTCTCAAGGTTACATTACTATATAGTATGTTCAGTATGAATACTACCATTTCATGAATTGACACTTTTATATTAATCATGTAAGTAAATTTTGTTTCAGTACCATAAAATTTCCATCGTGGGTCATTGTTGTCAAAATTTGCAACAAATGGTACTCCCTTCTACCATAAGGTGGATAAACACACAAATAAAATAAAAAAGGTAGTTGCTTGCACATCAAATGGGTGAATATTCTAATAAAGACACAATGGATATCTCCAACACCTTAAGGGGGGCGATATATTCTTAAAATTGTTAGTGATCAACTAAAACCATCACAAACATTGGATAAGTGAAAAGGGTTAGTGGGAAACCCAAACAACCACATCAGTTGACGAAATTAGTTAATGGCCACCAAATCCATTAAATGCATTGTATCAAACATAATGATGAAAGACATATTGAAGGAGATTCCAAAGCTCAACCTAGAATCCCTTCAACATACTTCTCACATTGCATGTGGCAAGGGGATATCGATAATGATATTCATGATTCAAGTTTCAAAATCCTATCAATCAAATTTCAATCAGCATTTGACAATTCCAAAATAACAACTATTCTCCTCAATAGGTTATCTAGAATCTCATTGGGATGTTGTTCAATGCATAATTGTGTCTAAATTCTTAGAGAACTTTGGTGATCCTATTTGTTCACTAATAAAATAATGGCGATCCTGCTTTTTCAACGATTAGCATAAGACACAGTCTTCTTCTAGCTAAATTACTTTGAAAATGATTAAAATGTTAAAGTAAACAAGAAATATTCAGACATGGAAATTGTTCACTTCCAAAATTTTCCCTTTCTTTCAATGCTCATTTTAGATGAATCATTCAACATTTAAAATTGGTTGTATTCTTCATTCGATGTCTATGCACTAGTTCTGTTTTTTTTACTGATCTATAATTGTTTAGAATTATGATTAAAGATGGAATATTAGGTTGTGAAATCCTAGACAATCACAAAGTCAAAACCACCTCCTTAAGTCTTGACATCCTTATGTGTTAATAAAATATTGTCATTAACAAAACAAAAATATTTAATGTTCAATTCATATAATGAACATGTTTATATCACATTGCAAATTGTAAAGAGTGACTTATTAGAAAGCTAAATTGAACAAAACGTTCAATGTTCATTTCATACAATGAACATGTTTATATCATATTACAAACAAAAAAGAATCGGAGAAAAAAAAACCGTACTTTTGTTATTTCCAAGAAATCAAAAAGTACATACCAAACCCGGATCTTTGAGAATCTTTCATCCCAAATACATGTTGGAATCATAAGTTATAAACTTTTTTAATACAAGCTATCCCAACAACATAGAGCTATACAAAAAACACCAAAAATGTTTTTCTAAAGCAGCAAGACAACATCATAT